>VWZO01005628.1:1087-19054 GCA_013396975.1 Bucco capensis | reverse complement strand
CAGCACCCCAGCAGTGTGTCCATCACACTGGCACCAATGGCATCACCCTGATGCTGCTGGGTGAAGAGGTGAGACAGGGAGGAAGAGGAGGAGGAGGCAGTTGCTTGCTTTTAGATGAAGCAAGGCTCTCAGATTGCATCCTGCTGCCCAGCCAGCCTCTTGCACAAGCTCCTTATTGAACCAGAGTCAATTTGAGAAAGAAATCAAGAGTGAGTGATACTTTCAAGAAATAATCTCCTCTTCTCCACCTGACCATTGATGGAGAATAAATTAACAGAGGGATCATGATGACACAAGCTGATGGTCTGGCTTTGGGTACCACATCTGTCTGGGAAGACAGGTGATGCTGCTCTTCTTGTGTGATTATCTTACTGGCTTTAACCCAGCAAATGCCTTGGAACAGGCTCTGCAAAGCCACAGGAAACAGGGTCCATAATGTATCAACTAACAGCAGAAAGTGCCTCAACAGGAAAGAGAATAAATTTTACTACCATATTAAAAAAAATAATAAAAAGATTTCTCATTTGNTTACTGGCTTTAACCCAGCAAATGCCTTGGAACAGGCTCTGCAAAGCCACAGGAAACAGGGTCCATAATGTATCAACTAACAGCAGAAAGTGCCTCAACAGGAAAGAGAATAAATTTTACTACCATATTAAAAAAAATAATAAAAAGATTTCTCATTTGTCCCAGAGCTAACACAGAGACAATAAGAGGCAATAACAAGCCATGCTCTGATGGTGCCCAGAGGCTCCCATTTCACACTTATTAAAAGAGAGCCAGTGATAACAGATCAGAGACCAGAAAGGGATAAGAGCAGGCTGGGGAAGGAAGGGGAGTCACTGCACATGCCCAATCCCTGTCTCTGCAGCCCCTTTGCTTGGCTTTGCTGCTTCTGCCACCACCCAGCACCTCTGGGGATGGAGACAAAGGCTGTACACAGCCACAGAGCTGTGAGTCCCTGGCTCTTCTGAGGCAGATAAACAGATTTGTTACAAACACCAAATAGGATGGGCTAGGAAGAGAGCTCCCTTGGAAAGCACTCAGTTATCAGAGAGCATGGAAAACGACAGGCTGCTCTTTTGTTATCAAGGGCTGGATGCTCCCCAGTGAGCCTCCAGCATCCCCATGCCAGCAGTGCTCATTTGTAACCCTCCAAGAGCTGCTGGAGGTGCCAGCAATGGCAAGCTGCTCCCACACTCCCTTGGCTCCCTTTAGTTTCATCTCTTGAGACCTCAGCTGGTCACACTGCTCCCAAAGTCTCTGGAGGAGAACAGCCCCAGCAATCCCCAGGGAAGCTGGTGTCCCATGGGATGTGCCAAGCCCCCAGGGAGCAGCACCCTGCCCCAGCCCCACCAGCGAGGGGCAGAGGGGAGCTCATGCCCACACACCTCCTCATTGCACTGAATTAAAGACTTGTTCAGCTTGGAAAAACACCTTTAGGATCAAGTCCAGCCATTAACCCAATACCACCACGTTACCACTAAACCATGGCCCTCAGCACCACCTCTACAGACTGTTTCAGTCCCTCCAGGGATGCTGACTCCACCACTGCCCTGGGCAGTCGGGGTCAGGCCTTGACAACCCCTTCAGGGAAGAAATTGTTCCAAATGCCCAACCTAAACCTCCCCTGGCACAACTTGAGGCTGTTTCCTCTTGTCCTATTGCTTACTTACAAAACCCCTACTATTTTTAAATAATTATTTTAAAACAAAGCCAACCCCCACCTGGCCACATCTCTTCCCATGCCAGCACTGGGCGGGAACACACACTTGGCTGAGGCTCCTTCCAAAGGCTCCATGTTGCTCTGCAGGACCTTCCATGCTCATTAGAGCAGCACAAAGAGTTGGGCAGGTGAGGATATGCCTGGGATGAGCTTCAAAGGCTGTACCTAAAAGGAACTTACAAGAAGGCTGCAGAGGGCCTGTTTGCAAAGGCCTGCAGTGAAAGGACAAGGAGCAATGTTTTTAAATTGGAGAAGAGTAGATTTAAACTGGACATTAGAAAGAAGTTCCTCACCACGAGGGTGGTGGAACACTGGACCAGGTTGCCCAGGGAGGTGGTTGAGTTCTCATCCCTGGAGGCATTGCAGGTGAGGCTTGCCAGGGCTCTGGGCAAGCTGCTCTAGTTGGGGATGTCCCTGGCCACTGCAGGGGGGTTGGACTAGATGAGCTCCAGAGGTCCCTTCCAACCCAAACCATTCTAGGATTCTATATGCTCAAAAATGGCCAGTCAGCTCTGTGTTCCACCAGCAGAGCATCCCCAAAATCATCGTGTGCCACCTTCTCTCAGGAGGGGAACAAACACATGGGTTTGGTCCATACTGACCTGGCACAAAGGGATGGGCTCAAGGAAGGAGTTGGTAGGCATGCACTTNTCACCTAAAAAAAATCCATAGTGCAGGCTCGAGGGTGCTATCTGCTAGCCTCTTTTTATCAGCGCTTGGAAAAGGCGCTGAGGAGGAGCGTGGGTGGAGCCCTCCCTGGAGCTTCGTTCGCCAAGCCTAGCCATGACTTGAGAGGACTTGAATTGCAGCTCCTTTCAAAGCCAGAATCACTGGCAATCCCCCACTTGAACCACTGAAATCAACCCTTCAAGGGCAACTGTAAGTACTCCACACAATAGCAAAAGGCTCTTCTCCACACTGAAGTGGGTGCTGCCAGGTTTATGATTAATAGCACCCAATATGCAGCTTTAGGACACAAGTTAATCTCCCTTATTTCTAGTCCCACAGTGCCCCAGCACAGCTGCTCAGGGTTGCAACTGGGTGCCACCAGCAGCATCCAAACTCCTTTGGTCAGGGAGACTGCATCCCTCTAAGCTGGGAATACTCCTGAGGACACTGCTCCAGCTCCAGCTGCCAGAGTGACAGTGAGTAACTCCAACCCCACATCAGCAAGACCTCACCTAATGAAGATGAAAAGCAAATTTCTTTTCATTTGTAAATCTAAAGGTCTCCCAAGGGCTTCAGGCACATCTTGGTTTGCATTTGGATTTGGAAATGCTAAGCAGCAAAGGGCAGGGTAGAGAGAAAAGCAGCTCAACAGCAATTCTTTCTGGGCTTGCTAACAAGAGCTGGGTCAGTGCTGTGTCTGTCACACTGCAAAGTGGATTTCTTCCATTTTCTTCTGCAGACATCAACTGCCTGAAGTTTCCCAAAACCTAAACCACACGTGCAACCAGAGGCCATGATCAGAACCATCCTCAAATCTCAAAGTGCTACCAAATACAGCAGCAGGAGAGGAAAATGGGAAAGGTGAGCAGGTGGGAAACAGTGTAAGCACTTGGGCTGCTCTTGTGGTCTATGAATCCAGCTCATGCTCTCAGCCCAAAACACAGGTCCTACCATGACACCAGAGGAAGCAGAAGCTCCAGAACAAGCACTGCATTGGGATCACTTCCTCCAGCAGTGAGAGGACCTTTAAGATCCTGGAGTCCAACTGTTAAGCGAACACTGCCAAGTCACCACCGAACCTTGTCCCTCAGCACCACATCTTTTAAGTTTTCCAGTGTTTCCAAGGATGCTGACTCCATCACTGCCCTGGGCAGCCTCTTCCAATGCTTAACCACTCTTTCAGGGAAGATCTTTTCCTAGTATCCAACCTAAACCTCCCCTGGTACAACTCGAGGCAATTTCTCCTCATCCTGTTGCTTGTTTCTTGGGAGAAGAGAACAAACACCCCCCCATCCCCCCAGCTCCAATGTCCTTTCAGGTAGTTGTAGAGAATGAGAAGGTCTCCCCTGAGCCTCCTCTTCTCCAGTTCCCTCAGCTGCTCCTCACAAGACTTGTGCTCTAGACCCTTCACCAGCTTCATTGCTCTTCTTTGGACACTTAACACAAGAGCATCCTCATGAAACCAAATTTCCCAAGAAGGAACAGACTCCAAGGGCCTCCAAGCCCTTCCCCCAGCTCTCCAGTCCATGTGCCTAAGCCAGCCCTGCTGCCTGCACCAGGATCACTGACATTCTCCCAAAGCCACAGCATCAGGCATGGGGGGAGGTCCAAGGGCTCCCTGCTTCCCACACTCAGCATCTTCCATCTGGCTCCTGCAGCCCTGCATCCTCCCCCAGCCCAGCACACAGCTTGTAGCTATGGCAGCACTGCCAGGGGAATGGGGAGGGAAAGGTTCATCCAGAGACAACAAATTTCAGCATTTTCATGGCAGATCTGCTCTGGCAGTGTCTCGTGAGCAGATCACATCAGGCTGGGAGGCTTCTCCCATTGTGACAGTGCAGCTGGCAGCAACAGGACACCAGAGCCATCCCCTAAGAACTGTAAACAGGGCAGCTTAAGTGAATCTTAAGGAAGACTGGTATCAGCTTATCTGTAACTAATGTAATATTATTGCAAGTCCATTTTATTCATTGCTAATTATCAGCCACTTTGATAACTCATAACTCTTGGAAACTGCAAACAGCAGCATTAATCCCCAGCCTCTGCTGACAGACTGCGAGGGCAGGAGGAATAAATCACCTCCTTTCTGTGTCACCAGGAGCATGGGGACAGCTAGGGTGTCCTGTGGGGTGAAACCAAGAGCAGAGGCTCCCCTGGGAGCTGCCTCACCCAAGAGCAGCTCAGGAGAGACCTTCTGCAACACTGAAACCAACAGCGAGTGTGTGTGATGTGACAGCACCAAGCACATCCTGAAACACCAAACCTTGCAACCCTAGGGAGGGAGGAAGGCAAATGCATCAAACTCCACCTCAAACCCTCAAATAAACCCAATCTGCCCTCCAACAGGAGCAAAGGGAAAGCATCCCACAGCCCTTCCAATGGGAGAATGCTGGGATATCCACTCCCAGCTGGGATACAGTATGGCTGGGATACAGCACATGCTGGCAGAGGAGCTTCAGTCAGCCTGTGTACAAAGGAACAAAGAAGCTGCTTTTCCTCCCAATTCCCCAGCAGCACGCCTCTCTGGCAGGTCAGCAGCCTCTTAACAAGACACAGAATCAATTATCTGGGTTGGAAGGGACCTCTGGAGGTCTAGTCCAACCCCCCTGCAGTGGGCAGGGACATCCCCAACTAGAGCAGCTTGCCCAGAGCCCTGGCAAGCCTCACCTGCAATGCCTCCAGGGATGGGAACTCAACCACCTCCCTGGGCAACCTGGTCCAGTGTCCTACCACCCTCGTGGTAGGGAACTTTTTCCTAATATCAAGTCTAAATCTACTCTTTTCCAATTTAAAACCATTGCCCCTTGTCCTTTCACTACAGGCCTTTGTAAATAGGTCCTGTCCAGACACGATGTTGGGATACAGCATGGCTGGACCCCGAGAGCATCACTGCTGGCGAGTGGGACACATGCCACTAGCATCAGCCCTAGAGAGCAGTGACTGCCCCAGACCCACCAAGGGGCTCCAAGAGCAGACAAGCAGGGAACAATCCATCTTTTTTGGCCACAGCAATCCTCATATTAAAACCAAACGTACAGATTTTTCTTGTTGGCTTTTTTAAGGCTTGTGCCTTTCCAGGAGGGAGGAAAAACATAGCAGGAATGTTGCTGGCACCAGGGCTGGGAAGGCAGTCCCAGCAGCGTGGGGCTGGGGAGAGCATTGCCCAGAGAAGGGAACACAGGCACAATTCCAAGGCTCCTCTGGAAACCCAGCAGGTTTGTTACAAAACGTGCTGGTTTGTATAAGCAATGTTTTACATGCAGAAAGGAGGTCGTTTTTGTAACCTTTGCCATTACAAACACAAAAGTGCAGGAATGTTCCTGCCATGAGACCCTGCAAAAACCCAAACAACTTGTTAACCAACCCAAACTCATCCCTGCCCAATGGGATCCTGGGCTGCACTACCAAGAGCATTGCCAGCAGGTCAAAGGAGGTTCTTCTCCCCATCTACTCAGCCCTGGAGAACTGTGTTCAGCTCTGAGCTCCTCACTGCAAGAGAGACATGGAGCTCCTGGAGCAAGTCCAACAGAGAGCTACAAAGATGAGTAGAAGCTGGAGCATCTCCCTTCTGGGGACAGCCTGAGGGAGCTGAGCTTGGTTAGCCTGGAGAAGAGCAGGCTGAGAAGGGACTTTAGCAATGGATAGAAGCATCTAAAGGGAAAGTGTTAAGAGGATGGAGCCAGGCTCTTCTACATGGTGTCAAGCAATAGGACACAAGGCAATGGACACAAACTGGAACACAGAAAGTTCCATTCAAACATGAGGAAGAACTTCTTTCCTGGGAGGGTGACTGAGCACTGGCCCAGGCTGCCCAGAGAGGTTGTGGAGTCTCCTTCTCTGGAGATATTCAAGAACCCTCTGGACTCAATCCTGCTCTAGAGAACTCAGGAGAGAGGTTCCATGTCACCCACCTCCTGTCCACCAAGAAGTTCAGAGAAACCTCAAAATACAACCAGTAAATTTCTATTTCAAAGGGCTGATTGCTCCAGGTGGACTTTTTGAGCACAGAAGTGCTGCCCATTAAAACCAGTTCAGGTGCACATCCACTTCCAGTTGTTTGCTGGGAGGAAACTTGCCTGTTACAGCCCCAGCCAGATCTTAAGAGATTTTATTTTCTTCCCTAAGGGATATTTTCTTTTCCTGAGGGATATTTTCCTAAGGACTGCCCTCACATCATCACCACCTCGATGTCTGTGGCTTGCTCAGCAGGACACAGCAGAGAGGTTCGTGGCATCAAGTCAGCACCACAAGATGAGATTTTAATTGTTGGCAATAAACCTTTAAGCCTCAGATGGGATTAACAAGAGCTTTTCCTCCACATGCTTATTAAAGTCTAATGCAGACCAGCTTTGCCTCTTTCCTCTCTCCCTGCCCCCTTCCCACCTTGTATATTTGTAGCGTGGCAACATGTATTTTTACAGTCCTTTATTATGCAAGGCTTTTTGCAAGGGCAAGAGAAAAAGCAAACAAAACTTCAATTAACAGCTCATTTTTACACCAGATACTCCTCAGTAATGATTTGCTCTCGGTGCAGATGGAATTAATGGAAAAGGGGGAACAAAGCGGGTGGCTGCTGCTGGAGGGTGGGATGTCAGGAGCCTGGGGAGGGCTCAGCTACCAATCCATCACCCTCAAGCCAAGAGCCACACCATGCCAGTGCTGCCTAATTACATTACATTAAAACACAACTTCCTTTTGACCTGCAATTAGCAGCACAGACGTGCACAAGAAGGCTGGAGAAGCAGCGCTGCTGGGGCACAACTCCTTCTCCCTGCATACCTCCCACTCCAGGCATCACAGTCCTGCTGGGACCCAGCCCCAGCTAGCTCATTCCCAAGGACATGGATTCTGCTCTTTTTCTCCTCTCTGTGTCTTGCACATCTCTTAATTACCAAAACAGCACCAAAGCCCAAGAGAGATGCTGATTCCTCTGCTCGTCTGCCAGAGCCATGGCAGAGCCAGGGGAGCTTCAGGCACCTTCCTGAAGCACAGCACAATAAATGCACAGGAGAGGCACTTTGTTCTCTTCAGCTAATGCAATTAATTTGTTAATTCATTACAGAAGAGAGACATAATAAGGGACAAGGCACTTCCTGATTAACACCACCAAGAAGCTAACCAACTTCCCTCCCTCTGGAAGCCAAGGACTATCCCACCAGGCTGAATTTCCAGCTAGGCAATGGGCTGATTCCATTCCAACCAGCCCCAAAGGCAAGGTTCATCCTTGGCTTTCATGAGTAAGTCCTTTGGGTGCTGCATTCCAACCAAGAGAACATAAAGGCCAGAAGCCAAGCTCTGAAGTCAGCCCTCACAGGGCTTTTCAAAGAATCACAGAATCATTTAGGTTGGAAGAAATCTCCAGGTTAGACTCATTTTAGGTTGATTATTTAAGATCCTGGAGTCCAACTGTTAACCAGCACTGCCAAGTCCACCACTAAACTACGTCCCTCAGCAACACATCTACACTTCTTTTGAAGGCTTCCAGGGATGCTGACTCCACCACTTCCCTGGGCAGCCTCTTTTTCCAGGACTCTTTCAGGGAAGACATTTTTCCTAATGTCCAATCTAAACCTCCCCTGGCACAACTTGAGGCCTTTTCCTCTTATCCAATCACTTGTTACTTGGAAGAAGAGACCAATCCCCACCATGCTCCAGCCTCCTTACAGGGAGTTGTAGAGAGATTTATTTATATGTGTAGTATGTACCTCATCTATAAAATCTTGACAGACCTTAAAAAACAAGCACAGAATGTAAACCAACAGCAAGATGCCTTCCCAAGCCTGCAATAGCCTGAAACTCAAAGAGGAGCCTCACCCAGGCAGTTTTTCAGTTTGCATTAGCTCTGAAGCCTGCAGACAACTGATTGAAGTCACAACACTTTCACCACCTCATTAATAATTAGAGCACAATGAGGGGAGACAGGAAAACACACCATGAAGATTTTCACACCCAGAGTATAGCACTGCCCAAGGCAGCTCCCTGGGTCCAGCACAGCCACACCAACCCAGAGCATGGAGTGAGTGCAACAGCAGAGACACTCATAGGGTGCACATGCTGGCAGAGGAGCTTCAGTCAGCCTGTGTACAAAGAACAAAGAAGCTGCTTTTCCCCCCAATTCCCCAGCAGCATGCCTCTCTCTGGCAGGTCAGCAGCCTGTTAACAAGATACAGAATCAATCAATCACAGAATCAATCATCTAGGTTGGAAGGGACCTCTGGAAGTCATCTAGTGCAACCCCCCTGCAGTGGGCAGGGACATCCCCAACTAGAGCAGCTTGCCCAGAGCCCTGGCAAGCCTCACCTGCAATGCCTCCAGGGATGGGAACTCAACCACCTCCCTGGGCAACCTGGGCCAGTGTTCCACCACCCTCGTGGGGAGGAACTTTTTCCTAATATCAAGTCTAAATCTACTCTTCTCCAGTTTAAAACTATTGCCCCTTGTCCTTTCACTCCAGGCTTTGGTAAATAGGTCCTCTCCAGACATGATGCTCCACCACATTAAGAGCAAATGTCTGGGTTATAGCACTCACCAGCAGCCACCCATAGCACTGACAAACACATAGCACACAAACAGTGTGGAGCTGTTTGTACCAAGGTGCTCACTGAGCATCACAAGGCAGTGACCTCTCCATTTGCCTTCCTGTCTCCCATCCAGGGGACTCCCATCCAGGAGAGACTTTTTAAGCAGTCAGTCAGACTGTGATAGGACAAGGGGGAATGGTTATAAGCTGAAGGAGGGGAAATTTAGATTGGAGATNTGAAGAAGGGGAAATTTAGATTGGAGATTATGAGGAAGTTCTTTACCCGTAGGGTAGTTAGACACTGGCACAGGTTGCCCAGAGAGGTTGTGGCTGCTCCATCCCTGGCAGTGTTCAAGGCCAGGCTGGATGCAGCCCTGGGTGACCTGGGCTAGTGATTGGCATCCCTGCTCAATGTGGGGAGGTTGGAATTAGATGATCTTTAGGGTCCCTTCCAACCTGGCCATTCTATGATTCTGTGATTCCTCCCTAGGGACACACACAGCCAAAAGGCACCAAACTGACTCTTCACAGCTCAGCTTCAAAGCTGACAGCGTGCCACAGAACCACAGAATGGTTTGGATTGGAAGGGACCTTTTAAGCTCATCTAGTCCAACCCCACTGCAGTCAGCAGGGAGATCTGCAACTAGGGCAGGTTGCTCAGAGCCACAAACAACCTGACCTGGAATAGTTCCAGGGATGGGACATCTACCACCTCTCTGGGCAACCTGGGCCAGTGTCTCACCAGCCTCAGTTATAAACAATTTCTTCCTTCTATCCATCCTGAATCTCCCTCTTTTAGTTTAAAACCAGCACCCCCTGTCCTGTCACAACAGGCCCTGCTCAAAAGTCTCTCCCCATCTTTCTTGATGCCCCTTTAAGTATTGAAAGGCTGCAGTAAGGTCTCCCTGGAGCTTTCTCTTCTCCAGGCTGAACAAACCCAACTCTATCCTGTCCTCACAGCAGAGGTGTTCCACACTCAGATCATTTCTGCAGCCTTCTCTGGGGCTGCTCCACCAGGTCCATGTCTCTCCTGTGCTGAGGACTTCAGAGCTGGACCCAGCACTGCAGGTGAGGTCTCTCCAGAGCAGAGCAGAGGCACAATCCCCTCCCTCAAGACTGACTGACAGTCAGACTGGGTGAATCAGAGTTTACCCTGAGAGCAAGCTGGCATTGTGCTCCAGTTCTAGATGTGTGCACATATATTTTCTGGGATGTACATGAAAGCAGCCTTCCTCTCCCTGACATTCACCACCCAACCAACTGCAACCTCACTCGCTGCTTCTGTCATTTTAATAGCAGGTTTACTTTTCATAGTGGAGGAATTAATTTGAGGTTATGCTATGAGCAAATTCAAAAGCAGATTTTAAGATCAAAGAACAGCTGAGGAACCATCTACAGTTCCCCACAGATAAATGAGGCTTCATTCAGGGTTTAGAGTAAAAGCATGGATGCTCCTGGAGTGAATCTTATAGGTGATGCCATCTCAGGGCATCCTCACCATGAACTGGCACCACAGCCAGTCCTTTGACTCCTTCCCCAAGCCTGCCTGGCTGCAGGCAGAGTGCAGAGCATCAGCACAGCAAGGAAGGGAGCTTGAAGTTTCTTGAGCGTTGCTACCAGCTTTTAGAGCCCAGGAGGCTCCCACACAGAAGCACAGCCACAACCCCAGAGCACTCTGAGCACCCACATCCACTCTGGTCCACATTCAGCTGTGAGCAATAGGTCAGCACCCATGTCCTGCCCTCCCCCTGCAAGCTTGCTGCCTGCTTTCTGCTTTTTCCAGGACTAAACAAAAAGTGCTCAAAAATAATCAGCAAAAAAAAGTCAAGCACTGTCCAGGATCCAGCAGAACTCCCCCAGCAGTGATGCATCCATCCCCACAGTGCCAGCAAGGCTCTTCTGGCAGGTACAGGGAGATCTGCTATTCCAGTGTGCTCTTCCTTTTGGGCAATTGATCCTCTTTTACAATGCTGAGACAGGTCCCAAACAGTAATTGGAATTCAATTACTGAATTGAATTCAGTAATTGCTGAGCCATGGAGGAGAGAAAAGCTCCATGGTCCCTTCCCAGCCTTATCAGTTCGTAGTACCTGCTCCAGGTAAGTGGTGGGGAAAGAGCTGATGGAGCAGGTCCAGAGGAGGCCACAAAAATGATCAGGGGGCTGGAACACCTCTGCTCTGAGGACAGGCTGAGGGAGCTGGGATTGTTCAGCCTGGAGAAGAGAAGGCTTCAGGGGGACCTACTAGTGACCTTCCAGTACCTAAAGGGAACTTCCAAGCAGGCTGCAGAGGGCCTGTCTGCAAAGGCCTGGAGGGAAAGGACAAGGGGCAATGGTTTTAAATTGGAGAGGAGTAGATTTAAACTGGATATTAGGAAAAAGTTCCTCCCCACGAGGGTGGTGGAACACTGGAACAGGTTGCCCAGGGAGGTGGTTGAGTTCCCATCCCTGGAGGCATTGCAGGTGAGGCTTGCCAGGGCTCTGGGCAAGCTGCTCTAGTTGGGGATGTCCCTGCCCACTGCAGAGGGGTTGGACTAGATGAGCTCCAGAGGTCCCTTCCAACCCAAATGATTCTATGATCATGGGCATGGGTACATGGCAGAGAGGGGATGGTGGGTAACTAGTGCAGCAGCTCATTGAACAAAGGATTTCACCAGGTTTTCTCAGTCCTTGCTTTTTTACAGCAGGGTTTTTCCCACCTCCCCATTCCCCATGTGACCCTGCTGCTAGCACCCACTGACTGCTCCAGAGCTCAGCTGTTGCCAGCATAGTTAGGGATTGTCCACATAAACCTAATGAGGGTTGGAGGAGAATTTAACCCAGATAGGGATTCAAAGCATCTCTGCTCTTTAGCTCTAGCTTAGAGGCTTCAAATGCAATCACAAAATGCCAGCATGGTGGAGGTTGGAAAGGACCTCTAGAGACCATCCAGTCCAACCCCACTGCCAAAGCAGGATCACATCCAGTTGGGTTTAGAATCTCTCCAGAGGAGGAGACTCCACAACCTCTCTGGGCAGCCTGGGCCAGGGCTCTGGTAAGTTTTCTCTCCTGTTTAGATGGAACCTCCTGGGTTCCAGTTTGTGCCCACTGCCCCCTGTCCTATCCCTAAGCACTACAGAAAAGAGCCTGGCCACATCCTCTTGTCCCCACCTTTTAAATACNAAAGTGCTCAAAAATAATCAGCAAAAAAAAGTCAAGCACTGTCCAGGATCCAGCAGAACTCCCCCAGCAGTGATGCATCCATCCCCACAGTGCCAGCAAGGCTCTTCTGGCAGGTACAGGGAGATCTGCTATTCCAGTGTGCTCTTCCTTTTGGGCAATTGATCCTCTTTTACAATGCTGAGACAGGTCCCAAACAGTAATTGGAATTCAATTACTGAATTGAATTCAGTAATTGCTGAGCCATGGAGGAGAGAAAAGCTCCATGGTCCCTTCCCAGCCTTATCAGTTCGTAGTACCTGCTCCAGGTAAGTGGTGGGGAAAGAGCTGATGGAGCAGGTCCAGAGGAGGCCACAAAAATGATCAGGGGGCTGGAACACCTCTGCTCTGAGGACAGGCTGAGGGAGCTGGGATTGTTCAGCCTGGAGAAGAGAAGGCTTCAGGGGGACCTACTAGTGACCTTCCAGTACCTAAAGGGAACTTCCAAGCAGGCTGCAGAGGGCCNNAACTAGTGCAGCAGCTCATTGAACAAAGGATTTCACCAGGTTTTCTCAGTCCTTGCTTTTTTACAGCAGGGTTTTTCCCACCTCCCCATTCCCCATGTGACCCTGCTGCTAGCACCCACTGACTGCTCCAGAGCTCAGCTGTTGCCAGCATAGTTAGGGATTGTCCACATAAACCTAATGAGGGTTGGAGGAGAATTTAACCCAGATAGGGATTCAAAGCATCTCTGCTCTTTAGCTCTAGCTTAGAGGCTTCAAATGCAATCACAAAATGCCAGCATGGTGGAGGTTGGAAAGGACCTCTAGAGACCATCCAGTCCAACCCCACTGCCAAAGCAGGATCACATCCAGTTGGGTTTAGAATCTCTCCAGAGGAGGAGACTCCACAACCTCTCTGGGCAGCCTGGGCCAGGGCTCTGGTAAGTTTTCTCTCCTGTTTAGATGGAACCTCCTGGGTTCCAGTTTGTGCCCACTGCCCCCTGTCCTATCCCTAAGCACTACAGAAAAGAGCCTGGCCACATCCTCTTGTCCCCACCTTTTAAATACTGCTCAGCATGGAGCAGCTCCCCTTTGGCTCTGCTCTTCTCCAGGCTAACCAGCCCCAGGGCTCTCAGTCTTTCCTCCTCCCAGAGCTTCTCCAGTGCCCTCAGCATCTTCCTAGCCTCTGCTGGACTCTCTGCAGTAGTTCCTTGTCTCTCTTGAGCTGGGGAGCCCAGAACTGGACACACTACTCCAGATGTGGCCTCACTAGGGCAGAGCAGAGGGGGAGGAGAACCTTCCTTGACCTGCTGGCTACAACTCCTCTTAATGCATCACAGGAGACCATTGGCCCCTTGGCTATGAGGGCACATTGCTGGCTCATGTGCTACTTTGTTTGTCCCCCAGGACTCCCAGGTCCTTCTCACAGAGCTGCTTTCAATGTCATGTTTTGCTGAAATGCTTAATGCATAATGAGAGAGAGGATTATAATTAAGAGCAGCTGACAAATTGCTCTCTGGAAGTAAATAACTCTCTACCTCCATTAATAAAACAAAATGCTTTGCTAAAAATTAGTATAATTACAACTTCGGGTTGGTTCTTTTTGCAAATATTGTCACCATATCTAGCAACAACTGGATTTCAATCCCTAAAACCACTATAGAAGGGCAGGGAAGGGGTGGGAGGCAGGCAGCCTTTCACAGATCATAGGGGCAAACAGGTCTTAAAGAAACCTTTAGGGATGTCTGTGTGCCAGAGTGTTAGAGTCTCAGAGAAGCAGGACTCTTACTAGAGACATTCAGAGGCTCCCAGGGGTGAGCTCTGTGATCAGCACCAGGCATCACATCTGAAATCCTGCCTTTGCCACCTGCCTGGGAAAGGGCACAGGGGAGCCAGTGCCAGGCATAAGCCCCACACAGATCCATAACCTTCTGCAGATGGCCTCAGGAAAGAGCTGGGTTGGGTTTCTTGGATAAGTTAACAAAACTCATGCCTGAGTACTCCCACTTACTTAAGAGCTGGAAGAGGAAGAACCTTTCCCAATAGGATTCTCTATGTTCCCTGATAAGGCTCCCAAAAAAGGTTTCCCTTCCTCAGTCATCAGAGCAAGATCCTTCCTTCCTTCCAGAACCAGTGGAAAAGAGCCAGAACGCCACACAATAAAAACAAACAGAAGGGCTGCTATTTATTTCCCCTGAAGCAAAGGAAATCAGAGCAAAGCAGGAATGCACAAGAGTCAGGCTGGGGCTCAGGCAAGCCTTTGTCAACACTCTAAGCCATCCTCACCCACCCTGCCAGGCAAAGGCTGCACAAGCAAAATACCAACTGAGGCTCGGGTCAGCACAGCATCAATCTGCCAAGGGGGATGAGAGCACAGGGATGGCAGCAGGGCTCCAGCATCCCCACTTTGAGGGCTCAGGGCAGCATGAGCACAGCACAGATACAGCTGTGTGCAGATACAGGTGTGTCTGCACCTCCCCACTCTCTGCACCCAGACATCCCCATGATGCCAGCTCAGTGCTGGCCAGGAGGGCAATGCCAAGATGTGGGAGCCAGGAGAGAGTGAACACACACACTGCATGTGAAAAAAGGCTAGAAGCACTTTGCATGCCCCAGACCACCAAAACCACCTTGCTGGAACCCCTTGATGTGCTCATTTCCCCCTGAGATCTTGTGCTCCAAGACATGGAGCTGCCAGGCTGAGCAAGCTGCCACCCCCAGCACTTTGCCCAGGTCCCCTCTGCTCCAGTCCCATGCACAGAAATGGAATATGCCAGAAAACACAGATGCCCCAGACACAGGCATGTCCCTTGCTTAATGCTGCAATTGAAAAAGCCTCTACCTACTACAGCAAGGAGGATGTGCAGCTAATTAACTTTCTAGGAGTCACAGATGAACAGGAAAAAGCACATTAAGAATGGGAACTTGTGATGGGCATGTCTCAGAGGAATTAGCAAATTGCATCAGATGAACTTTTATTCCGATTACAAATTAACACCAGAGACAAGACCCAGCACATTTGTACTGCCTCATGAAATAATTAACCCATCAAACCCAGCTCCATGCAAATCAGAAGGGAGAGTAGGATTAAAAGCTTTCCATATTCACTGGGTGGAGGCAAAGATGCTACCGGTTCCAAGTTGATCAGCAACATCTTCAAAGTGCACCCAGGGCTCCAATGATTGTCCTGCTTCATTACCCCAGTACACCAGCTATGTGCTAGGAATCACTATCTGGCCCCCACCCCCCTCAATAAAGATACTTCTCATGGTCTAATCCAGCTGTAATACTGCCCTGAGAAAGAAATTACAATTTGAAATAACATGCAACTCTGCCTGGAGTGGCTGTGATAGTGTCTCCTCCCCCTCCTGCAGCTTCACCATCCACACACCATTCTCAGCTTTCCCTCAGGACGTGACTTGCACAGATTCAGAAAGCAAAATGTACATCCTGGAGGCACATGCTGAGCCCACGGAGACACCTCTGTTGTTCACAGGGAGAGCATCCCTCGGATAGCTGTTTAGCAAGTTCTCAAATCCTTCCCAGGGACGCTTGCCAAAAATAGCCTAAAATTCCCTTTGCAAAATGCCCAGTCCCAGGCTAGATTCCAAAAAAGCTTGCAAGCCTTGATCTGCAAAAATAGCAGAGAGCAGGAGCAAAAACACAAGTACATTTGGAGAGGGTTAACGGGCTCCAGCCTCCCCCGAGGAACAGCCACACACACATAGCTTCTCCTCTCCTGCAGCCCACGGGGAGATCCTCAGCCTGCTCAGCAAAACCATTCTGCAGCTGCAAACCACAGCCCAAAAGATTTCAAATCAGGTATAAAACACAAGCCTTGCCCCCCCCCAGGAATAGGCTTCAGCCACACAGGTTCCTCCTGCTGCATGAGGGAATCAGTGCTGACACCCAACTCCTGCAAAAGGCTTTGAAAAGGCACTTGAGGTCCTATTTGTTTTAAATCTAAGGAATGGTCCACCCATCACATGTGGCTTTATTGATTTACTCTGTACTCAGAAAAAAAAAAAGGCAAAAAACAACCCCAAAGCCTGCATCTAGTGGACAAGAAAAAAAAACCAACAAACAACAATCCAATTGAGATGGTATTTCCAGGACAGAATTACAGCCCTGGCTCCCCATCCTCCCATCCCCAATCATCTTTTACACAAGAAGTATTGGCAGCCTCCTAGTTATAACTGAGTAATGGCCCATCAGCTCTCTCCCTCAGTTATATATTAACTCCTGCTTCTCCTGCAACATCTGCCCTCTTCCCCCCCCCTCTCCTTGGAACACTGATCAGCTCTCCCAGGGGAGACCCTAGGGCTCCCCCCTCACCCTCTCAGCACCCATTTGGGTCCTGGACCAAACTCAGCTCCAGCTGCAGGCCAGCACCCACCACACTGGGAGGGACAGAGCAGCTTTCTGCACAGGGACAGAGGCTTCCAAGCAAAATGAAGCCTCAAGGTAGAGGAGATGAAGCTGATTAAGCCTCATTATCCTATTTGGTGTAATGATTGTGAAGCTGAGAGGACATCATGCAGCCAGGGAGCAGAAGCAATCAGGTGGTTAACAGAAGCATAGATGCACATGGGCAGGCAGGTACAGCCCAGCTGATGTGCAGCCTGCAAGGGGTTTATTATCTCTCCACTGTGGTCAGCCCTTCTCCTCCTTCACCCTGCCCATGCCACCACCTCCTCAGCATCACATCCGAATCCCTGCTTGCCTAGAGGAGCATTTAAGGGCAGTGATCTGGAAAAGGCAGGAGCAAGGGAGCTCCTGGAAGGCTCAACATGGCTGCTTCACTGCACCTGGACCCAGCATCCCACCCCAAGCCCACCTGTGTGGGGATGGGAACACTCATGGGAACTCCAACAGCACTGCTGGGAGAGCTCTGGGGGATCCAGCAGCTCCATGACACAGCAACACACAGGCATGTGAAAATTCAGGAGCCAAAGCAGTCAGGGACTGTCTGAAAACCTGGACGCATCCTCTAGACTCTTGTGGGACCTGGTCTAGGTGATCCTGCTCTGGCAGGGGGGTTGCACTAGATGATCTTTCTAGGGCCCTTCCAACCCCTGACATACTGTGATACTGTGAGGCAAGAGCTAGAAACTCATCACGGAAAGCCAATAAAACACCCTAATCTGAACAACACACAGCCATGTCAGCAGAGCTGCAAGGCAGAGCTGAAGAGCAAGAACAATAATACTTAATATTCCAGCATTCTTATGTGTTACAGCAGACCCAAAATAGCTCCTGAGTGATCAGGGACCTACTGCACTGTGTGGTGTTCTTAAGTAAACTGCCTGAAGACCTAAAGGTCTTGGCATTGAAGACAGTCAGCTCCAAATCCTTCTAGTAAATGCAAAAGTGTGTCCTACACACACACACCCCCCTCATTACCTGCCCCTCTCCATCCAGAAGCCTCCTCAAATACCAGCTGAAAGCCAAGTTCTTGTTTGAGAAATATAAACGATATCAACAGCAGCGTTGAGTGCACCATCAGCAAGTGTGCAGATGACACCAAGCTATGGGGTGCTGGGGATAAGTTGGAGGGGCAGGATGGCATCCAGAAGGACCTGGACAAGCTGGAGAGGTGGGCCCAGGGGAACCTCAGGAGCTTCAACAAGACCAAGTGCAGGGTCCTGCCCCTGGGTCAGAACAATCCCCACTATCAATCCAGGCTAGGGGATGAGATGATGGAGAGCAGCCCTGCAGAAAAGGCCTTGGGGTGCTGGTGGCTGAGAAGCTGGCCATGAGCAAACAGTGCACGCTGGCAGCCCAGAAGCACAATGGCATCCTGGGCTGCAGCAAGAGAAGCGTGGCCAGCAGAGCCAGAGAGGTGATTCTGCCACTGCACTCTGCTCTGCTCACACCTCCTCTGCAATACTGGGTCCAGTTCTGGAGCCCTCAA
>VWZO01005627.1:0-43763 GCA_013396975.1 Bucco capensis | reverse complement strand
ACATCTGCAACTAGATCAGGTTGCTCATAGCCCCAACCAACCTGACCTGGAATGGTTCAAGGGATGGGACATCTCCCACCTCTCTGGGCAACCTATGCTAGGGATTCACCACCTTCATTGTTCAGACACTTTGTAGAGGTTTCAGAAGTTTACTGACTTTGTGCAGCAAACTGAGGTGTGGGAGTTCAATGTGCAGACACTGAGTGCTCGATTGTAATTAGTTGAGAGACTGGCAAATTGGCTTTGGGAAGGTAGTTAAGGAATAATTGTCTGTGTCTGGACAGGATTGTTCCTAGTTACAGACTATGCTGTTGCCTTACAGCTGATGCAGTTCTGCATTGTGCAAGACTTTTTAAATGTGTGACAACTATTATTTTTATTCATAGTGCTGTCTTGCCCCAGTTGTACAAAGTGACACATAGACATGTATGAGAACATGTTCTTTTTCTGAAGTGAACAGTAATCAACATGAACTACAAAAAATACTCTCTGGTTTGTAAGAGGTTGTTGAATTTCACAGAATCATTAGAATTGGAAGAGACCTCGAAGATCATCAAGTTCAACCATCAACCTATCACAAATATGTCACCAAACCATGTTACTAAGTAGAAAACATCTGTATCTTTCTTAAAGACCTCCAGGGATGGTGACTCCACCACCTCCCTGGGCAGCCTGGGCCAATGCTTAACAATCCTTTCAATGAAGGCTTTTTTTCATGCATCCAGTCTAAACCTCCTCTGGTGCAACTTAAGGCCAGTTCCTCTTGTCCTCTCACTGGTAGCCCAAATTTCCCCAAATGGCAAATCTGATTTACTAGTGGATTGATTCTGATGATCTGAAATGTGACACAGATCTATTTATACATGCCATGCTTACAACTACTGTATTCATTATTCAGAGGATAAAGTTCCAAAGACTTATCCACCATGATAGCATCTACTTGAGAAAATACTACCTTTAATATCAGTCATTCAAGCAGTGAAGAAGGTAAAGAGAAATTTCCTCACCAGTTTTTGTTTCTATTTCTTTTTGGTTTTGCCTTTCAGAGTGCAAATTCACCTGCGCCAGTGGTAAATGCTTGTATCTTGGTTCATTGATTTGTAACCAACAGAATGACTGTGGGGATAACAGTGATGAAGAGAACTGTCTGCTTGTGACAGAGCATCCACCTCCAGGCATCTTCAGCTGTAAGTACTGGGCTCTTTGTGTGCATCTATCTCTGGATGTCTGTGTGTCGAAGATGTCTGCTCACCTCAGAAAGCAGTCTGTTCAGAAGCTTGCTCTGCAGTGTGATATCTGGGGTGGAGGAAATGAGCTAGAGGAAGTAAATACTTCCTCTAAAAATGGTTTTCCCTGAAGAAGCAGTGATTTGTACCACCCTTTCTCTAGGTTTCTAAACCTGGAGTTTGTGCTGCAGATCTTGAGGTTGTAATCATATGATTCATGTGTGGCTTCTGAGAAAGAAAGCATAATATATAAATGGTTAAATAATTGGTTTTACCAAGGTTCTAAAAACATTTTATGCTTTGTCTGTGTGACAGACTTCATAAGCTGTTAAGGCTATTAAGAAAGTTCTAATCTTTCCAGTCATCTATCCTGTTAATCAAATACATTTTATTATTGCTGAGATCAGCATCACTTGGTAGATCACTGGGCTTTTTGTAGGTATATATTTAAAATAGCTTTAGTTGCTATTCTTGAGTTGCATGTGCTGAGTGGCAGAGCTTATCACCAGAACTGCACTCTTAGTGCTTTGCCCTCAGTGATGTACACTGAAATCAAACTCTGATTTTGTTTTGGTGTGTTCTGCAGTAATTTATTTTTAAACCACAATTCAGCTTTCTGGATGGGGGAGAAATGTTCCAATAATGCCTCTGGTCTACAAGTACAACAGAAGTGCTGTTATGTTACTTACCATTTGGATTTACGTTATTTACATTGTTATGTTACTTTGGATTTGCTTTCCAAAGGGCTTGGTTCTGCCAAAGCTGACACCCCTCAGCATGCTGTTTCCCCTCTGGCTCTGAATATAGCTTAGGAATATCTGTGTTAGTTATGTTGTTACTAATAATAGGAATTACAAGCCATGGGTATCTGTGATTTTTGTAACAAACGTGTCATGAAGCAGGACAGAATCACTGGAGTGGATTCCTAAGAGAAGATGAAGTCAGGTGTTGGATATGCACCTTTCCACCTCTACACTTCAATTGAACATGTGTCTAAATGTTGTACTGTGAATGTTTTAAAATCTTATCTTTTGTGTTGCTTTGGTAACTCTGCAGTGATTTCAGAGTTTTTGAAAGAATAATGGCCTACATATGCTTTGATGTGATTTCATTTTAGTTTTGGTTTGATTTGATTTGTGTTTTTGGAGTGGGACTCTTTCCAAAGCCCCAGTATTAGCCATAGGTTTGGTGGTGAGTCCAGATCAAAATGTCACATCTATTTGCCCATGAACTTAGGCTAACCTTGGCTTTTGAGTTGTAAAAATGTTATGCCTTATTTTTTTGTCCATGCAAAACTTGTAAGCATATCTCTAAAGTTCAAAGAGATGGATTTGCTTTTTGACTGGGTTACTATACAGCTCTTCTCTTAAACCAAGCCAGCACAACCATTTGTCCAAAAGGAGCCATGAAAACCACTGTGGTAGCAGATGGAGGGAGGGGCTTTGGTGACACACAGGTGGTGGCCCTTGGGATGGTAGCACCCTGGGAGTTCCTGGGTGGAACTCCCAAAGCTTCCTTCGGCTTGAGGTCTGCTACGTGGGCCACTGGTGGGTTTTCAGTGCCTCTCTGTGCTGGTGGCAGTCATGCAGTGATCTCAGTTGCATGTTTGCAATGTTTGCTGGCCTTTTCCTCAAAAGGCCAGTGGACTGTTAAAATTGTTACCTGCTTGGTCCAGGATCTGCAAACTTCTTGGTTTTCGTCTAAGTCACATCTCTCCCCTCAGGTGTTGCTGTAGGTCACAGACATGAAGACAGGTATGCCTGAGAGGGAGTGGTGCCAGTCAGCTGCTGGCCATCCCCTTACCTCCAGCAGTGTAAAGTTTATCTGGACCAAACTCAGGAAAATGTACCTCTAAAAAAACCTTCCCAACAGATTTCCTGCTGCTTGCGCAGGAACTTTGGTTGCCATCTTTCATGATCCTGTCTCTGGAAAGTCATGCAGGTCAAGGTGGTAGCAATTCTCTTACTTCTCAGTGGTCTTACTTCCTTTTCAAATCAGCTGTTTACAGTCGTGATTACTGTTACCACCCAGCTATCAATGCCTTCTGGAGAGTTTCTAAAAGTATAAAAAATAGGAATTTGAAAACATGAATTATATTTCCTCAAATCTCTTTTATTTCTCCATTGTCTGTAGCTCCTTCTAAAATATGGTTTCTGATAGTCCTGAGCACCCAGTGCTGAGTGAAGAGGAATAATTAGGGAAAAGCCTTATTAGATCCTTCAAGAACTGTGTTTGCTGGTTTTGTAACAACATTGCAGATGAGGAATTTGTGGAGGAAATAGTTGATTTATTGCAAGCAACATTTGGAAGTGTTTAACTTTTTGCTTACCTTGTGGCAAAGAGAGAGCAGTTCATTTTTTGTTGCATTTGGGAATGTTGAGTGCCTGTATTTTTTCGTCACAATGAGGACTGTGCAGTAAGTGCTGGTAAATAAAGGAAATTCTGCTTTAAATAAAAACCCCCAAACCCAGTGAAACAGGGTTCTAAGGGTGAAAGAAAGAGAAAAAAGATCGAAGTCAGATGGAAAAACAATACAGCCATAAAACAGTGTTTAAAACAAGTGAAGATTAGTGATACTTATCACATTCTGGTTATTAAACAGGCTGCTATATGATAGAGATCAGTGCCAGTCAGTACTAGGAAAGAGCATTATTGTGGACATAGCAGTTGGTTGTGTTAGCTTATTCCAGCCTTGAAGAAGTCTTTCTAGAATACTTGTTGAAGAGAAATCCCCAGGCCTTAGAGGGATGACATGTTGAATTAAGAAGCTTGTGCAATGCTTTTGCTCAATGATTTTAATGGGGAACCCTCCCAGAATACAGCAGGGTATATATGTGCTTGAGCTGTCCCAGCTGATGAGGCTACCCTCCAACACAGTACATACATTCATTGGTCTCTGATTAGGGACATGACAGTAATACAGCTCAATAAAAAGAAAAGAAGTGTTTAAAAAAAGGAATCATTTTAGGAATTTTAAAGCAGGAATTCCTTTCAGGTCAGTGTTACATGTCAGCTCTGATTTTTCATCTCCTTGCTTTACCACAGTACTTGAATGGGAGGAAAGTGTTTAGAGGAGCCACATCTAAGTGTGTGCTGATCTACATCCAAGCAGGGTGTCCTGTTCTCCCTGGGACTGCTCTTGTCTTTACCTAGATCATGCTGGCACCACTGAGGGATGCCTTCCCCTCTGCTATTTCTACAAAGAATCCCTTTCTCATACTGCATTCAAACCTCCTGTGGTGAAAACAGTATTAATCTCATTTCACAGTGATACACAGACTGTCCCCAAATCATGTCTAAATAAATAAGTTATCCTGTGGAAGTTCTGCTTTGGTTTATTTGAGCACCATGTGCCATGCTAGCAGTAGCCTCTATTTTCTAGCTACTGAAGCATTTCTCATTTGTGTTCTTGCCAGCAGCCAAATCCAGAATGTCTCTTTGGAGTTCATTTAGTTGGGTTAAGTTGCATGAGCAGTGGTATAGAAAGATATTTTTTGTGGGTGACCTACTCCCTGGATCTTGTGATTATAGCAGACACTATTTCATTGTATTAGGGGTGTTTAAATCTCCCAGTCCTGGTGCTTCTCTCTCCTTGCTATTCATATCTGGCTCCAGTGTGAAGATTGTTAATTCAGTCCTTTAAATGCTACCAAACTCAATAAGATGTCTCACATGTGCAAAGTTAAACAACACCAGTATTTCTGCAGCCCTTTCATGCTGCTACATGGCACTTCAGTCTCCACAGCATGCAGAAATTGGAGGGCTGAACAGGGAAACTGTGCACCAGCTCCAAGGTATGGTGGTGTCTGATTGTAGATAAGACAAGCTGCAGTCCAGCAAGTTGGTCAAATGCATGCTAAGGTGTTCAGTTGAATGTGTAAAGGTAAAAACTCACTTGGTTTATGCTAGGATTTTTAACATGTGTTTGGTGATGCATGTTCCCATGCAATGCTCCAGGCTTGGGGCAGAGTGGCTGGAAAGCTGCCTGGTGGAAAAGGACCTGGAGGTGTTGGTCGATAACTGGCTGAACATGAGCCAGCAGTGTGCCAAGGTGGCCAGGAAGGCCAACAACATCCTGGTTTGGATCAGCAATGGTGTGGGCAGCAGGACTAAGGCAGTGATCATCCCCCTATGCTTGACACTGGTGAGGCCACACCTCAGTTTTGGGCCCCTCACTTCAAGCAGGAAATTGAGGTGCTGGAGCATGTCCAAAGGAGGGCAGTGAAGCTGGTGAAGAGTCTAGAGCACAACTCTTGTAAGGAGTGGCTGAGGGAACTGGGGTTGTTTAGCCTGGAGAAAAGGAGGCTGAGGGGAAGCCTTCTCCCTCTCTACAGCTCCCTAAAAGGAGGTTGAGGCGAGGTGGAGGTTGGTCTCTTCTCCCGGACGTGATTTAGTGATGACTGGGCAGTGTTAGGTTAATGGTTGGACTTGATGATCTGAAAGGTCTCTTTCAAGCAAAATGATTCTATGATTCTATGTTGAAGTGTATCTCCCCTCAGCAAGGCCCACTCCAGTGTTACTACACATTTCCCCACAGGTAGCCTTGAGCAACATAGTCCATATCAGCACTTCTCCTTTTTATATTTAACAGCACGAAGCCATGCTAGGAAAAAATGAGATGAAGGGAAGGATTTCAAACATTGCAGCCTTGGCCTTGGTGGCAGCTTTGCTGCTCCACATAACCTGCAAAATTTGGGCTATGAGGAAATGAAACAATATGCCTGCTTCTAGCAGGACACAGTTCAGTTCCTGGAGCATTTCCCTTCGTTTCGCAACAAATCATCAGCCTGCTTTGTCCTGCAAAAAGTAAATTAGATTCTGAAAAGGGCAGCATAGTTCTGTCTGTTTGCAGACTGCAGGATCCAAGTCATGTCTGATTGAGGAGGGTTGGCAGTGATGGAGATTTTAGTTCTTGAGTTGTTTGGTGGAAAGCAGTACAGGTAGTTCTCTGCTGTGATGCGTGTGTGTTCGTGGGCATCCGAAACACAGCTATTGACATGCAGGAGGATTTGAAGAAGAATAAAATAAGCGAGAAGAAATCCTTCTTGTCATGTGAAAATGATGTCTGCATCAACTTTCAAGTTGTCAGCATTGATGGAGGTGATGTGTCATGGCTGTTTTGGAATAGAAGAGTTTGCTGTAGGAGTTCATTTTCCTCGGCAAGGTAGAAGAAAAAACCCAAACAAATCAAATCTATAGCTCTCCCTTTCACCACCCCCACCTACTGCTGTCAGCTCTGAGCCTTGTAGGGATCTGCAGGGGGTTGGAGAATGATTCTGTTTTAAAAACAAAAAGCTCAATCAAAGGAAAATATTTTCTTTAAAGAGACCTTTGGCATCCCCCTCTGACTGTGACACTGCATTTGCCCAGATAAAAACAACTGCTTCGATTTACATTTTGATTGTGCTGGGCTGTCCCACTTCAGGTGAAATTTATCCATTTCTTTAAATATTTAGCAGTCTAGCATTGATGTTAATGAAAGTCTGGCACTGCTATTTTGAGCATTGCAACAATGATAGTAATTTTCAGTGTCAGATTACTGCTTCTCGGAGGAAAAAAGGGAGATGGGAGGAGGGAAGAACGGTGGGGGGGAGGGAGGAAAAAAAAATTGTTTCGGGTCTAATAGAGTTTGTCATCAGCCTGGCTGTGCCAGACAGATGGATCATGAATACTGTCTAGACGCTCTCTGCCTGAGTGGAGCTGTGGTCTCTAAGGACAAGCAATGAGACGCCAGCTTAAGTGACTGGGGAAAGTCAGGACGTGCTCCCCTCTAATCAGATAGCGATGCGAGCTGGTCCTGCCCCGCTGCTGCTGTGAGCCTGTCAATACCCATCTCAGCTGAAACTCGGCTATTACAGGGCTTTAGAGGGGAAAGGAGAGGGATGGTGTTACGACACGATTGATCTCAGTTGCATCTGCCCGGGGACTGCAGGGCGATGGAGCTCGAGTGTGGTTCTCAGAAGGGGTGGATTGGGAGAGCCTTAAAGCAAGCACGTGCATAAAACTGCACAATCACCTGTGTTTATTAATTGGTTTAGTCACAATGTGTGCTTGAACATACTTATTTACGTGCTTACTTTGTCTTGATTTGGCCCACTTGGTCAGAAGGATTCTTCTCTTCTGCCTACCTGGGGCTCTGTATGTCCCTGGCTGTTAAGATGTTACATGAGGCTGCCTAAGGTTTGGAAAGGAGAAGCTGTTACCCAGGTGAGACCTGTAGCCTAGGGCAGACCTTGTGCTATGTACTGATCTCTCATGCTGTTACTTGTCCTTCCTCTGTCACTAAGCACAATTGATGATAAAGAAATAAAAATGTCTGATGTAGACAGAGCAGGAAATATTTTTTTGACTGGTGAGGTTATAACAAAAAATTTGATATATATGTTAACTAACTTAAAAGCAAGAGATACTCTGGGTTTTCTATAAGCCAGAACGTTCTGGATTTTATTTTTGTGTATATATAACTAAGTAAATATTAGATAAATATTTTTAATTAGAAAATCCAGTTGCTTTCCAGCCTATCATGCAGTCTTGTCTCTTAAAGTGCTGTAAGCAGATTCCGTGCATTGTTTTGAAATCATTTCATCTGTGCCTGTTTCTGCAGCACATCATGGAACATTAGAAATAAATATGAGCTTGAAAACTTAAACAAAAAAGCAAAATTAAGGTGGATTTTGTGTTTTCCTTCAATATTTTGTATGTATTTAAAAAAAACAACTGTATTTCTAGATGTTTATTAAATGAAGTGGAATGGTAGTCCAATTAATTCTGTAATAAAACTGCAGAGGAATTCTGTGATGCTAGAGTTTACCCATTCCTCATCCAGAGCCTTACAGTATTAGCAACATGGACAAGGCAGACCCACATGGATGTGGCCAGTAACAGCCATGAAATATGCTGGTACAACAGCAGGTATTTACATCTGCTTACAAACAGGGCTGAAGGAAAAGAATTGCCATTTCCCACAGTTTCCAGCTCAACATTAATCATATTTTTACTGTTAATGAGAAAAGAACTAAAAGCTCAGAGTGCCCTGCAGATAGAAATGTTGGAATTTCAGTGGCTCTGAAATGCTAGATCCTTTGTGAATGAATAATATAAGTCAGTTGTGTCACCTTCAATCAGGGTCTAGAAACAACATTTGTTAAAACCATTTGTGTTTGTTCTTCATACACAATTCCTCTTAGCTTTTAGGAAGCTGCATCCAGTACTAAACCTTACAGTTTAGTATGATTATGCCTGGTAATGCTTTTGCTTTCTCCTGTTTCTTTTTCCTGCTACTGATCTTGCACAGATGCAAAAGAGCATTTTAAGTGCTCAAAGTGTGCAGTGTATTAAAGTCTTCATGCACAGATTGGTTTTTAGGTATTTGAGAGAGTGCCAAAACTTCAGGCTGGAAATCTCAGACCAGTAGTTCCAGACATGATGTGACTTTCTATCTTACAGGTATGTTTGGCCGTGTAAGAGACAGGAGCTCCTTGTGCCCCTCTGTAAGGCAGGGGAAATGGCCTCCCACAGACTCTGAGGGCACCCTTTGTCTGTTTTCTCCACCAGAAGTGCATAGTAGCAAGAATATTTCATCCATGCAGGCCTAAAACTAAAGTCCAAAAGCCACAGCACAAGATTACACCTCAGGCACAATTCTTCCTCTGGAGAGAGGAAGAGAATCAACTGTGAGACAATTCGTTTCAGCCCTTATTTCACTAGAACTCTTAACATCAGAAATCATATAGAGTGGAACTGAGCAACTTAGGTTGGTTTTATTTTCAGTCCACATTAGTGAGTATTTTTAATGCTCTCCTTCCTCTTTACATTTTCATTTGCAGGGGTCACACTGTACAGGGCACTAGGAGCTGCCTGGCTGAATCTCCTGGGTGAGTTTTCAAGCCACTGCTCTCCCTGTCATTCATTCAGTCCACATTGGCTATCACTGGTAAATGCTCTTTAGGAGCACTGCATTTGTGCTGTGTTTGCACTTGCCTAATATAAGCCTAGAGGAGGAGTCACCAGTTGTTTCTTCTGTACAGCATTGGAAGCTATTCAGGTGCACGAAGGTTACTTCTCTTTTTCATATCAAGTGTTCCAGAGAACATGCTTGGAGGCAGCTTTTTTAAAAAATAAAAAGTAATTGTAATCATTTTAATTTGTCCTCCTCACAAAAAAGGGACACAGAGTCAAACTAGATGGCTTCCCTTCTCTGGGAATGCTGCACACTGGGATGGTTGATTGCTTTCATTCTGCAGATGTGTATCTGACCCTTTATCACCAAAAACTCTTCATCTCCCTGTTGAAATGAACTACCTTAATATTTCTTAAGCAGGCTCATCTTGTCTTTCTGTTTTAAAGTAACAGCTGAGGTGAAGATGAATTGGGATTTTGCTTGTATGTTCTGGTAGAAATAAATGCACAGTGAAAATTTTCTCTCGGAAGTTTCTGTGTAGCTTACTGTTTAGCATCACAGATTCATAGACTCATTTAGATTGGAAAAGACCATTAAGATCATCCAGTCCAACTGTTAAAATAACAGTGCCAAGTCCACCACTAAACCATGTCCCTCAGCACCACATCTACACTTCTTTTAAATTCTTTCAGGGATGGTGACTCCACCACTTCCCTGGGCAGCCTGGGCCAGGGCTTGACAACCCTTTCAGGGAAGAATTTTTCCTAATATCAATCTAAACCTCCCCTGATGCAACTTGAGGTTGTTTCCTCTTGTCCTAACATGGTTGTCCTCAAAGAAATCCATGATGAGGGAGCTCTCATCACCGTTCATGGGCTTGGGTTCATTTGGAAAGACCCCATGCTAGGAGAATGTAACATAACATTTCAATAGTAAAGTCCAGTTTGCCTTAAGATATGAGGCTTTATTGGAATAATGTTAAATGAGTTCATAGGAACAGCTGTCCTGGGTGAGATCAAAGGCCCAGCTAACCCAGGATTGAATCTGGCACTGGCCATTTGCAGATGTGAAGTGGAAGAGTTTAAGCAAATTAGAGAAACAGTTATGCTTTCCCCATTAAACCTTGTTCCTTGGAGGAATGCTGCACTGCTCTGTGTGAGGAACACAGGATTTCTGTCCTCCTGAGAGAATTCAGAGTTTAGAAAGGGCAGGAACTGTGGTAAAGAGAAAATGTCTCATTTGAGAAGTGTAAAAATGAGAGAAGATCCACCAGCCCTTCACTAACCAGTAGATGTGTGGGCATGTTGGTGTCTTCTATATTCAGCCCATACTTCTCATCTTAAGGCATTCTGAATGTAGGACATGAGCTTAAAAGTGCAGAATTCCTGTGAACCTGAAAGACTATTTGCCTAGGTCTTTTCAGTTATTTTGTGAAGAACAGATATTTTTAATTTCTCTAAGCTTACTGTTTTTTTGGTCAGGATTCGTGGACTGTGTGACAGTTTTATGTTTAAGAGTGAACCAAGCTCATCTGGTGATGAAAGTAGGCCTAAATTTGACTTGGATGTTTAAAAAAACCCCAAATGCACACCCAAAGCCTACTGCACACAGAAAACACAGTTGTCACCTGTGACTGTGTAGCACACAGACATCAGATACTGTGGGAGCACCTGTGTGTGTATTATAGAAGGAATGCACTCACTTAGATTTTATTTGCATTTATTGTTATGTGCAAACATAAGGAGTGAATGCAGACTGGTTAGCATGAAGAGTGAGTATTCTGGGCTGCATCCAAAGCAGTGTGGCCAGAAAGTCAAGGGAGGGACTTCTGCCTCTCTGCTCTGCTGCCCTCCGGGCAGACCTCACCTGCAGTGCTAGGTCCAGCTCTGGAGTCCTTAGCACAGGAGAGACATGGACCTCATGCTGTGGGTCCAGAGGAAGCCACAAAAATTCTGAGGGCTGGAACACCTCTGCTATGGAGAAATGCTGAGAGACTTGGGCTTGTTCAGCTTGGAGAAGAGAAAGCTCCAGAGAGACATAATTGCAGCCTTTCAGTACTTAAAGGAGCCTAGAAGAAAGACAAGGACAGGCTTTTATATAGGGCCTGTTGTGACAGGACAAGAGGTGATAGTTTGAAACTAAAGGAGGGAGATTTAAACTGCAGAGAAGGAAGAAGTGTTTTACACTGATGCTGGTCCAGGTTTCCCAGAGAGGTGGTAGATGTCCCATCCCTGGAAACATTCCAAGTGAGGTTGTTTGGGGCTCTGAGCAACCTGATCTAGTTGAAGATACTCCTGCTGAGTGCAGGGGGTTTGGACTAGATGACCTTTAAAGGTCTCTTCTAACCCAAAACATTCTGTGATTCTATGAAAAAATAGCAGAAAGATCTGTACCTCAGCCCCTGTGAAAACATCAATTGGGATTTCTGTCTTTGTTTAAAAATACCCACTCTTTTAGTTACATTTTTAGGGTTAAAATCAAGGCTAACTTATTTTTTCACATTCTATTTAGACCATAAATGAGACAGTTGACCAGCTTTATACTGAGCTACTGTAAGGACCTAAAGGAAACAGATCAGGAGAGCAAGTTGTTAAATTAATTGTGTTTTGTATGTGATAGATGACTTTAACTTAATACAGTCTGAGAGGCTAGAGAGAGATGCATGTAACACAGTGTTAGACCAACCACACACGATAAGATCACAGCTCTACTTGTCTTTCCAGCAGTATTGGTACACTGGTAGCTTCCTCTTTCCCTCTCAGATTTCTCCTTCCCTCTCCTTCTCTTCTGTTTCAGTATTGCTGTGTAATAGCTTCATAAAAGCAAGACAGATTAAGGACCTGGGGGGGTGTAGAGATAATAATGACGCACTATGTGAATCCTGAGTCTGGCACCTAGTAGCACCTTGATAGAAATAGAAAGCTGTGATCACAGTATTAAAATATGCTAACAAGCTGAAGGAGCTAATGGGCTGAATTTTTACAGTGCAGATGTTCATCCGGCGCTTGTGCTGAATGCAATAACAAATGTGTGGGGGCTGAGGGTGATATTATTGTCTTCTTGGCAATATAGGCCTCCAAAACAATCTTCTTTTCTTGGATATTTTACCAGGATTTACAATGTTCTTCTTTGTGGTCTATGATAACAAATGTGAGTGCTTATAAACTAAGTGGTCTAACTAAGGCTAAGGGTTGTCCTTCTTCAGAGGGGGTTGTGTGGAATGGGTGCACCTCTGGTTGTGGTGGTGGGGATCAGTATCACAGTTCTTGAATAGTTCCTGCTCTGCATCTCCTGCTAAAATTTCAGATGGTTTTGTTGTTGGTTTCAAACCTACCTCATCTGGCCAGAATAAACCATCTGCTTTGAGAGAGTGTCAAGCCACAGTGTGATGTCAGGGTCATCTCCCTGTGTTTTCCAGAGGAGAGTCAGTAGTCTCTTGGAGAAGAGTCACAGTGGCCTGTGTTCCACTCCAGTACCTCAGCCTGGTCACCCATCTAATGGTAGTTCACATTCTGAGTCTCTTCCTTTATGCTCAGTGCTTTACAGCTAATGCTATCGTGCAGAACCTTTCAGCTGGTTCAACAGAAACAATCCTGACTTCTTTCCAGCATATTGAAATATTCCTGAAGAAATTACCAGTCAAAGATTTGCTAGACATTGCCAGGAATCATTATGCTGCAAGACTGGTCTTTTTTGTGTTTTTTTTTCCCTTTCTTTTGTTTTCCTATCAAAGGTAGTGGCTTGTTTGCTTTAATTACCAAGATGGAAGGTGCATGTGGCTTCTGGCTGTAATAAGCTGCAGCTCTCCCTGTGAATACCTGTCACTTTTGATAGGCTATTACAATGTAGATGATCAGTGAATTGGCCTTGAATGTTTGGGGCTGGTATTTTCTGTGCCATGTAATACAGGTTTCAAACCTTTTGACAAGCCTTTTAGATAATGTGTGGGGAAAACAAATTCCACTGATGTTAGAAAACTGATGGAAGGACTGAAATTGCACGAGGAGTGGAAGACTTGGTGAACACTGAATAGGTCTCATCAAGAATTCCAAGCTTTCTTGGCGTCTCTGCCACAGATTTCCTGTGCAATCCTGATGAAATCATTATTGGTTTCCTTTAATTTATTTATAGAACAGAGATAATGATGTTCATTTACTTTGCAGAAGTAATAAAAGAAGGTGAATTTTTTCCCTGGTTGAAAAAGATGCAAAGAGGTGTTAAACTATAATAACATCAGAAAAATAGGTATTATACTGGATAATCCAACAGTGAGAATGAAAAAAAGTATATGCTTTATGTTGTATATTAACAATATCTCATACTGTCCAATATTAATAAATTTATCTTTAATTTTCCACTTGCATGTCAACATCTAAGAGCGAGGAGATGGATATGCTAAATAGTTTCTAAGTTGGTATATAAAAAGTCAATTTGCATTACAATGTGACTAGAGACAGAACAATAGGAGTGAGTTTCATCATTCAACAATCATTCCACAATTGGAGCAGAGTATCTTCAAAAATGGTGAAGGTAATGTGATGTAATGATATTTGAATGGGTGTTAGTGAAGTCTGAAGAGGAATATCAGAAGGATTTAATCAAAGGAGGTCAACAGTCAACAGAATGATGGATGAAGTTCAATCTTGATTAATGCAAAATAATGCATCCTGAAGGGCAAAGTGTATGCTATTAATGCAGTTTATTGGATTCTAATTAATTGTGTGATTTAAGGAAAAGAACCAGAGCATCACTATGAAGTGCTGAATGAAGCTGTCTTTAGAGAATGTAGTTGTGGTCAGATAAAATATTTTGAGTCAATAGAAAATAGGATGTGAAATGTTGTGATGGTGTTGCATAAATGAACATTACACCTTCATCTAGAATGCTGTGTTCAAGTGTTGCTGCAGCACAGAAACATGCTGTGGAGGTAGAAGACACAGGAAAAGAGCAGAAGTTGTGAATAGACTTTGATATGAATAGAGACCAACAAGTTTGGAATTGTTTAATCTGAGTCTAGGTAAAGACTAGGGAAATAAAAAGGTAGACAGAACAATGGGTGTCAGCTGGGTCAGGAGTTGAGAAGATAACTCAGGGCAATTCAAAGCTGATAAAAAAGACTTTTTTTTCACACATCTTGTCTTTGACCTGTAAACCTCATTGCTGTGCAGTGTCATTGAGGCAAGAATTTGGCAATAGTTAAAGAAGGGAAGCTTCTGAACCCTGAGTCCACTTGTGTGTAATCTATCCAGAGAGGAGTGATTAGGAAATGTGTAAGACTGAGGTGTGAGGCATTAGAGTCATAGAATTATAGAACAGTTACAGCTGGAAGAGACCTTGAAGATCATCAAGTCCAGCCTTTGTCCTAGCCCTAGCAACCTGCTAAATGATGCTCCCCAATGCAACATCCACCTGTCTTAACACCTCCAGGGATGGGGACTCAAGCACCTCCCTGGGCAGCCTGTTCCAATGGCTCACAACCCTTGCAGCAAAGAAATTCCTCCTAATGTCTAGCCTGAACCTCCCCTGGGGCAATTTCCACCCATTTCCCTTTGTCCTGTCACTCTCCACTAGGGAGAACAGAGCAGTCCCTGTCTCTCTACATCTTCCCTTCAGGTAGTTCTAGAGAGCAATGAGGTCTCCCCTCAACCTTCTCTTTTCCAGGCTAAACTGGACCAGATCCCTCAGTCTTTCCTCCTCAGGCTTATGTTCTAAGCCCTTTAGCAGCTTGGGAGCCTCTGTCCCCTCTCCAGCACCTCAGTGTCCCTCTTGTAGTGAGGGGCCCAAAACTGGATGCAGTACTGGAGGTGAGGCCTCCCCAAAGCTAAGTAAAGGGGCAGGATCACCTCCCTGCATTAGTCTTGTTTCTAACTGTAAGATTGGGGTGAGAGCTTGAGAGACTATTTACTCAGTCTTTTGGAAAACTGAACACTGGACAATGAACATCCTCACACAGGAAGTTCCATCTTTACATAAGGAGGAACTTCTGCACNTGAAATGTTGTGATGGTGTTGCATAAATGAACATTACACCTTCATCTAGAATGCTGTGTTCAAGTGTTGCTGCAGCACAGAAACATGCTGTGGAGGTAGAAGACACAGGAAAAGAGCAGAAGTTGTGAATAGACTTTGATATGAATAGAGACCAACAAGTTTGGAATTGTTTAATCTGAGTCTAGGTAAAGACTAGGGAAATAAAAAGGTAGACAGAACAATGGGTGTCAGCTGGGTCAGGAGTTGAGAAGATAACTCAGGGCAATTCAAAGCTGATAAAAAAGACTTTTTTTTCACACATCTTGTCTTTGACCTGTAAACCTCATTGCTGTGCAGTGTCATTGAGGCAAGAATTTGGCAATAGTTAAAGAAGGGAAGCTTCTGAACCCTGAGTCCACTTGTGTGTAATCTATCCAGAGAGGAGTGATTAGGAAATGTGTAAGACTGAGGTGTGAGGCATTAGNAGAGGTGGTTGAGTCTCCATCTCTGGAGATACACAAAATCCACCTGGACACCATCCTGCTCTAGGTTGTCCTCCTCTTGCAGGGAGGTTGGATTAGATGATCTCCAGAGGTCCCTTCCAACCCTTGTGATTCTGTGAGGACAGTGACATAACTTCCCATGTGTGGTGTGAACCTGAAGTCTATAATAAGTGGCTTGAAGTAGTGTTTGTGTGCAGCTATGATCAAAGTCCTTAACATGCAGTATCCCTTACTTGAGTAATTGCTGATACTGCACGTAGCAGCTTTCTGTCATATCTTATAAAGCAGAAATCTGGACTGTCCTGTGTGTCTGTTTTTCATAGAAGGTGGTTAACTAGTGAGGCTGGTACATTGTGTTGCTCAAGAAGTGAAAGCTGTGGTATCTCTGCCTGCCTCTGTTGGATTATGCATTGCACACCAGGCTGGAGCTCTGGGAGGGGTGTTGAGCACATCCCCAGCACAGGAAAGATGATGGGAAATGTGTGCTAGGAATTGCAGAGAAAGCTCGGTTAAGCAAGCAAGATTTAGAATGAAATGTGTTGCAATATGGATTGGTATTGGATTCTTTGAAGCTTCTTTAAGGGAGTCTATAAGAAAGATGGGGACAGTCTTTTTAATAAGGCCTGTTGCAATAGGACAAGGGCTAATGGCTTTAAACCAAAGGAGAGGAGGTTTAAACTGGATATAAGGAGGAAATTTTTCACAGTGAGAGCTTGTGAAGCAATGCAGCAGGTTGCCCAGAGAGGTGGTGAATGGTCTACTCCTGGAAACATTCCAGGTCAGCTTGTTTGGGGCTCTGAGCATCCTGATCTAGTTGTAGGTGTCCCTGCTTACTGCAGAGGGCTTGGACTAGATGACCTCTAAAGGTCCCTTCCACCTCTAACCATTCTGTGATTCTTACAGTCCTTCTGTCCGTTAGGCTCGAGTAGTTAATAAACCAGACCTTCAGAAATGTCTACTCCTTAAACATAAGGTACTGAACTCTATACATAAATGTTCAACAGTAGTGGCCAGCATTTGTAGACATTTCTCCTCTTGCAGGAGGTGATAACAGTTTCTTTGCTTATTGCAACACGAAGCTATCCCTTAATTAGGACTTTTGGAGAGAAGTGTGTGTAGGCTGTGAACATACTGAGTGATGCAGAGAGGTGGGAAACAGATGTGTGGTCATATATGCACCAGCCAGCTATTACTCAGATCCCATCCATCTGCTAATTAGCAACTGGAATGTTGAATAACACTGGGGTTTGTGCCATTGCTTGAGTGCAGGCCTGCAGCTGCTCTTCACACGTCTCTTAATCTCTGCACAGTACCATCAGTAACATGCTTCAATTAAAATTGTTTTGAAAGGGAGATCTCCAGAACTTCCTTGTTACAGAAGATTCATTTCTTGGTGTGGATTACTGTAAGTGGAGGGCCATCAGCTTGTTGTGCCCTTGAAGGGACAGCATTGGGTGAACACTGGAGAGGAAACTGGGCTCATCCATTTTGCCTCCTGTCATGCTAATGAGCCCACTGTGGTCCATCTCAACTTTAAACTACCCCCTGATGAGTCTCACTGTAGTTCTTCCAGTGAAGAGTCAGCAAAGTGCAGCCAATTTCTGAGCTGCCATAGGTGGGAGAACTACATGATAATATTACCTGTGTGATGAATAGCTCCTTAGGAAAATGATTGCAATTTATCTAAAATTGGTATTTGCTTATTATCTCTAAAGAATTTCAATAGAAAGTATTAGTATTTCCAATTGCTATACATCCTAAAAATACATGCATCTATGGACACACATCTACCTATCATAGACTCATAAATGGTTTGGATTGGAAAGGACCTTTCAAGGTCATCTAGTCCAACCCCCCCTGCAGTCATCAGGGACATCTTCAACTGGATCAGGTTGCTCAGAGCCTCAAACAACCTGACCTGGAATGGTTCCAGGGATGGGGCATCTACCATCTCTCTGGGGAAACCTGTTCCAGTGTTTCATCTCCCCCCCTGGTAAAAAATTTCTTCCTTTTCTCTACTCTAAATCTTCCTCTTGTAGTTTAAACCATCACCTCTTGTCCTGTCACAACAGGCCCTGCTAAGAAGTCTGTCACTGTCTTTCTTGTAGGCCTCCTTTAAGTATTGGAAGGCCACAATGAGGTTTCCCCAGGCTCTTTTCTTCTCCAGAGTGCATGTATTCTAGAATAATCTTTTTATTTTTGTGATGTCCAGACCCATGATACATTTCAGCCCTGCCCAGGGCAGTGACAGACAGACCAGTGCAATTAGTGCTGCCACACTGGGCTTGTAAGTTATCTGTTCCTCTATACTGTGCTGAATTGCTGAATTGCAGGTAAAAGGCATATTTGGAGATCAGAAAGAGCAACTCCAAATTTGCTGCCAGAACGTAAATGCAGAGATGATTTTTTCTCTGATCCAGTTTCTGCATTTGCAAAATGTTTCTCATGCTTTCCTGAAACAACTTCTTCCTTTATCCATATGAAAAAGCTTGTGAATTAGAAGAGTGCTCCTATGCTTTCAGGTAACTGGGGAAATAATCCCTCTTTCCCCCTCCCTTTCTTCCTTTCCTTATCTTCCTCCCTACAGAATGCTAGCTAAAAACATTGTTTTTCCTCCCACAGTTGAAAGGTGCACTTTGCAGAATACAGATGAGATATTTCTTGTCTTTCCAGTACAAATGAGGCTTCAGAGATCTCTGTTGGAAAACCTAATTTCTACAGGAGCACAACTGTTTCTCCATATTGCCTAGAACACTTCACTTACATATTTGGCCACATGTTCTGTTATGGATTCTATACAGACATCATTTGTCAGGCTAATAACTTGTGTACAAAAATGTTTATGCACATTAAAAATGAATTTCAGAGATCTTGGAACTGCACCCACAGAGAAAAAATTTTGTATTACCTTGCAATGTACTGAGCTGGATTAGATAATAATAATAATTATTAATAATAATAATTAATAATAAGGATTCCTTTCTCCATTTGGCAAGGCTAATTGAACTTAGCTACTTGTTTGAACTGTATCAGTTAGATTTTTATTGAATATTTCTAATTTTTGGTCTCTCTAAGGAGGAAGCTGAAGTATTATTTCACGATCAAGACCTTGCTTGTGATGGTCTCTGACTTAAAAAAAAAGCTATAATAAGACTTATTAACATATTGTACCCAGTTGGACAACTGGTTGTTGTAGGACGTGTATATTTATTCAGCTAAATAGAAAATGTACATTACTAAAGTACAGACTGCATAGGCTCTTCATAGACATAATTGTGTTATATATAAGCCATGCCAAAAGGTATGTTTACCCCTGATTTCAACAGCAGTTAAGTCACCTAAGCAGGAGCTAAACACACAAATATCTTTCTATATGTGACCATAGTAGCTATTTAAACTAAGGATTTAAGTAGACAGAATGTAATTATCCCCATTGCAAGACTTAATACACAAGGGAAAAATGCCCTAGGATTTTGTAATAGTGAGAAGTGGTCAAGACATGACATTTATGCTTTGCTAGTTTTACCAGCTGTGTCTCATTCCATTATTCATACACACAGACAGACAGACAGACTGACACACACACCTCTCTTCTAATTAATTATAGTTGTTGACCAGTGGGGGGAAAAATTAGCAACTCCAGAGGTGATTTTCTAGAGAAAATCTGATTACAAAGTGAGGCCACCAACCACTAGAAATCTGCAGATGTGGAACAGCTTTTTGAGCTTTAAAAATCTGTGTTCATCACATGAATCTGAAAAAGAAGTGCAGTTACTGGGATTTTCTTAGTGATCTGCTTATCCTCTGTAAAAAACAAAAGCAAAACTAACAACAAAACCAAACAAGAAAATACTTAGGGTTTTCTGCCTCATGTTGTGCATGAAGCTGGATCTGTGCATGATTTGTAGGGATAAAACACTACTCATGAGGATAACATGGGGAAGGCATGGACACTCTGTGTTGGAAATAAGGGCTTTAAATTGAAGTGGACAAGTATAGGTGATGATCCCACAAAACTTACATTCCTAAACTGCTGATCTTTAAAAAACCAGACCCTTATATTCCCTTTTATTTGCACAGCAACAGTGCATCACTCTGTGATGAAGTGCAGTACTGTGAGGGAGAGCTGACCATAAACCCTGTGAAATTTAACTGAGATGAGAACAGCTATAAATACACAAGTGTTTGAAGATTGGGTTGGGTTTTTTACCTTCTTTGGTATAGGGCTGGGATAGTAGATGGTCTTTTAAAGGTATTTGGATATAAACAGGAGCAAACTTTCAGTTGCAGAAGGGTTTCTATCCCATGTGATTGAGTCACTTGGCCTACTGAAGGCATCAGTCCTGGTCTTTCGATCCTACCAATCTTGTTAATATTTTTTAAAACAGGAATCAAAGCAACACCTTGACTTCATAGGTCACATTTGATTCCTTCACAGGCTGTTTGCGGGGCCTGCTGGCCCTTGGCAGCATACTGAAAGTAGCCATGTATAAAATATGTTGCATTTTATGGACATGAACCCTTCACCTTGCGCTGCAGTTTTACACAGTATTCATGGGGATGATGGGGGCACTTACACAGGACAGTCTCTCTAGGAGGGCCTGTTGCCTCAAGACAAGGGGTGATGGTGTTAAACTAAAGGAGGGACATTTAGACTAGAGATAAGAAAGAAGTTTTTTACGCTGAGGGTAGTGAGATAGTGGCCCAGGTTGCTCAGAGAGGTGGGAGATGTCCCATCCCTGGAACCATTCCAGGTCAGGTTGTTTGGGGCTTTGAGCAACCTGATCTAGTTGAAGATGTCCCTGCTGACTGCAGGGGGTTTGGACTAGATGACCTTGAAAGGTCCTTCCAAACCCAAACATTCTATGATTATTGATTTTTGCTGCTTGTAGGAGTAACTGTATTCTGGCACAGCTTTTAATTTGCCATATTGCATGTTTTAGTGTGGATGACCTGGAAGAGGTCCTTTTAGATGACCTTAAAAAAGACTTGAGATTTCCACAAAATTGACTATTAAACCAGTGACAGTCCTTACAAAAAGCAGCTGAGTCTTTTAGGTGTGTCCACAAAGGATGGATAAACAGGGATAATGCTGCTCAGCAAGCAAACAGATTGGGTGAGATTTGGTCGAGAGACTGGAAGATGGATAACTTGTGGTAGGCAGAGTGAGGCTGCCTGACAAGTCAGTCACTGGGAAGAAAGCAGGAGGTGTGGCAGGTTGTGGGAAGAAGAAGCTGCTGGATTTCCCAAAGCCTTCTCCCTGCCTGGCATAGCTATCACTGTCTGAAACTCACTGCATGCACACATGTTCCCAACCACCTTTCCTGCTGGTTGTCTTGAACTCAGTTTCTTAAAGCTCCATGGAATTTTTGATTCTTACTCTTTCTGCAGGAGTTGGGTAGGTCAAACCTACCAGTCAGCCATGGTGTTCATGGTGCTAGGTTTGCAATCAGAGAATGGTAGAGGTTGGAAGGGACCTCTGGAGATAATCTAGTCCAATGCAGAATCACCCTGAGCAGTTTACATCCAGATGGGTTTGGAATCTCTCCAGAGAAGAATACTCCACAGCCTCTCTGCCTTAGCAGGAAAGATGCTGCTCCAGGTGGAACACTGCAGGTTCTCATTTATTCAGATAGAGGATACTTGCTGTGTTTTCCTGAAGAAGGCAAGGAATCCATCATTTTAAAAACCAGTAAAAGCAATTGAGTAGTTAAGTGGTACATGATTAATGTCCTATTTGCTCATACATGGTGTCTCAGCTCAGGTTAGTGGTGAAGATAGACCTCCTTCTTTCTTACATGGCATCATTTCTTTCACTCCTAAATTAGGCAGTGATTAAAAAGATCCCTAACTAGAGTTGTTTGGGGCCCTTTGATAGGGCTGGATGGCAAGAACCTCACAGTGAAAGTATGTGCATTGTGACTGAGTCCAAGGGAGCTTCATTGATTTAGCCCTACTGGATATCTAATTACTCATTTTGTCTGTTACTTTCATAAGTACTAAATATAGAGAATTTTTATAAACGAAGAAAGAAAAGAGGAAAAGAAAGTGTTTCAAGCTTTGAGTGTATTTTAGACCTTAGATTAACCAGAAAATTAAATACCAGGGACCTGGGAGCATGTGCACAGGTCTGGTTTAGCTGCAGCTCTTTTGGCCATGCTGATGGGCCTGAGGGGGAGGAAGAAGAGAAGGGTAGAGGTTATTGCCACCATTGGTGGTGGGGAGGGTTAAGCAGCTTGAATGTGGAGGAAGCTGTACTTGAATAGTATTTCTGTTTGTAGTAGAAATTGCTTTATGTCTTTAGTTGCTTCAGCAAATAAGCAAAGGCTTATTACTTTTCATTCTAAAGAAGTTGAGAGCTAAACACATGGAATGCATCCAAGGAGGCCTTTCAGTGTGGACACTCAAAGTAGCAAGATTGTTCCCTGGTAATACAAAGAGAGGCTCTTCTAAAAAAGTTTCCTGGTATAGTTAATATGTGTCACAGCAAATCTAGCTAATAGATAAGCTTCAGTAAATCCACGTTGAGCGAGAAGGATGTAAGGAGCTGCTGGTTGTAGGATAACAATACTCTTAGGGAACAGATACGCTGACAACTTGAACTGATGCTGAAAATAAACACATGGAAAACAAATAGTATGGTAGTACCACTTGTGACGAGTAGAAGTACTACACTCAGTAAAATTGCTCTCCTCTCACTGAGTCATACCTACAGTTTCAGCTGAGGAGAGCAGTGAAAGGGGCTCCTTAGATCTTCATCAATCTTCCTTTCCATCGGTGCCAAAGCTGGAACTAGCCAGAGGTCTCCCCTGCTTCTTCTTGCTTCCAGCCACGTTTTGATGTTTTGTCTCCTAAAATCCTTTTAACCAACTCAATCCACTTCCTTCTGTTCCAAGTATGGGTGTTGTGATGGCCACTAACATCTGGAAATTTGACAGCTTTCAGCTTCCTTGCTTTCATTCAGGCACTTGGAGAGGGACAACAAACCAGCAAGGCAGATAAAAGGAGTCATTTAGACTTTGGTTTCAGATAAAAGAATCAAATTTGGTGACATATTCCAGTCTTTAACAGTACTGTTTCTGTTCTTGGTAGCAAAATATATTAGAATAAAATGAACAAAGAAGTATTGAGTGCTGTATCTGCTGGATTTTTATCCTGCCCTCTGTTGTGCACCAAGTTTTGAGCCATTGAAGTTTAATGAAAAAATGACCTGTCAGTTCAGCTCCCTTCTCCCTTCCCCTTCTTCCTTCTCCCTTCTCCTTTCTCTCTTCTCTCTCTCCTGTTCTTTGCAGTCATTCTCCCAGCCACTGTAGGAGGAATTTTCAGGAACCAGTTCAGGGTCAAAGTCTGGATTGTGTAGAGCCATATCAGATCACAGGGTCACTTTGAATGCATGCCTGTCTAATGAGCAGTTCCAGCTTGGAAAGATTTGTATCTTCTTTATAAAGATATTGATATTATTTAAACTTGTTTATATTATCTCCCCAGTAAAAGGTAGGCTCCACAGTGTGCTGGAAGGAGCTGTGTTTACTGAAGAGCTCTGTAGAGCTAGAACTGTGCTTAAAAAATACCCAGTTTCTCACAGAGAGCTATTCTCTGAAAGCTTCAGAAGCTTTTTTGGAGAAGGTCATTTGGGTCTGTATTAACTTGAGCTGACTTCTACAGATTTTTTCCACAAAACATAATCTAAACTTTGTCCATTCTCAGTGATAAGTCAAATGTTACAGTGAGCTGAAGGAGGGATTTGTACTCCGGGAAATGAAGCTCAACTGAAGCTTGGTGTGTTGTTATAGGTCTTCTCAGAAACAGGGTTCATTCAGCATGTTTAGTTAAATTCTCCAGGACAACACTTCTTCTTAGAAATAGATATTAATTAAACTGCTAAGTTGAAAAGGGCATGAGAGGAAAAGAGGGGCAAAAAGCCTCCAAATAATTGTAGAGAGTGTCAGATGAAGTTCATTTACGCAAAAGGACAACACAATCAAGATAACCTAAATACTAGTGTAAACAAACTAAGTTAGTTTTAATTGAACTTTATTAGCATTAATACATAATGTTAGTCTATATTATATGTGATATAATATTTAATATCATATTTTAATTAATGTCAGACTGTTAAATCATTATTAAAATATCCTGTGAATGAAGCCACATGGATCTTGCCAATTCTACTGAAATAATAGATGTTGCTCTCTGAGGTTTCTCATAGAACTAGTTTTTGTAGGTCAAATTCTTTCCTTTTATAAGCAGTTGGATTTAGGTCCTCTTCATTGGTCATATAGGACTAGATTTGTGCTTCCTACACCCATGCCTCCATCAGAGTGTTCCAGTTCAGTGGATCTTAGTTATTCAATCCTGAATAAAAAGTGTGGGAATTTGTTTCTTTGAATTCTTGGTAATGATTTTCAACAAAATAAGCACAATCAATTCTTTTTTTCTTTCTTTGTTCATTTCTTGGAAAACTCCATTGCATCTGTGTTGTTTGGATTTCAGTTCTCTCTTTAGATCTGCTTCCTTCAGCTGATTGCAAGGAGATATGGTGTGGGGTTTGTTTTTTGTCTGAATCGACCTAGCACAGAGTAGTTTTGCTGCCTGAAGAAAGTCTCATCTTTCACCTCTTGCTAGTGTAGCTGCACTTCAGTATTTACAGGCTGCATTTTCTTCTATGTTGAGTTTTGTTTTTTTCATTACTGACTACAACAAGGCTGAATTTACACTTATTTTAGAGTGAAACTTTACTTTGGGACAAGTGCAGTGGAAAAATCCCGATGTCTGCTCTTGCAAAAAAAAATAATGATTATAGTGAAACTAATCTTCTTCCCAAGAGAAGTGACCCAAAATTATTGTTGGATCTGGCTTGTCTGAGTCCTTAGGTTTTTATTGCTTTGTTGAGTCCTCAGGTTTGAACTTATATCCTAATTCTTTATTGTTTAAAAAAACCCATAGTATTCTGGTCAGATAAGTATTGTTCAAGGAAAATATGACCTATGATATGTAAAAGTTTGTTTTTTAAGGCTGTATGGTTTCTGAGCTAAACAGGAAGGCTGAAAACTTTTTTGGAGCTTACATTGACATAATTATATCCATATTACCTAAATTGCTAAATTTTGGCACATTCATCACATAACAATGAAAACTTTTTCATACTGGAGGTGTGATTATGATCTATAGAATGAGTGCAACACTGCTAGTTGGGATGTAAAGTTCTGTGCTGGAAACAGAAATCTGTCCAGTTTGTTCATTGCATCCTTCATTGGGATCATGCATGTGTTCCAACTATTTTCCATCTTCAGATTGGATGTTGTGTTCTTCTTGCCTGGAAGAGTGCCCATCAGTCTTCTGGATCTGTGACCACTTACCTGTCTTCCACCAACAATTGTCCAGTTGTACAAGATCTAACAACTTTTCACTCAGAAGGGAAACAAAGAGCAAATATTAAATAAGAAACTTTCTGGTTTAGGTTTGGAAATATCTCTTCAGGGAAGTCATCATGCAGACAGTTTTCTCCAACCTAACATTTATAGGGTGGAGGAAAACTGCAGTGAGGCATGTGAGAACTCCTGACTGCTGCCCAGCTTGGTTAATGATCAGAGCCAGCAATGAATACAATGATATAGAAGGGGAATAAAAGGGGAGAAAGCCCAGCAGCTCTTGAAGCAAATTCAAAAAGCCAGAGAGCAAGAGTTCTAGTAGAATCACTGAATCATAAAAAGCTTTGGGTTGGGAGAGACTTTTCAAGGTCATCAAATCCAACCCCCCTGCAATCAGCAGGGCCTTCTGCAACTAGATCAGAGACCCAGACAACCTGAGCTGGGATGGTTCCAGGGATGGGACATCTACCTCTTCTCTGGGCAACCTGGTCCAGTGTTACACTACCCTCAGCAGGAAAAATTTCTTCCTTCTAGCTAGCCTAAAGCTCCCTCTCTTAGTTTAAAACCATGGTCCCTTGTCCTGTCCCAACAGGCCCTGCTGAAAAGTCTGTCCCCATCTTTCTTCTAGGCCCCTTTAAGTACTGAAAGGCTACAGTTATGTCTCCCTGGAGCCTTCTATTCTCAAACCCCAAGTTCCCTATTAACAAGAGGATACAGTGATCCCTTACTGTATTTTTCCATCAGAACTGCTTCCCAAACCAGAACATCCTCTCAGATACCAGCACCACCATAGAAAACTCCCAAACCCAGGCCTATGGAAGCAGAAGGTGATGAGGGAAAAAGCCACTTGATGTAAAAGAGCAGAGGGCAGTGCTTGACTTTATCTGGGAGCCCAGTCTTTGTGTAACTGAAGAGACTTTGCATAAGGGACTTGTAATTTAGCATCTTCCAGGAAACCTGCATTTTTTTTTCCATTTTATTGAAGTTCCTTGTACACTGACGCAGATATTCCTGGAAAATGTCAACATCAGCAAGCAGGTTCGTGGGTAAATTTTGTTGACAAGTGCCAGTGAATGACCGAAGGAGGAAATATGGAAAATGTGGAAATTGAGAATTGGGAGGCAGCTGAAATAAAGGAGAAAGATTTGAGAGAGTTCAAAGAGAAAAACAAGAGGATGTGTACTTAAAATGTAAAGGCAACAAACTCCCTCAATGTCTATATTAGGTTGAAAATGTTTATTAATCTGGGAGAACCTTCAGGAGGATTTTTGGACACTTAACATGTCTTAGAAACTCTTGTTAACTACAGCTAGGGGGTTGGTAGGTTGGTTTAGCTTTGTGTGGGAATGGATATGTTTGTGTCACAATGTGTTTCTGTTAAACTAGTACTGAAAGAGTCCAACTGGCTAGTCTAAGGAGCTGCACTATAATATTGTGTACATTGCCCACCAAAGACCCCCAGGGATCTGAACACCTCTTTTGCCTGTTTTGTGTGCATAGATGTATGTGAGCTCCCATCTGCACATATTTAATATATTGTGGTAGTATTCTATAATATATATGTATAGTATAAGTCATATTAACATAAAAGACTTTCATTATAGAGGATCTAAATTTTTAATTAATCCATGATAATATAAATCTCATATATTAAAAAATAAGCTTTACTGTATCCAACACCACAGATGAAAACTTAATTGACAAGTGGATTCTAAACACTGTAAGACTGTTGTAAGCCAGCGTTTAAAATTCATGGAATGATGGCTGTGTGCATAGTAATAATGAATATATTGGTCTTTATATTTCCCTCTGCTCAGAGGAATTTAAAACATGGAATAGAATTGTGATGGCATAGTATTTTTTTCAGGATGATTCAAGCTTTTATTAATATCCAGAGTTTTTAGATGCTAGAGCAGAAAATGTTATACTTGAATGAGTTGAAAAATTTGTGCCTAATTATAAAGAACACTGTGTAAGCAGAATTTGATACTTTTTTGGAAGTCAGGGTTAAGGTTAAGCAGGAAGGAAAATAGGATAATGAGTTTTCTGAGGGGAAGAACAGATAAGTGGTACATAAATATGACTTCCTCAGACACAGGCATTGTGTTGGTCTACCTGACCTAAAGCTAAAATTAGGCAAATTTTGTCTGGTACAGCACAAGATCAGAAAAGCAATCCCATTCAGAATTGGCAGCTGTCTAATAATGATGTTGTGGTTGTTCAACACAGACAGCAGTGCGAGGAAGGTATCACATTTGGCATCTGTTTGTTGAAGTCAGTGTTATTTCATCTAGATGAAAGTACAGGCTCCATTCCTAGTCTTTGTACTGATGCTCCTTGGATTTCTCCAGCTCTTGGGGAATGCCATCCCTAGTGAGATGTGGTGTCTTCAGTAGGTGACTCTATTTCTGGTCTGCAAGAATAGCAAGAACTGAGTAAGTAAAAAGAATAAGCCCACATAATTTTCTGTTTCTTGGCAGTTCAGAAAAGCAAGAGGACTTTTTGTGTCTGCTTTGAAAGGCAGAGCCCAGACTGTTGCAAAAAGCTTGCCTTTCCCTATAAAAACTACTTTAAATTATGTATCTTTAATATGAAACCAACTAGCAAGAGAGAACAAGTCAAAGGGAAGTTTGGAGTTTCCCTTCAAAGATAAGCTTCTTGATAGACACTGGCATTTACAGCAGACCAAACAGAAGGAAAATGGGAGGGTGTCTCCATTTATCGTTGGTATTTATAAATTTATGGGATGGCTATGTTTGCTGAAATATGTGAGAAAAGTACAAAAAGCAAGTTCTGCAATCCCAAAGTTTCTGGGTTTTTTGGTGGGTTTTTTTTTTCAGTGAATGTGTTGGCTCTGCTTAAGTTTCCTGCACCTGGCTGTAAAACAATAGACAATACAACTCAGACTCCATCATACAACCTTCCAAAATTTTGAAGTGTGTTATAAATAACTTAATAGTAAGCCAGAACAAGATGAATATGTTCTTGCTGTTATTTTTCCCTAGCACAAAGTGGAAAAATTTGTGCAGAGGAGTAGTTTAAAAGCTAATATCCTGTCTTAGGTTTCATGAAGATGTTGGATTTGACAGTCCTTTATCAAGTTCCTTCCTTCCAGATAGAGGACTCTAGCATATGCTTTTTTTCACCTATTTCTCCTCTCTCATTCTTTCAGGTTTCAGAAATTACAGCTTTTAAATGGTTAAGGAGACTTCCCATTTAAAGAGATTGGACACTTGGAGCTTCATTCAGGTCTGGGACACAACAGGGATAGTCTGTTCCCTCTCATGGCATTGTTCCCAGCCGGAGCTGCCCTGGGCAGTGAGGGATAGGTTAAGGATCACTTTGTTCTCTCCCACAGTGTTCATGACATTATGCAAACAACCATATCAAGTATTTATTTATTGATCTCACTTTTTTAAAGAGGAAATGTTAGAAAAGAGCCTGACAGCACAGAGGGGAAAAACTGCAGAAGAATTTTGGGTCCTATGAGATAAGTGTGGAACGCTGCTGCTTTGCAGAGAGCACAGGAACACCAGCTGGCAAGGCATTTATTTTTGCTGCAGAATGTATTTGAGCAGTAAACAATTTAATAAACTTTCTTTTTTAGTCCTTTTTCAAGCCTTTTCTAGAAGACAGCTATAAATTGTGTGAAAAAAGATATCATAATTCTGTCTCTGGAATGCATCAACATTTTTGTTTAATAGAGACTTTGATGGTTTTGGGGTTTTGGTTTTTTTGTAATCATAGTAGTAGGACTGACCCCTTAAACCAAAAAGGCTTAATAACTTTGGGTGAGAAAGTAGATTATATTAACCATCTGAATTACATCTTCGCTCTGCTGTTTTGAATTTAGAGAAACCTACCACTTTCAGACTGAGAAAGTGTCCTTTAAGAAAAGTGTCTTTTGGAAAAAGTCTCTTTTGGGAAGTGTCTGTAAGTGCTCCCCAGTACAAGAGAGATCTGGAGCTATTGGAGAGAGTCTAGTGAAGGACCATGAAGATGATGAAGGACTGGAGCATCTCTCCTGTGAGGAAAGGCTGGGAGAGCTGGGGATGCTCAGCCTGGAGAAGTGAAAGCTCAGGGGGATCTCATCAGTGCATATAAATCCATTAAAGGGCAAATGTACAGAAGACAGAGCCAGGCTCTTTCCAGTGGTGCCCAGTGACAGGACAAGAGATAGCAGGCACAACTTGAAGCACAGGAGGTTCCCTCTGAACATCAGGAAACACTTTTTCACTCTGAGGGTGACTGAGCACTAGCACAGGTTGCCCAGGGAGGCTCTGGAGTTTCCATCCTTGGAGATATTCAGAAGCTATCTGAAAATGGTCCTGGGAAACTTGTCCTGGGTGGCTTTGCTTGAGCAAGGTGGGCTGGACCAGCTGACCTCCAGAGCTCCCTTCCAACCTCAGCCACTCTGATTCCATGAAGATATACCATCTCTTTAAGGAAGTTTTCTTATGCTGATTTTCCTCTTTTTTTTTCATCTTCCTGTCCTGGAGATTTACCTTCTTTGAAACAGTTGATTGCAAGCCAATCTAAACCTTGAGTCTAGACAGATAAAACTTATTTGCAGCTTATCTCACTTGCAATCATGGCAATTCCACAGGTGCACAGAGCAAGTTCATACTGGACTTATTTTGCCTTCCCTCTGAGCTTGTGCCTAGCTTGCCCATGAAGACTGTCCACTGCTGGCTAAAGTGGGTGAATCAGTGTGTTTATCCAACAGAACATCAGAACAGCTATCCATGGGGATGCAGTCATCATTGCTGAGATACCCCAACTAACTTTTTGACTATCAGAAGCATGATTGCATTAGTCTAGGAAAATGCCAAGCTAATCTGGATAAATAAGTCCAAGACAATTCATGGCTCATATATATGTTACTGCATTGTCCTGTGTTGTTCTGGAGCCTGGCTATCTGCCCTCTTTTATTCCAGCATATTGTTCAATCCCCCAGGATGTAATATAAGACATACTTGAGCAGTTTTGCTGTTCAAGAAAAAACCCAAACATTAGGGAAAAAAAAGACATTATTTGTCCTTCTAAACCATATTTTAATTGGCCCTGAGGATGGTTTTCCTGAAACAAACCCAAGTTCTGTTTTTTAAGGGGAAAAAGGTGTTTTAGTGGAAATGGGAAGGAGTTTTCGTTTTGTTCCAGCAGAGTTTCTTAATTTTGCTGGCAAAAATTGGAGCAATTTTTCATCTGTCAGTAGCACTCCTCTCTGCTCTGCCTGCATCTGGAGCTATTGGCTTTCTGCATCCTCTTGTTTCCTCCTCTTGGTTGAAAAAATGCTACAAATTCAATATCAGGTTGGACAGACACATTTGTTGATAAAAACCTGGGAGGCTGTTGGGATAACAGTTTTCTGAGTGGTTCATTAATAGCAGTATTTTAGGCTGGAGTAGAGGGGTGGATGAGGAAGCTACAGAGAGAGAGAGCAGCAGTGACCCAGAGCAGCATCCATGCATGAAATTAGATATTGTACAGTGGACGTCCTTATTTTGGCTAATGTCGCCTCGGGCTGAACATTCTCTTGCTGCATCCTTGAAAGGTTTGTTTTCCCTCTTCTTTTCTCTTTAACCTTGTGCATTAATTTGCAGTTTCCAAATGGTAAATTGGTCATTTGATAAGAGAGGAAAGTGCATATTCATGTACCTCAGAAGCAGCAAGAGAAGGGATGCTTTCTCTTCCAGCATCACCCTACCCGGCATCATCTCCTACAGGCTGGCTTCATTTTCCTCAAGCATTTGTGTACCTTTTAAATATTGATCTGATGTTCAAGGACAAGATTTTGTATTTTAGGGATTTGGGGTCTTGAATTTATTGTTGTTCATTATTTTCTTCACTTTTCATTTATTAATAGCTTTGCTTTTTCTAGTGGCAGTCTGGGGAGGTTCATCAGTGCGTGCACGTGTTCAATGAAAATTAATGGGAGCAAAAAGTCCATTTTAATTGCCAGCTAAAGCCACGTTCACAAATTTGCTACTCTTAGAAATATTCAGGCTTTTGTGTAAAAGAAAGGAAAAACCAAATACCTTGGTAATAAAAAATCTATAAGAGGGCATTAAAATCAATTGGTAATATCTGCAATTGCCAGGAACAATTAGGTTACTTCAGTGTTAGGGCACTGAGCTGAGCAGCTTCATGGAGTAAAATTTAAATATTCATTGATTAGAACAATCTCTGAATTTACTCTTCATTCTCTGTGTTTACTATTTAAAGTATACAAAACCAAAAACTAGTTTAAAACCCCAAAAGTCTCTGTTTTTCTCTTGATATTGTAAGAATCTTCTGATGCAAAAATCACAGATTGTTAGGGGTTGGAAGGGACCTCTGGAGATCATCTACTCCAACCCCCCTGTCAGAGAAGGTTCACCTAGAGCAGGTTGCACAGGATGCTGTCTGTCCAGGTGGGTTTGGAATATCTCCAGAGATGGAGACTCCACAATCTCTCTGGGCAGCCTGGGCCAGTGCTCCATCACCCTCAGAGGAAAGAAATTCGTCCTTCTGTTTAGATGGAACTTCCTGGGTTCCAGTTTGTGCCCATTGCCTCTTGTCCTGTCACTGGGCACCACTGATAAAAGCTTGGCTCCATCCTCCTGACACCCAGCCAGTAAATGTTGATAAGCATTGATAAGATCCTCCCTCAGTCTTCTCCAACCTAAACAAATCCAGCTCTCTCAGCATATCCTCCTGCAGAATTGAGACTCCTGTTCAGTCTTACCAGAATACAAGTTACATTTAGATTTCAAGTTCAATTGGATTTTCAACCCCAAGATAGTTTTCAGTGGTCTGGAAACTGTTTGTCATCCTTTGAGGAGGTAAACCAAGGATGAAGAGGACTTGTAGCCAATGTGCTGTGCCAGTAATGCCTGAGCTACACTGGGGGATCCTGTATCTTGGTGCCTACTGAGCTATGATGTTTAGGATGTGATCCTGGGCTGTTAATTTGAAAGGAATAAAAGAAAAATAAATCAAGATTGGTTCTTGGAAGCTGGCAGTAAAATAGATAAGTCAGTCCCAAAGTGCCTATCTAACCTTCTTTTGAAACCTCAGGGGGAAAAAAAAGTGAGTTGGACTTTTGGTTGGACTTGGTGATCTGAGAGATTCTATCCAACCATGAATATTCTGGGATTCTGTGAGTTTAGTGTGTCAGTACAGTAATTGCTCATGTTGCTAGCCTCTCTGAAGTTCTGCAGAAAGCCTTTGAAGTAAGTACCTGGGGTTTGTTGTACTTGCATCTCATGACAGCTACCTACACACCTTTCCTTTGGTCATGGTAACCATTTCACACTCCAAGTGAATTCTCTGCTCTGCCATTTTGGTAGACATTTACTAGGGCTGGCTGTAAAATAGTTATTAATTCCTTAGATGATAAAATGAGGATTATTGTCTGCCTAAGGTAATCTGTAGGCACTATAGTCCAACAAAATGTTTAACTTGAATTCCAGAAGAGCATGCAGCACTTCATTAAAATCTCTTGTTCTTCCTTTTGAGTTACATATTCTGGGCCTCTCTTAAAATTCATTTTAAGTAAAGGTAGTCACTATGCAAATTGCTGAAATACAAAAATGTATCTTGTAGTTGTCTGGAATTTAGGCCAGGAGTAAAAATTATTAGTGCTGCATAGAAGTGCTGACAATTTCTATTTGTCTGAAATCAAGTCTTCCTTCTTCTTGACATAGAACTCCTGCAGATTTTAGACCTCTGCTGGACAACTCTTCTTACCTTAAACTGAACTTTGGAAAGAATTTCCACTTTTTTTTTCACTTTTTTTGTTAAAACATGAAGATTTTAATGGTTAGAACTAGGATCCTTAACCACAACTAGCTCCAAGGAGGATACTAGCTACAATATGTAGAAAGATCTACTTTGCAGTGTATGTAGTCTTCACTTCAGGTAGATGTGGTGACAGTGACAGCCTTGACAGTTCTTGTAAGTGTTCTTGGAAAGGTTAAGGAGGAAAATTTCTGATGTGACCAGAGACAAGAAAACAGAAGTTTGCAAGATGGGAGAAGATTGAGGAAATCATAGAATCCTAGACTGGTTTGGGTTGGAAGGGACCTCTGGAGCTCATCTAGTCCAACCCCCCTGCAGTGGGCAGGGACATCCCCAACTAGATCAGCTTGCCCAGAGCCCTGGCAAGCCTCACCTGGAATGCCTCCAGGGATGGGAACTCAACCACCTCCCTGGGCAACCTGGGCCAGTGTTCCACCACCCTCGTGGGGAGGAAATTGTTAAATCTGGCTTGAAAATACATTTTTTGCCCCCCATTTTGGTCTCTTTTTCTACTATAGAATCTATCCAATTGTTGTTTAGTTTGTGAGCAGATACCTCCTGAGAGGTGGCTTTTGGCATCATACACCTCCTGTATGATAAATACTGGCATCACGCTGCTCTATGCAAATCACAGCTCAATCAATCTGAGCATCTGTGGTTGATTAAACAAAACATGTAGGTGTGAAAGCATTTGCATCTCCCATGCCCTGCTGGATCTGGCAAAGGCTTGAGGGGATTGTAGAGGCAAGAAGAGAGATTTGTCACTGCCATGCCTGTGTGGCCATTCAGAGATCTAATTGTGATAGGCGCAGAGATACCTGTGTGGGCTGAGGGGCTTGAAGATGTGAATCCAGCTCAGACTCAAACCTGTTTCTGTGGCTGCAGTAATGATAAAGCTCAAATCTGTGAAGTTACTGCTTGGTGGGATGTCACATCTGTCATAGAAGCATAGAATGTTTTGGGTTGGAAGAAACCTTTCAAAGTCATCTAGTCCAACCCCTCATCTTCATATAGATCAGGTTGCTCGAAACAAACTGGTCCATCTCAGTGAACCTCCTTGTGAATTAAGTCAGTGGCATCAACAGATGAGCAACAGAGAGCTGCTGGATCACTGCTTGGGAGTTGTTCCATATGCACTCTGCTCAGCAGGGAGCTGACAGGAGAGCAGTTCCCATGGGGCTGGTGATGATCAGCTGGACTGTGGACCTGCTGCCCACCTGCCTGCCTCTTTGTGGCAGCACTTGTGTGTGTGTGTGATGAGAAATCACTGAGGGATAAATCACAGCAGTCCCTTGACTCTGCAGTGAAGAAGTGTTTCTTAAAGTAAACCTATCAGTTAATGAAGCTGAACAAAGGAGTTCTTTAAAGAGACACTGCCCTGTGATACTGCACATATCCCAGTGATGAGTCACAGAGCTCTAAGGTAGCTGAGGTGTCTGCACATCTTCAGCTGGGGAGAGATGTCAGCTCACTGCAATAGCAGAGTATTTAATTCGGGTTTCCAGCTTTTGAGTTTGTCAGACTGAAGGAGTGTTAAAAGTGAAGAGTGAGCTGCTTTGGGTCCACTTAGGGAAGCTAATGTTGTGCTGAGGGCATGGCAGACAGGGATCTGGTGATCTCCAGAATGGTGATGTTCACGTGGATGTGGTGTGTCCCTTTCTGTTCATTTGGTTCTTTAATAAGAAATGTTTCCAAAACTAAAAGTCTGCTTGAGCTACAGTTCCTTTTAAAATAGAAACATTTGTTTGTTTGTTTGGGTTTTTTTTTCTGTGAGAGCAGGTAAATATAACTCAGTTGTGTGATGTCATGTGGAACTGCAATCCTCCTTCTAAACCTACAATGGCAATTGGAAGTCCTAGTGTGAAAATCAGATATTGTGCAAGAAGCACAGGTTATTTTTTTATTGTACAAGAGCTGAGATACCTTACTTAAAATGGGTTATTGGCTTTGAACTGGGCTTTGGGCAAGAAGGACGTGCCTTGCTGGCCTCTTGCCTTTTGTGGATGATGATCTTGAAGTGGATTATGCAAAAGCATTGCTAACTTTCTGGTTTTGTTCCTCTCTCATGCTACTTGCTGTTTTCCTACTGGAAAGCCTGTCTGCTAGCAACGTGGGTTTCATGAGGATTTCAGCCCTTGGGTTTGAGGAGTGCCTTCCTAACAGTCCTGAAAAATACTTAGGAGCTGTAAGTGCTCAGAAATTAAAAGGAAATAAAATGCTGAAGTCCATTATTTATTAAAAGAAGTGCCTGGTTTTATGCCAAATGTGAAATTGTATGGTACCTGACTCATGTTTTGGAGAACTTGGTGTTGGCAGCATTGTGATGAGTAGAACATATGGACACTGCTACCACGAGCTTGCCCAGCATTAGTGTCTCAGCACCAAATACCTTTTCAGTGTTTGGTCTCCAGGTCAGGTTGAAGTATTGACTTCTTTGCTGTAAGAGTAAGAGTGCCAGCTGGGCTGATGGCTTTGTGCTGTGGACACTTGTACAATACACATAGAGGTGAGATCTCATGCAGTCTGTTCACAAGCTATCCACTCACAACAATTTTAACACTGTTCCAACTGATGCTGATCCAGGATATATTCAGCTTTTCACCTCTTGCATTTAATTCTTAAGAGTGTTCAGATCTCAGTGCTTTATCACCTTTTTTTTTTTTCCCTTGGTTTTTCCTTTTTTTCCCCACAGCTTTATGGCCAGACATTTTGTTTGGCTAAATGCAGTATAATTAAAGTCTGCCCATCATTTATTTAACTTCAGTTTTATTGTTCCTTAAATATGTTTCTCCACATTTCCTTATGGTGGCTGGTACTGACTGTACCCTGGCCACTGTGCAGCTGCCAAGCTGCCAGGGAGAATGAATAGGCCAATGTCTCCATGGTTGGCTGGTTTACATGCCTGTTGCAAGGTCACTTGTCCTCTTCTTTCCTTGATTTCCTTATTCTCCTGAGACTGCTGAGAATATCAATCTATAATGGAGAGATTATAAGGACCCAGAATCACAGCAGGTAGGCAGTTTGGGGTGGTGGATGGCAGTTGTACATTGGCAGTCCAGGCACTTGCACAGGAGAGTTACATGCGTGTGTCCATGAGTTTATAGACACCTTCCTTCCCCCAGATAGAGTGAACAATGGCATTTTGTTTAATCATGTTGTTCTGCATTACTTAACAGCTCTCTCACACAGAGGTGATGGCTTTTTGTCCTCCTCTTCCTTTTATAGCAAGTTCTGCCTTGATTTGCAAAAATGACATGAGTGAGAATGTCATGATGTTCCTTTCTGATGCCTCTCCCAACGCCTCTCCCAACTCTTACTGACAGATATATAGTGTAAGCCCTGCTTCTTCATTTAGTATGGATCATGTTGGCAGTGAGATCAAAGAGGAGGAATCTTGGGAGATGCCAAACAGTTTTTAACTGGCTTCTTACAGAAGCCAAGGGTGTTTTTCTTTTATNAAGAAACCTTTCAAAGTCATCTAGTCCAACCCCTCATCTTCATATAGATCAGGTTGCTCGAAACAAACTGGTCCATCTCAGTGAACCTCCTTGTGAATTAAGTCAGTGGCATCAACAGATGAGCAACAGAGAGCTGCTGGATCACTGCTTGGGAGTTGTTCCATATGCACTCTGCTCAGCAGGGAGCTGACAGGAGAGCAGTTCCCATGGGGCTGGTGATGATCAGCTGGACTGTGGACCTGCTGCCCACCTGCCTGCCTCTTTGTGGCAGCACTTGTGTGTGTGTGTGATGAGAAATCACTGAGGGATAAATCACAGCAGTCCCTTGACTCTGCAGTGAAGAAGTGTTTCTTAAAGTAAACCTATCAGTTAATGAAGCTGAACAAAGGAGTTCTTTAAAGAGACACTGCCCTGTGATACTGCACATATCCCAGTGATGAGTCACAGAGCTCTAAGGTAGCTGAGGTGTCTGCACATCTTCAGCTGGGGAGAGATGTCAGCTCACTGCAATAGCAGAGTATTTAATTCGGGTTTCCAGCTTTTGAGTTTGTCAGACTGAAGGAGTGTTAAAAGTGAAGAGTGAGCTGCTTTGGGTCCACTTAGGGAAGCTAATGTTGTGCTGAGGGCATGGCAGACAGGGATCTGGTGATCTCCAGAATGGTGATGTTCACGTGGATGTGGTGTGTCCCTTTCTGTTCATTTGGTTCTTTAATAAGAAATGTTTCCAAAACTAAAAGTCTGCTTGAGCTACAGTTCCTTTTAAAATAGAAACATTTGTTTGTTTGTTTGGGTTTTTTTTTCTGTGAGAGCAGGTAAATATAACTCAGTTGTGTGATGTCATGTGGAACTGCAATCCTCCTTCTCAACCTACAATGGCAATTGGAAGTNTTTTTTTTTTCCCTTGGTTTTTCCTTTTTTCCCCCACAGCTTTATGGCCAGACATTTTGTTTGGCTAAATGCAGTATAATTAAAGTCTGCCCATCATTTATTTAACTTCAGTTTTATTGTTCCTTAAATATGTTTCTCCACATTTCCTTATGGTGGCTGGTACTGACTGTACCCTGGCCACTGTGCAGCTGCCAAGCTGCCAGGGAGAATGAATAGGCCAATGTCTCCATGGTTGGCTGGTTTACATGCCTGTTGCAAGGTCACTTGTCCTCTTCTTTCCTTGATTTCCTTATTCTCCTGAGACTGCTGAGAATATCAATCTATAATGGAGAGATTATAAGGACCCAGAATCACAGCAGGTAGGCAGTTTGGGGTGGTGGATGGCAGTTGTACATTGGCAGTCCAGGCACTTGCACAGGAGAGTTACATGCGTGTGTCCATGAGTTTATAGACACCTTCCTTCCCCCAGATAGAGTGAACAATGGCATTTTGTTTAATCATGTTGTTCTGCATTACTTAACAGCTCTCTCACACAGAGGTGATGGCTTTTTGTCCTCCTCTTCCTTTTATAGCAAGTTCTGCCTTGATTTGCAAAAATGACATGAGTGAGAATGTCATGATGTTCCTTTCTGATGCCTCTCCCAACGCCTCTCCCAACTCTTACTGACAGATATATAGTGTAAGCCCTGCTTCTTCATTTAGTATGGATCATGTTGGCAGTGAGATCAAAGAGGAGGAATCTTGGGAGATGCCAAACAGTTTTTAACTGGCTTCTTACAGAAGCCAAGGGTGTTTTTCTTTTATATATATATATATATATATAAAGAATAAAATACTTTTTGTTCTTCCTTTCAACAGATCTTTCAGTCCTCCTGTGTCACTGCAGAAAATTGAATGTATAGAGTTACCATGACCCATATATATTGTATTAAACATGATTATTTCCTTTTTTTTTTCCCTTAGTTGAGCAAATACCTTCATCATCCCATCTTACTCCTTCTGCCAAAACCCTTTATAGTGGCAGTCAGCTTGATCAATAGCAGACTGCCCTGCTGCTGAACTCTACTAACAAGCCATTTATAACTACAGCATCCTCCCCCCCCCCTTTATTTTAGGACTGATCTCAAATGATACTTGCCTTGCTTTACATAGGCTCTAGAGGATAGTTTTCAAAAACTTACTTGAGGTTTTGCAGAGCCTTTGGAAATATGTTGAAGTAGGCAAAATTGCATCTTCTGGTTGTAATCTTGTGCTGCATCTGTTTGTACACAGGCTGCTGGATCAGGATGGGCAATTATTGGGCAAAACAACAGCTAGACAAAAGCTGAAGGGATGCCCAAATGTTTTGCACTAGGAGGTCAACTTCGTTACCTTTTGTTCTTGTTTATTTTCTACCAGAAAACACACTTTCAGTGCCTTTGAGTACTGCCCGTGTTGTTTTCCTTTTCGTGTGTACCTGTATTTTTTAGTAAAAAACCCCCTAGATCTTGGTACATGAACTCCTACTAGTTCCTGACATCTACTAGAGACTATTCTGCCCCCATTTTGCCTTAAGGAATATTAAAATGCCAGATCTTCCCAGACCTTCAGCAAAGGTGCAATTTTAACTTGTCTAGCAAAGGTATTACAGTGACCTCAACCAAACCCATATGTTACTTTCAGTACATTCTTGTATTAGAGTTCAGCATGTCATTGATTTAGACTATGTTATTTCCCAGAGAACAAAATACCATTTGTTATTGCCAGGGAGCTTTGAAAAACCATGTGGGGTATAGAAGGTGTTTTATATAAAACAGTTTAAATATAGCCTGCTTACATGGAGTTTCCTTGTGCTCTATTACCTCTGCTTTCCTTTTTTCCCCCTTCCTGTGTGTTTATTTTCTAGGCTGATCCAGATACTGTTTTCTATTTGCAGAAGTAACTGAGGAATATTGATTCTTGTCTATGTTGGCATGGCAGATCAACTCCTTGGAAATATCACTGAAGTAAGAAATCACATCCAAAGCAGTTGGATTTTTAATCTCTTCATCCTCCACTGAATACTTTAAAAGCCCAGACTTTTTATGTAAGCAGCTGAAGGGAGATAGCATCACTGTCAAGTGCATTGTTGTTCCCCTGTAGCTTCCAGATGGTGAGGAAAGTCCCAAGAAAAAAATGTAGGACCAGCATGTTCTGTCAAAGTCAAGCTTGTGTCTAGACAGGGAGGCTTACGTAAGGCAGCAGGAGAGGAAGGGTGCCTTGTGTAACTGCTGTCCCTAGCAAAGAAACACTCAGTACTCCTCATTTGGCCCTTAGAGGCTGACAGCAAAATGCACTTCTGTGCTTTTTTTTGCTTAGCTCACTCTGACTTGCAACTCGAGGTCATTCCCTTGCCTTGGTGGTTTTTCAAATGCATGTTCATCTTCCAGTTATTATTATTTTAGTAAAGGCTTTACTCCTCCTGCTTAAGCCAAACCACTTTTCCCAAGAACCCTTATACACCTGCTCAGCTAATTCCAGACAAATATAGCATGTTTCTGATTTTAAACAGCCTTGAGAGGTTGTTGATGGCAATTGGCAAACAATGCAGACAATATGCAAATCACCAGAGGCAGCACAGGGTCTTGTTCATAAAGCTAATTGCTGTAGAAGGTAGCTTTCTAGTTTAACTTTGGAAAAGTATGAGGGTGTAGCTTTAAGGTATTGATATTCCCTTAAATGTACTTTTGGTTGGTGTACCTCAGTACCTCATGGGGACCTCTGGCATCTCTCTAGCACTCAACTTGGCCTCCATCTCCCTTTTGTTTGGATTTTCCTCTGGCTGAATGCAGATCTCTGCCAGCAAGTGCTTCCTCCTGGTTTACTCACCCTCTCGTAACAACTTTCTCTTGATTTTGGAAATGTTGTCATTTCTGCTATTAAAATGTGAAGAGAAAGACAAAGTGTTTTCCTTTTGATTTGGATGTAGCCTCTTCAGCCCTCCAGGTTCTATCTTAACTTGGTTTTTTGGGTGTTGCCCTTAGCTTTGCCCCTATCTCTACTTAAAACTTTGTCAGTGGGGTTGGTTGGTGCTTTGTCCTCAGATGGACTAATCTGCTTGGAGGTAGGATCTAGTCAAGAATCCAACTGCTCCTGTTCCCTGAGGCTTTTATCACAGCCACCTTGCAGTGAGAACATCAGCTGAATAACTTGAGAGTTGATGGTCCTTCAGAGCCATCTCACAAATTTGGCTCCCTACCTTGAATGCCCAGAGCTCAGACAGGTTTCTTCTGCAGCTGGTTGCAGAAGGATCTTTGGGGAGCTCAGCTCACAGAGCTTCAGGGAGTGTTGGGACATGTGCACTTGTGTGTAAAGTTAGAGAGAAGGTAATGACTGGGGTTTGGCTTTTCAGTGGTGTTGTCTACACCTGGGAGAGAGTAATTCACTAACGTCTGGATCTTGTTTCCAAACCCTGGAGTAAGTCTGAGTGATGGTCTGCCCTTAGATAATCTGGCTTCTTTTTCTTTTCTCTTTGAATGTAGCTGTAGTCCCTCCATTATTTTTCCCTACTAGAGCATGTCATGCAGTTAATCCTTTTGTAACCTCCGTTTTATACTCTATTTTATAGAGTGCTGTGGCCTTTCTGACACCCAGCTTTTGTTCCTAGACAGAGGATATATTTAGTTCCACTGCCTTTTGTTACAAACTCAAGGAAATCATATGATTCTATGAATTTATAAGAAAAATTCCTTTCTGAAGCTCTGGAGGGAAAAAAAAAAGAATCAGTACCTTTTCCATGTGAGGAGAAATGAAGTTTTGTACCATGGCTCAGTTTCATGAAATTAATTTTTTGGCTCCCCTCTGAGAGCAGAAGCTGAGCTAAATTATTGTTATGCTTTCAGGTAAAGCAATTAATGCTGTGGTGCTGAATACTGCACTCTCAAGTGATGGTCTTCCCATGCCTCTGAAGATTTATCTCTTAAAACTATAGAATGGAATGTAACTAGTCTCTATCTTGGTCTAGCTCTTTTTATCTCTCTTTTTTTTTGTCCTTGTTCATTACCCACCTGAAATTTTTGAAACCTCATTGCAAATCAAGTTGGAAATGCCTCTGTAAAGAGTGAAAATGTTGGCTTGGTCAGAGGAGGGCAGTAGCAGTGCCAAGACTCTCCCAAGACTCTTCTGGGTGAAGTTACTCTGTTGAGATATTTACTGCCCTTTTGATTGAATCAACTGGAAAAGGACACTATGTGTGTTCTGGGAACGGGATTATGCAAGTTAGAAAAGAAAATGTTAACTCATTTTATATTTGTAAGCTTCAGATCAGTACTCAAGAGCATTTGTGCTCCATTTGTCACCTCAGATGGGGAAATTATAGTCATGATACATGCCCAGGAACCCAAATATTTCTTTCTTGCACTGAGCTTTAAAAGCAAATTAACTATCAACAGTCATGCAGCTGTTTCCTCCTCTAGCAATACCTTTCCTTTGGGAGGACTAGGTGCCCTGCTAGCCATGGGGAAGGGAAGGGATGGCAATGACTTGGTGTATTGTCTCAAATTAAATGGATGTGTATTGAGGGTCTGATGCATGTACTGAGTCATATTGGTGACTGTCATGCACAGTTAGCAATTTAGTTTGGAGAGGGGCAGGAGGTTCCTAGGAATAGCCTTGTGTTAAGCAGAGAGGAATCTAAGGAACATACTACCTCATGCACTTTTTTATTTCAGTGGATTTGCTTTTGCAGTACTCCTCTTGTTCCTTTGATCACGTCCTTGAGCACCTTCTCCTTGTGCACGCCTTTCTGCCCCACTGCCTTGCAAATAGTTCCTGTGACAGCAGATACCCAGACTGAAAATGTTTGCCATAACTCATAAGTCAAAGTACTTTCAATCCCAGAATAGAGAAGACTGCATGCAGACTTCATTACACAGTGTTCATAACATAAACAAGCTTGCAATTATGTCATAGCAACAAGCACTGTGCTTACATGAGAGTTTGATTCAGGTCTCCAAGAGTGGAAGACCTTTGCAGCCAAAATATCACAGCGACCTACTTCTCTGAAAGAGTGCCCTACATAATTGCAGAAATTAGATAGGACACCAATATAGTAGGCCATATGGTGCCTCTTGCTGGTGTAGGGTGAGCAGGAGGATATTCTTGGGGCCACACAAATGTCTGCCCACTGACTAGGTGAAGTAAGCTCATTATTAGTTGGTGTGAGGTGTGACGTTTGTTTTCCTGATGTTGTGAAGGCAACAAACTCAAAGTGCCAGTTGTTTTAAAAAGGCATTTGCTAATATTATGGGCATTACCCTAAAAAGCATTAACCTTTCTCTTTTTTGGGTCTAGTACTGTCTGCCTTCAGTAGCCACTGAGAAGCTCAGAGCCTACATCTAGAATTATTTAGATAACTCAGAACCTACCTCTCAGTAATTCATGGAGAGGGTTTCCCAGGAGCAGTTAGACACATTTACCCTTAACTGAGGGTTATTTTTCTGGTGGTATTTCCTCAGATTGCCTGTAGAAGTTGTTAGATGTGTGTGAGATGCTTGTTGCTGGTGCTGTTTCAGGGCATCACAAACAGTAGGAGAACCTTTATTGGTGATGTCTGTGTCAGGGACAAATAAAATTAGCCACAAATAACATGTTCTTCAATAAAAGACTTCTTTGGGGTTTTATGTGAACATAAGCTCTGTAGCCAGTTGCCCAAAGGAAGAGGCCTTATAGCATCCCTTGAAGTGGAGAGGAGCTGGTGATGGAAAAGCAGGTAAGAAAGGCAGAAATGACTGAATATTGAGCATCTCAGCACCCTGTATTCCTTATTACTCTTAATAGAGGTACACTTAATAGATAGTACAGCACTGGTGAGTCAATCTGTTGGCCTTGTTCAAGTGCATGGCCATGTTAAAGGCTGGATATGGATGTGGTGTCCCACCTCCTGCAGCAGGGATGCAGCAGGTTGGGGCAGCAGCGTGGGCCCTTCCCAAGAGAGTGGATGGGAAGGGGCTGTGAGAAGAGCTAGTGCAGGTAATGACAGGCTGCAAATCCTGCTCCTTGTGGGCAGAGAAGTCACCACCCAACAGCTCCCTGGGAATTTCAGTTGTCAACACATTGGGTTGGCAGAGGAGGTTTCAGGACAAGATGGTGCCTTATTTGGAAATCAGCTGGTTTTGTGGCCTGGAGTCCTTGAGTGTTTTGGTCCCTGCCAGAGTGCCAGATGGTTTTATCTCTGACAGTTTTACACAGTGTGTCATTTTTTACTCTGTTGTACCTTGTTGAACTGCCATGAAAAAATATCCCTCTCTGGCATGGTACCCACTTGGATTTTATTTATTTACATTTGTGCATCATTAGTCTCCTTCTCCAGAGAGATTCCAAACCCACCTGGAGGTGATCCTGGGCAACCTGCTCTAGATGACCCTGATTTATCAGGTTGGTTAGACTAGATGATCCACAGAGGTCCCTTCCAACCCCTGGTTCTGTGACCAGAGAGAACGAGGGTAACTAATAACAGATGAAATAGTTTGTGTTGGCTGAGAAGAGCAGGGGGAGAGGTGGACTTGCCAATAACTGATCAGACATCTCATAGTCATCGTTTGGCTTTTGTTCACTGCACAGTGGTAACAGTACTCACACAAGGATGAGGAGAACCAGGTTGGTCCATCTCGGTGTATCTCCTTGTGAATTAAGTCAGTGGCATCAACA
>VWZO01005625.1:0-104697 GCA_013396975.1 Bucco capensis | reverse complement strand
GGCGAGTTGGTCTTGGTGGCACATCTCGTCTTCCTGAACCCTCACAACCTTCATCCTTGCTCGCAATCATTTCCTCCTGCAGAACCGCATACCTATTCTTCAGGGGCACTGTAGGTGGTGTGCTTCTCAAGGGAACAGGCTTACTCCATTTGTTTCGTCAGGCAGAGACCTGTTTCCATTGATCCTGTTCTTGGGGATTGCCACAAGAAGGCTGGGGGGCTGTTTTAGTGGAGATCAATCTGTGAAAGTAATCAATTTCCCTCTCACTCTCCCTGATATTTCTCAGCCTGCTCACCTCTTCTCTGAGCTCCATCACTTCATCTTGGAGCTGTGCCACTAGGCAGAGCAGGTCAGTAACCTGCTCACACCGCACACAGCCATAATCACCATTGCCCCCTGTTGCCAGTGAAAGGCTGTGGCATTCTTCACAGCCTGTAACCTGAATGCCAATATCCATTTTGGTGGGTACTGGAAGGACAGCCCTTTTCCTTCGAGTAGCTACCATAATTAAGAGGAAAAAAAAAAAAAGAGAAAAGAAAAAATAAAAGGAAAAAAAAAGTGCACACTCTGCAAAGGCCTTTAAAGCTGCCACCTTCAGTGCTGCCCTGCCCACAATGAGTCACAGCTCTGGCTCGCAGGCGGGGCTGCTGAACTGCTGCTAAGTACTCCTCCTCGCACTTAGGCGCTTCAAAAAAGTGGCTACTCGTTCCCTTGGGCTGAATCCTCTGCCTCAAAGCTTCCCAGGGCTTCCTCTAAGGGCTTTTCTAGCAGATCTCAACTCAGGTGAATTCACTGCAGAATAGCTTGAGAGGGAATGGCAGTCTTTGAATGTACTTCCTTTTTCTACGTTCTGCTCCAACAGCAAAGCCAGCTGTTTGTTAGCAAGGTTGGGCATTCAGCCAGAGCTCTACTTGATCTAGAAAAGATTTTATGTTTTCTAATGTAGTATAAAAATTTTGTTCTAGCAGATCTGATTTGAAACTTCCCTGGGAGATTGATGATATCTGCCCTGAGGCATCACAGACTATTTTTTCTTCCTTGTAGGTAAATGCAGACGTAATTTCTCTGAGAAAAAAACATTTTGTTTATAATTTTTGCTGTGTTCCACGTAGCCAAAATAAGAGAGTTTAAAATGGATGAGAGAGTCTGAATCAGGCCATGCAAAGAATTATGCCATGCGGTACAAGTGTCAAGAAACCGCTTTTAGCAATCTGGGCAGAAAGTTGATGCAGAGCTGTCCATGCCATAAATGGCACAATCAAGGTCAAACCATTTCTACTCTGCCTCTGATCCCTATACCAGAGCCACTGCTAGTAATGACAGATCATTTCCAGGCCAGCACCAGGCAATAGGATCCTTAGCATCAGGCTAAGTAGCACATTATGAACCATAACCTGTCATGAACAAGAAACATTACACTCAGGGGAGGGATTTCCCTTGCCACAAGGATGCAAAAAGTAGCAAACAGCAGGTAGAAATACAGGGCAAAAAGTGGCAGATTCCACATACTCAGGAGTGCAGTTGTAGACAGATCACCACAGATTTTGCTCTCCACTTCTAACAGTAACAGTCCAAGCGAAGACTCCAAAGTAGTCTGAACTTCACAACCATGAGTCAGCCACAGATCTATGCTATGGCACTCCTGAAGCATCCCACTGGGTAGTATGAGGTATTGACTTGTACTATGTATTGCTCTCATAGGTAAGTAACAGAATATTCAAGAGAGAATCCCCACTAGAGGTGCAGAGGGAGTAGTCAGTCTACACAAAGGAGAATGACTGCATCATGTAGGAATTGGCTAAGTCCTTGACACAGCATCCCATGAGAACACTACTGTTCTGACAGAACTACTCTCAGATAGGATCACCTCTGGGCAGCATCACCTAGACCATCAACAACAGAAGAAATCAAAAGGACAACAAGGCTAGTGAGAGGTCTGGAGAATAAGGTTATGAGGAGCAGCTAAGAGAACTGGGGTTGTTTAGTCTGGAGAAGAAAAGACTCAGGGGAGACCTTATCACTCTCTACAAGTACAAGAAAGGAGGTTGTAGTGAGATGGGGTTAGGTCTCTTCTCATGTAAAGAAAATGGCAGCAAAGTTGCCAGAGAATCACTTTTCGACTAGTAAGTGATACATGTGTGGGGTTTGAAAAGACAGTAGCATGGCTTTATGCTCAGCATCACTTCTGTGGAGCTGTCTGCATGTTGAGTTTGATTGAATTCCTCCTAATTCATAGTAAATGAACTGAGCAAATAAGAGGCAGAGCTGCACAGGAGCTATTTGTTAAATGTATATTGATCTACAGTTTTCTCTCACCATGCAAGAGCATGGATTGATGTTGACATGCTGTCACTGACAGCACAGATCTTAACTTTCTGCACTGGTAACCACATGGCTTAGCCGAGTTCTGAGAATTTTGCACAATCCTAAAAAGCTTGAGGTTTACATTGTGCTAATGTTTGTCACCTGCTGAGTACATGAACAAGAGACTACTTCCATCCAACAACAATACATCTCCTGAATCATGTCTGTCACTATCTCATAGCGAACCATCTGAGACAAGCTTCATAAGATATCATCAGGCATCTCTGAATGAGAAACCAGCTACAGCCTGGTGATGAGAAGAGGGTCTCCAGGTCCCAACAGGCAACCCTTAAGTCACAAGCACGTCAGTCCTGTGCACAAATTAACTTTTCTCCAGTGAGAATGAGGTCCGTGTATCCTTGCCACCACACCAAAAGAAAAAGACAGATGAGCAAGTTTTGTGCTTCTGTGATCAAAATGAGTGCTGTTCAGCAGAACCATGGCATCAGTCAATATCACACCATAAGTTCTGACAGAGACTGCAAGAAGAGCATTCCATTGCAAGCTTCATCCAGTAGTAATTATGACAAACAAACAAATAGCTTCTAGTTAGAGTTGTAGTAGTGGAGAAGTTATCCCTTCACAAACTTACATGGGTGCTTCATCTTGGCATGTGGCAGCAGGAACGGTAGCCTCTCCTCAGCCTGCTGGAGAAGCAATAGGTATTCGCCTAGCTCAGCCCAAGCACATTAGGCAGAAATCCTGATCTGTTTCAAAGCTGATGTTTCACTCCTCCTTCCTCCTGCCTTTTCTGCTCTCACCATAGTAAACAAATGGCGTTTCTTCAATGTTACCTACATAGAATCATAGAATCATAGAATGGTTTGGGTTGGAAGGGACCTCTGGAGGTCATCTAGTCCAACCCCCCTGCAGTGGGCAGGGACATCCCCATCTAGATCAGCTTGCCCAGAGCCCTGTCAAGCCTCGCCTTGAATGCCTCCAGGGATGGGGCCTCAACCACCTCCCTGGGCAACCTGTTCCAGTGTTCCACCACCCTTGTGGTGAGGAACTTCTTCCTAAAGTCCAGTTTAAATCTACTCCTCTCCAATTTAAAACCATTGCCCCTTGTCCTTTCACTACAGGCCTTTGCAAACAGGCCCTCTCCAGCCTTCGTGGAAGTCCCTTTATGTACTGGGAAGTCACTAGTAGGTCCCCCTGAAGTCTTCTCTTCTCCAGGCTGAAAAATCATGTCTAGGCACAGTCTGAAAATCACTTGGGGTCTCCTGTGGCCCCTGGTGCAATAACTGTGCCGATAGCAGAGGGAGCATTAAACTCATTGCCCATGGTAAAGTGTGGGGAGTGATACCCATGTTCCTATAATCCTTGTATGGGTAGGATGAGCTCATTAGCCTTCTGGCAGTCATCCTCGGAGAGGGACAACTCTGATTCCAAACCCAGGCAGATGGAGCTCATTTAGCCCTGGAAGGCCTTCCATCTAAGAGGTTAAACCTCCGTCCTAAGGACCTCGCTGCCAGTGTCCAAGCTTGCTAGGCCCTGGCAGATGAAACTTAGGACTAAAGGGTGGGTCCAGCTCTGTGCATGCTTTGTCTCACCTAAAAAAAATCCATAGCGCAGGCTTGAGGGTGCTATCCGCTATCCTCTTTTTATCAGCGCACTTGTATAAGGTGCTGATGAGGAGCGTGGATGGAGCCCTCCCTGGATCTTTGTTTGCGAAGCCTAGCCATGACGATGACCTACATGTCTGTACAATGCTCATCAGGCCAGGAGCTCAGAGGCATAGACTTACTGTGGAGCCAAAGCTGAATCTCAGCCAAAGCTGAGATTGCATACTGATATTGTGAAGAGACTCCTTAACTTAGGTCACATGGCTGTGGAGTGGAGACTGTCATTGCAGATAACTATCATGTTTACTGCCAGTACTCACAGACATATTCAAGAATGTTCTGCTCATCTACAACCTTCACAATCCCAAAGGCATGTCTGTTCTACTGCTTGTGCATAAGGACTCAAGATGAAATGATACTGACAAACTGAAGAAGTCCTGGAGAAGTCCCAGCTGACCTCTGTCCACAATCTGTCCATGCACTAGAAAGAACTCATGGTTAGGCTATTCATTAAGTTTCAAGGAAGACAGAGGATGCTGTAAAGTGCTATATGGTTCCAAGTATTGAGCTAGGAGGATTTGGCACAAGAAAGTACTGGTAGAAAGTATGGGGGAGAGGTGTCTGAATACTGTTCTGCTGGTCCTTGGCCTTGACTTTAGCTCAAAGAGCAAATGGCATATGTGTGTGCTGATGGATGAGTCAGTGCACTGCCATTTTCATGCCCCCTTGGCCAACACATTTCTCCACTCCACTTCCTTTGTTCTCCTTATTCCTAGTCCAGATCTTTCTCTACATCAGATTAAATGTTCAGCCATGCTCTCTTACTAACTCACACTTTTCCCTTCCTTGGTCCTATCTTCATTCTAAATGACCTGCTAAACCATATTATTCTTTCCTATCAATCTTTTTCTAATCTATCTGTGACGGGGTATGTGAAACAGGAAGTTCTTTGTGTCCACCTTACCTCCTCCTCCTTCTCCCAAACCTGTTCGTTTCGTTTTCCAAACTGCTCTGCTGCCACCGACCCCTCCCCCACGTTGTTGACGCTGGTAGCCATGGCGCAAACCCCCACCGGGGCTTCCCAGCCTGGTGCACGAAGCAGTGCTGAGCCAAGCCCCTAACGTGGTACCGAGCAGCTGCAGCATGCGCCCGCGGCATGCAAGGCTGCATCTGGGCAGATCACACAGGCACAAAGCAAGGAAATTACTTTCATGTGCAAATCAGCTGAGCAAAAAGACCACCTGCTGTGCGGGACGCTGGGATACCTTCTTATGACTATAAAAGGGACAGATCTCTCTTTTACTTCCTCTTTCTCTGCCTCCTGCCTCACTGGAGAGAACACGCAGAAGGGGAGAGAGGGCTACCACGTGGCCTCTGCCATCTTGACCACACGGTGCTCTGCTTTCCATCTAACTGGGACCTTTTCTTTTCAGCCATCTGAGTCCCTGGCTCCATCAAGATCATCTCAGCTCACCTCGCCTTCTTCCCACTCCAACCAGACTATATTTCTTGCAGGTTTTATTGGGGATGGGGAGGGAGAAACCTTGTGGCACGGTGAGGGGGGGAGAGACCTGGAAAGCTTTCTTACCTATTTCTGTATTTTCATTGTTATATATATATATATATTTACTTATTATTCTTTATCACTTTGCTTCGGGTGTGCATGTGTGTTCATTTTACATTTATTTCTTTATCCTGAGAGGGAGAGGTCCTTATCTGGGTCTTTCCTAAAAATCGTCTGGTCAAACCAAGACATTATTCTACAGCTGCTGCATGTTAATGTTACCTAAAAACCCTGCCAAAAAATCTTACTCTCCTTTGATCTTCTGTACTCCTCTGCTCACTTATCCATGGCCCAGCATGAATATGGCTTGGGTCTTCACTTTTATGCTGACATCAAGCTGTTTCTCTTCTGGAAATTTCCTTCTGAGATGTCCAAGTGATTTAGTTGTAGCCCAAGAACAGTTAAAAACAATAGCTTTGAAGGTGAAGATGCAGGACATAGACATACTTAAGGAGAGCGAGATGCATTGCAACATGGTGCAGTATCTATTTAAAGAGCAAATGGAAACAGGTATGTGCATGTGCTGCCTATAGATAAGGACCAGTGAGTGGGATGAACCAATGAAAAATAATTAGGCAGCTGACCACGCAAGATAAATTAGCTTCTAGAAATCTGTGCAAGATCAAATATGGCTTTGACCTAGCTTGGAAGCTAATAAAAGTGAGCTACATCTTTCACTGTGATAGTCTTTGCTGACACTTGACATAACTTTAATTCTATCCACAGTCATCCTGCTATGCATAAATGACTCTTCCAGGTTTAGTACAGAAGCAGCTGGTGCTCTATCTGATGCCATGTTAACATGGCAGATGATGGCTCCAGGGTACTTCCTCACTGAGTAAATTTTACATCAGCTCTCTCACAGCTTGTCCCATATGTCTTAGCCCTTTTTTACCATTTTTTTTTAGTAGTATCTTGCTCTTCTCAGCAGAACGCTTCCATTCAACCGATCTGAAGGAAAGCATTTTTACTGTACTATTATTCCTAGGAGGAAAGATGCATTACTTATAGATGCTTTTCCTAGCAGAAGGTCTAGCCAGATCTACTTTTCCTTTCCATTTCAGAGCACATGCAGCCACACTGTGAGCTGTGATCCCTTCCCCTTGACAGGATTCACAAAACAGGTTCTATATGCCTTCAGCTGTCCTTTACACAATAGCCTGGAGAAAGACAACTTAAAGATGATCCTGGGACCTCACAGATTGAAAACATGAGTAAAGAAGGAATCCTGACTTGTTCATTCCCATGAACTTTAATGAGAGTCTCCTTAAGGTGTTATCTCAACCTGTCATTCAAAGGCATATTGTATTGGGTTTGGCTGAGGACTGCTATGGGGATATTAACTCCATCTTAGCCAAACCAGATCCTTCTTACAAAATCAACTCTCTGCAGTGTTCTGCATTAACCAGGACAGGAAGACAGAGCACCTGATTTCACACAACTCTTCAGATCACACATTGAAGAATACTTTCAAGAGCTTTATATATTTTTAAGATGAACTTCACTTGCTAATGGTCTCTCACAGATTATTTTCTACACCTAAAACTGTTCTTAAAACCCTCTCTGTGCTTGTTATCACAACGTAGTTTCTGTGTCTAAATAAACTTTTGAAGTAAGAAAGTCTGTAAGATTAATTGCCTTCAATTAGGTGTTTTAATGCTGGCAGCATATTTTTTCCTTAAGAAAACTGAGAAGTCTTAAAGGCAGAGACTCCTAATCTCTGAGTTAAAAAACAAACCTTCCAAAACTAGTATCCTTTCAAACTTTCTCTAGATGAGGAAGAGAAACATAATAGAAAACATGAACGATTAAAAAATATACATAGACCATTCTTGATAAAGAACAATTAAGTAATTATTTGGTTTATGTAACAGAAAACTGAAAAAATGCTAGGTATTTAATTGCTGTGTAATAAGACAAGATAAATATTCATAATAGAGCAGCATTTTTAAAGTAATCCCTATCAGAGCCCCAAATATATGAATGGAAACAGAATGCAGGTACAATACGGTGTTAAGTTTATCTTACTCCTGTTGCAATACTGCACATCTATACAACATACACAGTGATGAAAGGTCTCCAGGACAGCGTTCCCACCAGAAGCATTGACAAACATTCAGCAGTGTGAGGCAAGAACCACACTTGGCTCTTGATCCAATCTCTTCCCCCCATGCTGCCACTCTGATTGTATGTATGGCTAGACTTCGCGAACGAAGATTCAGGGAGGGCTCCATCCATGATCCTCATCAGCGCCTTTTCCAAGCGCGCTGATAAAAAGAGGATAGCGGATAGCACCCTCAAGCCTGCGCAATGTATATTTTCAGGTGAGACACAGCATGCGCAGAGCTGGACCCACCCTTTAGTCCTAAGGTTCATCTGCCAGGGCCTAGCAAGCTTGGATGCTGGCAGCGAAGCCCTTGAGACGTAGGTTTTATTAGAGTGTCCTTCTCTTAGATGGAAGGCCTTGCAGGGCTAAACAAGCTCCATCTGCCCGGGTTTGGAATTAGAGTTGTCCTTCTCCTAGGATGACTGCCAGAAGGCTAATGAGCACATCCTACCCATACAAGGATTATAGGAACATGGGTTTCACTCCCCACACTTTACCGTAGGCAATGAGTTTAATGCTCCCTCTGCTGTCGGCACAGTTATTGCACCAGGGGCCACAGGAGACCCCAAGTGATTTTCAGACTGTGCCTAAACTCCGATTTTAAGTGTAACAATGTCTTGTGAACAGCCTCCCACACCTTCTCCATTTACCCCCCAGCTATTTCATGTAGGCAGCTAGGAGAAGTTTTTCATGTGTATGAACATGCCTGGCTGGAAGCTGCAGCTGTTCAGCTGTTGATTTATCATCTGTTCAGCTTCTCTGACACAGGGCTGGCAACCCTTGTGAGAGTGGGGAACACAGAGTGGGAAGAGGAGATGGCTGTTGGTTGACAGCTGTTTCAGCCTCTGCAATTTAATTGGATCTGAATATGCCTCAACACTATAAATTTGGCTGATACTCAGTGTTCATCAGCTCAGTGTTCACAGAGCCACAAAGAGAGCAAAGAGGAAAATTTAAGGAGGAAAAGATAACATGATTTTAGCCTGCTCAGGGTTACACCTGCCAGGCCTTCTTTGATGGGAGACAGATGCCATTTTGAAGAAGGTAAAAGCCCATGTTTCAGGGGACAGCTTATAAGAATGCCCCAAATCGTGCCTTTTAAGAACCAGAAACTCCCATTCAGGATTTCCACTCATCTCCCCATTGTGATCAGCTCCATTTGAGAATGAAAACTGTATCTCTGCTTTCCTCTCCAGGAATGTATTTACTGAAAAAAAAAAACAAGTGACAAGAGTGCCGCTAAAGGAACTGTTTTCCCTTTACCTCCTCCCCAGCACAGTCTCCTGGTGACTAGCACACTCTGAAGGTCACTTGTCAAAGATGCACTTCCTTGGATGGACAGCACCTCTCATACTCCCATCCAGCTCCAGACCATGGTTTGTTCAGTTCTTTCCTCTTCTTGCCTTCAGCTGATACAAGTCCAGTCAGATATACTGCTGATACGGTCTGCAAAGGCTATGAAGAAGGACATCAGAGCTTGTGAGCATGAAGGAGGTGATGCATCGGAGGCTTGCAGCAAGATTGTGGGTGACTTGAAGTCATATGTGACAAAATCCTGGAGATGTTCTGGAGAGTGTGAACTATTGGAGATACTGTTGGTCACCCCTCAGCTGCTGTGTCACCCTAGTGGAATCCCACCTGCAGCAGTTCCCAGCTTCAGAGAAAAGAACTAAGGTTATATCACATGGGTATGCTGTATTTGCATGTCATCATTTCCAGGGGTGTAAACTAAACCATATTACAGGTATGAGATACTATCTGTCTTTATCTACATTAATGAGTTCAGAGGGTTCATTAAATAGATTATAGCAATCATTGAGCAACATTACCCTGTATATATCCTACTTAGGTATTTAACTTAATTGCCATTATTTACCAAAACATATTTACAGAATTGGAATTGCAGTCATCAGGATGTCAAAGCCATCAACTACAAGGTTACCAAAAACTCCAGCACTGTCACTGTTGCCAGATGAAAGATGTATTTGGCTGAAGCTGAAGCTGTGGTTGTGTTTTCTGTGACAAGCAGCCAGATTAAAACACTTCATAACAGATTAACTAGATGACCTAAGAAGTAATGAGACTGCATTTTTAGTTGCTTCTATAACTTCGCAGTTGAATGCTGCCTTAAAGAAACAGAAGTAACAAAAAGGATAGGCACAACTACATTGTGTTACTGGCATAAGGCAGGAAATGCTACTATGAGGCATTTTAATATGACATTGATAATCTGAATCAAACATATGAACTTCCCCATGACAAACAAGGTCATGTGTCTCCTGAGGTTAGTATCGTGATCTCTGTGTCCTCACAAGTTCACCAGTGGAGTGGCAGCTCTTTTGAAAAGAAGGCAGTTTTTCTGATGATCGAAACTATATTTGACTTTCAGGCTTTCTCAGAGTCTAACCTTCAGTGAGTAGTTTTATTCAGTAACGGACAACTAAATTAAAATCAACCAGTCTTTTTCCAAAAAAACCCCAACAATCCTTGTAAAGGAAATTCTCACTTACTACATTAAGAGGGGAATTCTCAGTTCAAGGAGACAAGATTAGAAACATGTTTTATTTAGATTTCTTAACGGAGATGCTAGAAACAGATGAGAGTAAAAGCTGATGTTAGAAGATGATAATTCTTCTTGTCCTTGTGCCATAACAGACCACTGGGTGTTATTTTTTCATATTATACACAATTATGAAGGAAACATGTCTCCTTTTCTGCAGAGATATTTCAGAGCTTGACGCAAGCTTCAACAAATCGTCATAGGGTATATGAATGAACTGGTATATTAACAAACCATTACTTACAGATTCCTCAGAGGAGACTTTCTTCTTCTCTGTGTTCATAAAACCCAAGTAGGTTGTGCCCAAAACTTCCATCCCATACTCTCTATTACACTCACATGGTATTTGCTGCATTGACCCCAATGACAAAGCACCATTGTAGCTTCAGAAATTCCATCTACAGGAATACAGCATAAGTCAGTGAGAGATAATCCCTTCTGAGAAGACTGTAGCTGCTTCAGGAAACAGCTTGGCCCCTTCCAAGACAGCCCTGGAATTGGTGAGAGTCTCAGGAATCCTGTGCCTCTCCTCAACCAAAAGCTACTTTTGAGTTATTGCCTCTTACAAGGTAATGGTCTCTACCAGCTAGACCTCAAAATTTTAGTGAAGTGGGAAATAAGGCCTTCTTGAAAGCACTGACTTAAAAGATGGCATTAGGCCAGGGAAGGGAATAAACAGGTTATGAGTGGAGCTTGGAATTGCCTCTGTAAGATCGGTCCTTGTGTCCCTTTTTTTAATTTATTTTTTTGTTTTCCAAAACACTGATAAATACTCGTTTATTAATATTTTTCATTCAGCAACTTGAAGATATGATCTTTACCTTTTGGTTGAGAAGTCAGAACAAGGAACTAAAAAGGCTGAGATTTCAGCACAGAAAGTGGATCTACAAAGTAACCACTCTAACCACCAGCATACCACATCGTCTAGGCTTGTGGAAACGCTGCCAAGTCCCCACTTCTCCTTACTTGAACCTGGCCCATCATAAAAGCAATAAAGCAAAGTATTCAGGGCTAAAAGAAGAAAGAGACAGTGTAATTCTGTAGTTTTCAGGCACAGTCTGAAAATCACTTGGGGTCTCCTGTGGCCCCTGGTGCAATAACTGTGCCGACAGCAGAGGGAGCATTAAACTCATTGCCCACGGGAAAGTGTGGGGAGTGATACCCATGTCCCTATAATCCTTGTATGAGTAGGATGTGCTCATTAGCCTTCTGGCAGTCATCCTAGGAGAAGGACAACTCTGATTCCAAACCTGGGCAGATGGAGCTCGTTTAGCCCTGGAAGGCCTTTCATCTAAGAGGTTAAACCTCCGTCCTATGGACTTCACTGCCTGTGTCCAGGCTTGCTAGGCCCTGGCAGATGAACCTTAGGACTAAAGGGTGGGTCCAGCTCTGCGCATGCTGTGTCTCACCTAAAAAAAAATCCATTGTGCAGGCTCGAGGGTGCTATCCATTATCCTCTTTCTATCAGCACGCTTGGAAAAGGTGCTGAGGATCGTGGGTGGAGCCCTCCCTGGATCTTCGTTCATGAAGCCTAGCCACTATGAATTCTGTAGTTTATTTCTTATAGCATTTATATAAAAGGAACAGAGTTGAGGGACCTTTTTGTCTCCAAGTTCAGTTAAAACCAAACCAAAAATATCGAAAATCCTTTGGGAAGATGAACTGCAAAATCAAGGAGCACTATCAGTAACGCAAGCACCTGAAATCCATGCTGAAGATCTGTATTCCTAGTTGGCCACACAAGTTAGAAGGGTGCTTTGGTTTCATCAGATGGAAATTCTGGTGAACACACTTTTATATGAGACAAGCTTAAGACCTCTTTCATGTGGCTTCGTTTAGGTTAGTTTATTGTGTACTGATATGCATAGATTGGCTATTATTCCTGAAAACAGATCTGTTTCTTAACAAAAACAAATGAATGACTTGCTCTTTCTAAATGACTTCCAACCTTAAACATCAGGCTGCCACCCTCAAATTAGTTTCTCTTGCTCTGAAGTCTAAGGGTATAGTCAGAGAATATACTTGCCCTCTGCAAGGGTATAGTCAGAGAATATACCTGCCCTCTGCTTATAAATGACAGTCCTATTCTCATCCTCTCTCTGCTCCCTCCTTTGTGCCAGCTCCAATCACAAAGTAAGCTCATTCAAAATGAACTGCTGAAAACTATTATTTTTTCTTCTTAGTTCAGTTTTCTGCTGAATTAACAATCTCATTGATCAGTATCTGGGCTCGTGCAAGGAAGTAGGGAAAGAGAGTAGGGAAAGGATTATTGAGAGTGGGATCTTTCCTTTTCTCCTCTTCCGTGGCAGAAATTTGTTAGATCACCTAAGATTACTATGTAACTGCACTGGATGGCTGTTGTAACTGGGATTCCCTGATAGGATTTGCAATTATGCCTGTACTACCTTTCTCTCTGCTGTTCTGCAGTCAGGTGAGGGTTGTATCTAACTGACTAGTGATTCCTGGACCACTGGAGGCTCTGGGGGTACATGTGGAAGAGAACACTTGATCCAAATGCATACTGAAGCTGCTCAAGGAAAAGATTAGAAAGAGATTAGAAAGAGAACAATTATGAACACGGCTCTGGAAGGCTGGCTGTTAAAGCCAATCTTTAGACCACAGAAGAAACACAGTGTATCTGCATTTGAACCCATGCCAACAGCTGTATGCATTTTATCCACAGATCACTGCACATAAAAATCCATCCACTACAGAGACACCCTCTGGAACAGGCATGTATATCCTGAGTTTCAAGTTCAATAAAAATCCAGTGGAAATACAGTACTTCACGGTACTTTCCTGGTGCTATAATTACAACCAGGCTAGCCTCTCCTTGCTTATGAACCGTGTGCTTCTGTCAGTACCCACGCTTCCGGGCCTCTGCTTTCCTCCTGGGGGTCAGCATTGCCCTGCCCCCACACTCTCGCACGTTCAGCCTCTCAAGTCTGCCTGTACTCGCTTCTCATCTCAATTACTCTTAAAAAGTCACCCTTTTACTTCTGTGTGAGCAGGGGTACACCTCTCAAAGGGATAAGCCCGGAACGTAGCAGACAACGCGGTGCTTGTGGAAAACCGCCGCAGGGCCGCTGCTCTGTCCCGCACCGGTGCTGCTCCCGCCGCCAACGGCCGCGGCCTCGCACATGTCCCCAACAGCAGAGGCCACGCTTGCAGCTGACCACTCTTCTCCCTGCCCGTCAGCACCCAGACGCGGTGCAGCCGGGGGAGAAGCAGCGCCACCCCACGCAGACGCTGTGAGTGCCGAACACTCTCCTTCTGCCCCAGGGCTTCCGAACCCTTGCGACGTACCCCGCGCGCGCATACGCACAATTGCAATCGCGGCGACGCAGAGATAGCCTTCGCAACGTCCTTCCCCCCCCCCCTTCCCGCCGGTCTCGGCGGGCCAGGACCCTCCCCCCAAAGGGCCAGCGCGCATGTGCGGTTGCCAGGGCGGCCGTCTCCAGTGAAGGTTTAAAATCTGCGGGGCATGCGCAGTGCCTGCTCTGGCCCTGGCGAGGGGGACGCCACATTGGAACGGCGAGGGGAGCGCTCCGGGCACCGCCGGGCCGGGTATAGTTTGCGCCGCCTTCGCTCCTCCCAAGCCGCGCTCGCCTCTTCTCGCCCAGCTCTCCCCCTTGCCTCCGGTCGCCCTTCCTTTTCCTCCCCGCGACACATGCCGCTGCTCCTGGCCCACGTCTAGCGCCGCTGCCAGGCCCGGCGCGCCGAGGCGAGGGAGTGCGCGACGGGCGGTGAGCGGGCGGCACGGCGCTCTGGCCGGGCCGTGAGGGTCGGAGGCGGGCGGGCGTGGATGGATCCCCGCGTGGCCTGGATCCAGCCCGAGCAGAAAGGACCCGCGAATGCGCTGTGGATGCAGATCTGGGAGACCTCGCAGGGCGTGGGGGGCCGGGGCGGCGCCAGCTTCCCGCACTACCTCTGCCTTAACTCCCCGGCGCTGGACTCCGCCGCCGCGTCTCCGCCCCGCGGCCACAGCTGCGTGCGCCTCGGAACGCCCGACGGCGGCGCTTGCTGCTCTTCCTCGCCGCCTTCGCCTTCGCCTTCCCCTCCGGCCCTGCTGACTGGACTCGTTCCCGCTGCCACTGCCGGCCCCGCGGCGGTGAACGGCGACGGAGGGCGGCGGCTGCAAAAGTCGCCTTCCGTGTCGTCTTCGTCCTCCTGCTCGTCGGTGGAGTCCGGCACCGAGAGCCCCGGCTTCTCCTCCTCGGGATCGTGCAGCGGCGGCGGAGGCGGCGGCTCCTCCTCTTCCTCCTGCGGCGCCCGGGCGGCGACGGTGGCTCCTCCCGGGCTGCTGGGCAGCGGGGCCGGACCCGGGGAGTTTTTTAACTTCCACGAGAACAAAGTGAACGGTGTGAACGGGCACCACCAGACCCTGCATCTCGCCCGAGGCTCTCACCCGCCGCCGCCGGCGTCTCCCCAGCAGCACCAGTACCACCCAGGACGTAGGAAACGAGAGAATAAAGCCAGCACCTATGGGATGAATTACCTGCTCTCTGGCAGCCGTGGCGTCGCCATCAACAACTCCCCCCACCAGCAGCGGCAGCCGCCTCAGCCAGCACTGCAGAGCCCTGGCACACCCTGGAAGGCCAGGAAATACAGCCCGGGCGTGCAGGGGTGAGCAGCCGGGGCCCTTGGGGCTGCTGCAGCCTGAGAGGAAAAAGGGGACCTCGGCAGCCTCTCCAGCGGCCTCTCCGGGGATGGGGTGGAGGGAGGTTGGGGTCACAAAAAATGATCTGGAGCTGGCTGCGAGCTTCATGATAGGGGATGGAGGGGCACAGAACCGTGCTTTTCCATAAGTCGTCTTGATCTGTGCCAGCTAGGTGGCTCCTAGCTGAAGCAGTGTTGCAGGTAGGGCCTGGAAACCCACAGATATAGGGGGTTAGTCATTGCCTTGTAGTAGGTTGAAGTGTGAAGTTGTCAGGACGTTATCAAACGGCAGCAACAGTAATTAAAGCAAAGACGGATGAAGGATGCTTGTCAAAGCTTGTAGGGGTCAATTCAGATTGTAACGGGGAAGTGGAAGGCTTCAGTTCAGAGATGCTCAAGGAAAACCCATGTACAGTCTCCGCTTAAGCTGTAGCAGACTGGTTACTTTGTGGAGCGTTAGGAACACCAGTCAAAAGGGAACTGCCCAATTCTGGCTGAAAAAATCATGAAAATAAATTTTTGAGGGAAGTGTTCTGGCTCTAGAATAATTGAGCTAGCCAGTATCTGAACTGAAATCTGGAGTTTCTAAAGAAAGCACTTGTATGTAGCTTATCCTATTCTCTGGCAATAACTTTCTCATATAAATAGGTAGGTAGTAAGGCTGAATATTTGATTTGTTCCAGTTGGCATGTGGAAGGGACTAATCTTGAATGAAGTACCTCTGCGAGATTTCTGTATTTCAGCTCTCAAATGTCACTCAGTCAAGGGTGTTGCTTTCTAATGTTAAGGTTATTTTATTCATAGGAAAAGTGCTAGCTGCTTTGATTCACTGTAGCAGATTAGCAGATTTCTGATGTCATTTCAAAAGTAGTTTCATTGAAGTTCTAAAATCCAAGACTTGTAGATGCCCATGGAGTAAAGACACTGTGTATTTGTAGAGGGAAATAAAGGTAACAGGGTACGCTTCCAGAGCTGGAGAAATTAGAGATTTAACTTAAGGACAGTGGCTTCCTTTTCTCTTTTGGGTGGTACTGTCAGGCATTGAACACAGTAAAGTTATGCAGAAGTATTAAACCCTGTTTTTGATGTTCTGGTTTTGCAAACCATAGGCCCTTCTGGGGAGGACAAGACTTGTGACTACTGCTTTTTAATTCCAAACTGACACTGTAAATGAAAATTTATTACAGGAAGCTAAGATTTGGATGTTAAGAGGTGTCATATGCTAGGAACTTTGGGTCTTGTACTAATAGATTGTCTAAAATTCTGACATTATCTTAAAATGGTCTGAATTTCTTTGTTTTATTTCCACTGAGATGCAGTAGAAGACTGAATTAATTGAATTTATCTATGTGAAACAAGTTAGTGTCACTGCGGTAAATCTCCAGGCAGGTGGATGAGGAAATTGCTTGAGGTCACCCAGCAGGTCTATGGCAAACCTGTAAATCGAATTCAGGCACTGTAGTTTCTATCCTCTAGCTATTAAGCAGTACCAGCTATGCCACTCAAATATCCTTTCATCTTCAGCCCTTTTGTTTTCTATTAGCTTTCCTTTATTAAATGTTATGTAACCTTTCAAGTATAAATTTATAAAGAATCCATACGCAAGACAATTATTTAGCCAAGCTTCAGTTGCAGTATTCAGTTCCATAATACAAATGTGGATTTGTTTTTTTACTGATGTGTTAATGACAAGGTCTTGGCTAAATATCTTTGAAAGTGGAAGCTATGTTTCCTGATGTTGTCAGTGATCTGTATTTCTACAGTAGGGCCTGATACTAGGAGTGGGACACCAGAAACTGCAGCATGTGTTATCCTATAGTTCCTTCTTTTCTTAGAGTAGGAGGGAATTAGTGCTGAAGGAGAGTGTGGAAGCTGAAACCACAGATTTAAATATGAGAAGTGATTTCTACTGTAAACTTTTGAGTTCTGTTATCCAAGATACTTTCGTAAAGTACTTACACGATTGTGATATCAAAAATACTGTCACTGATAGAGTAGGTTAAGGTGTTGTATCACTGGCAGTAATTCCTCACTACTAATGAATTTAGCTTAATTTCTCTAAAGCCAGGCTGGTGTATTATTTGTCTGTTTAAATAAAAATACACTGAAAAGAGCGAGTTGGAAACAGATCCCTGTAGAAGTTTCTTCTGTATCCTTTATGTTCCTCATTTGTTGTATGGTGTTACTTGAAACTGTCAGCCCAGTCCTGAAGCATCACTTCATAACTGTCAAAAAAATGTGATCCTTACCATCTTCAGTTGCAGTCTGCTTTGGACATAGATTGTAGGAAGAAGGACTTGATCATAGATACTCATGCTTATATTATGCATAAATGTTAGAGATTACTGTGCCATCAATATTCGCAGAATGTTTTTCAATGACACACTGAAAATTCCAAGTGATATACAGTATCTTGCAGTGTTACAGTATTGTCTTTTGGTACTAGACTAAGAAGGGTAATCTCTGATTGCATTCTCCCAGGGTGCACTAGTACTTTTTATGAAATGCTTTCATGCTTTGAAATAGTACTGTGCTCTCTTAGCTTTCTCATTCAGAGCTGGAGATGGTCTGTAGCAGTGCAAGTTGTCACTGTTTTTTTCAAATGGATCATTTTCAGTGGCTTTGCAGTGGTACGTGTGGTGATGTTTAGGAATGCCTTGCTTTAAAGGCTATGTTTTGCTCTTTATGTATAGCATTTTTTTCCATTGTACTGTTACCTATTGCTTTTACCACCTTCTGACAGCATCGTGCCAATCTTTGTGTGGTAAAGGAAATTATTCCTCTCATAAAACATAAATGTCATAAATGCTTGACTAGATTTCATCTTAAAAGCATCTTTTTCCAGATTTTTGAAGGGTAAGGAGTGAGGAGAATGAAGCCTTATTTTTGGTGATGCTTCAATGGTGATTAAGATAGCAATAGTGCAAGTTTTTAAACACCTGGGTTTTGCTTAGGGAGTACAGATGGCAATATGATTGGTTTCAGATGCAGTGCAGATGAGTGTCCTTTACTATTGTGAAGTTAGCTCAAATTGTTATGACTGATGTTCAGAAGCACATGTGGTTTCTACTGTAAAGCATCCTCTCAAGTGGTTTTAAACTGCATCTAGTGACTTAGGGTTTGCCTTCTTTGTACATCAAAGTAATACCTTCTGGTTCTGTAAGTCAGTATTTAACTATAATTAATTTAATCATCCAGAGAGTTTAGAACATCCAGGGTTGCTGGAATTTTATTTAAAAATGTGGAATCAAGCTATTCTAAACTTTTTACTAAGGGCTTGGTTACTTAGTTTGTATTGCCTGGGTACACAGCCAGTAGGGCACTTTTTCTTAAGATACAGCTAATAGCTTATGAATAGTATAAAGTAATATTTGATTTGTTCTGCTTCTTGATTTGAATTTAAAGTAAAGTAAAGAATTAAGGGATTTTTAACAACATGAACCTGTTCTGCTTGATACCTTCAACTAAGTATCAAGATTAATTGTAGATGTTGAATGAGATTAGTGCCAAAATACCTGGCATATCTGCTTGGTACATTGCAGTGCTGTGCAGAAACAACAGAACTGGCTTGTTGAGGATTAGTGTAGATACTAGACATTGGAATGGTCTCTGCTTGGACTAATTGATGTTGCATAGCATTCACTTTTCCCACTCCGTATCCGTTGTCTTTAACCATCGCTTGATAATGACATACAAGTTCTGTTGTAGAGCACGAGTTGCAAACACCTCCATATTTGGCTAGGCTGAAGGAGGACTGAGGTCAGCATTGTTTGATGACCACACCAGATACCTGGGGAGAGTTCTCATAAGCAAGGCAAGCTTACGATGATGGTTCTGTGGAAGACTTGCTTCACCATTCACCAGTTGGTGGCTGAAGGATACTGTGTACCAAAAAGTGATGTCCAGAGATTTTTCTGTAGCTATTCAGATGTGGTGGTGTTACTGTATACTAAGTTTGTATTAGGCTTTATTTTTTCACCTGTATGTGGAAGTGTTTCTAATTCCAGTCTTACTGCTTGAATTTTTGTCGTTTATGATATATTGCTGAACTTTGGTGACCAAGATAAATTTAATTACTGGCTTTTGTGCAGTGTGCTGTGAAAAATGCATTGTGTACAGGACCTTCCATAACGCTACTACCATGTTTGTCAGCCTTTGCTTCTTACGCTGCTGTCAGAGCTGGACAATGCAAATTAATGTGTAGGTATACCACATTGTCAACCTCTTTTGTAAATTCTATTTTCTTGTGCTTTGGCTGAGATGAAAAATGGGGACTTTGGAAACTCTGAGGGCTTTACAGTCTGCACTGGGATGTGCAGCACTTGTAAGGGTCTTAAGGAATTGTTCTCCATATACTTAGAAGTGCTATCTTGCTGTAATACCTTCTAATAAAGAATCAACACAGTGGGCTATACTTCATCCCCACTACAGTTAAATCATTAGTGTCTTTTATCTACAATGTTAGGTGGATACTTCTAGTGAAGGTCTTCATGTGAGGTGCAGGGAGTGTTGATAATGTACACTCAATTCTTGTTTCATTTGGCTTTAGGATCAGGGCACAGGTACACAGTATATGCTGTAGTATGCAAGGAGGAGGGCAGGAGTATTTTTTTGTTATAGTAATTTTCCAGAGAGAGAGAGTTCAGAAAGCAGAAAATAGATTGGTTTTGTGCCTGAAGTCTGGTACACAGCAGAGTTCCAAGGGTAGCTGCTGGATGAATTGGTCAACAGAACAGAACGTCTCTTTTTCGTGGTCGGCTAAGTTGATTAGAGTAGGTAAAGGTCAAAGTTTCCCTGCAAAGTGGATGTATAAGCATAGAGTTAGAGACTGATGCTTTTGGTAATGAAATGAAATAAATATTTTGGCAGCAGTAGACTTAAGAGAACATAGCACTAGAGGCCAGAGAGGCTGAGCTACGGTAGTAAAATATGAGAAGGCTTTGCATGACAGGTGCTCACATCTGTGTAAAGGAGAATGAGACATGTTTGGAGCAGTTTAATCCTGGCATCAGCTTCATGATGCTTTTCACAGTTGTTAGGCTTTGGCAGTAGAGATAATTGGCACTAAGAACATAAACAGCTGTACTGGGTGAGACTGTTAGAGGCTAGTGCCAAATGTTAGGAGGAGAATATATCAAAATGAGCCTGTGGTGACATTTCCTGGAATAATCTTGCAGATGCAAATGATCTGTGATTCTTGGACTACCTGGGCAGTGCATTGTTAAGCTTACTCTGAATTTTATGTATGAATTTGTCTCATCTCATCTTGAGCTGGTGTTCACTCCTGGGATCAGCAGTATCCTGTGCAAGGTATTCCTCAGTTAAGCTATGCATTATGTAACAATCCTTTTTTTTTTTTTGGTCCTGAGGCTGTCACTAAGATTGTGGTTGCTGGCAGTCACAGGTCTCTGTATTAATGAGGCAGTTGATGAGTGCTCTTTGCAGCTGACTTGGAAGATGGAAGCGAAAAGAATGACCTGACAGTTGTCTGTTTTCTAGTCTATTTAATCATTACTTTTATCGAAGCTGTTTCCTGCCTCTAGATGTTTATCACCTCTATATGCATTACCGTGTTGTCTGTGGAACTTGGACAAACCAGAGCTGTGTGTTATAGTGTTACAGTATTCCTGTGTCTTGGGCTATCTTGTTCTAACTTGTCCTTTATTTCCTGATTACTAACATGGGCTTGCCTGTTCTTTTTGGCTTCTGAGTATTGAACAGACCTTTTAGCAGAATTCTTATTTCAAGCTCTTGATTCTCAGTGTTGAGAGCTGGTGCAGAGCCCCTTATTGCACGTTTATAAAGATAGAATTTTCTCATGCCTCTGTTGTGCTTATTTACCTCAAATTCTACCTGCTACTTCATTGTGCAGTCTGTATTTTAATGTCCATCTGCAGTTTTTGACTTGGCAGTTTTTGAGGCCTCTGATTTTTCTGCTTTACTATTTCTCATCTTGCCGGGTCACTTGTGAAAATGTCAACTAGCATAGGGCACTGCGGGGCTTCACTAGTGACCTTCCTTTAATATGGAAACTAGAAGTTCCAGCTTCTTGTTTTCTGTTTAACAAAAGTTCTTTTCCTACCTGGAAGGTCTTTCCTTTCATCACATGTTGCCTTAATTTCTTCGCAAGTCTTGGTAAGAACACGTGGGGCCATTATCAAATGTTATTTGTAAATCCAAGTAGATAACAGGATTTCCTTTGTGGTTCAGTGGTCCTCGCAAATAATTCCTAATGGTTTTCTTTTGAGACACGAGCTATGTTGATATCTTGAATACAGTCAATAACTCTTCATGTATTGCATTGATTCTACTTTTGACTAATTGGACTATTATGAATGTCAAAACTAATTCTTTTAAATGAAAAAAAAGACTGCTTAATGTGCCCCTGGTACAAATGCAGTATCACGTGTGTTGCTTTTGGTGAATACCAAATTATGAGGAGTAGAAAACACATCAGAGAAAAATCTACTCAAAAGTTTCTTTGGGGCAAGTGCTCCCTGTTTTTAGGTAGAGATCAGGGAAACCTTTGAGGGATTAAAATAAAAAAAAACCCAAACAAACAAAAACCAAACTCCCCCAAAAACTAGCTTCTGTGCTTGTCATGCACTGCGACACTTTCGCTGTTCTGATCACTTAATTAACTTAACAGAAGCAAGTTTTCGGGCTCCTGAAGTAGTTTATCCTTTCTCAGGCTTAGCTTTGCTTCTCCTTATGTGGTTCCTCATAATCCTTTTTGATATCCTTAATCTTCCTATCCTCTTTTTCTGCTTTATGCATGACTTTAAGGCTTCTGAAGACATCTTCTATGACAAGGTAGTGGAAGCTCTTTTTTCCCCTAAAACCTGATTAGTGAGACACTTCTGCTAAACAACCAGTGTGGTATCTTTAATAGCATCTGAAACACCTTATTCTTGTGTTTGACATTCCTAAATTAAGAAGCTTCCTCTTTATATGGTGAACTGCAGCAGTACTTAAATCCAGAAGAGGCTTTTCTAGCTTTTGTTGCCTTTCAGAGATACTGGCTTTAAATGTGCAGGATTTGCTGCTAGTGGTGCTTTGATGGATGCACTTTGAATCTGCTGCTGGAGATTGTCAAATGTTCCTTCTCCTCTTAAACTTTTCAGTGACTAACCTGGTATAATGCATATCTGATCTACATGGGCATAATTAGTCTCTAATCATTAATATGTTTCTGTTGTTGCAACCTTTATGACTTGTCTGGGATGTTAATCACTTGCTATCTTTGGGCATTTGGAAAAGAATAGTGTTAAGACAGGAATTTCAGTGTTTAGCAGTTCTATTTATTGGCATAGCAAGTTTGCTGATCCAGTTCCAAGGTTTGTCATATACTCCTTCACCAATGCAACAAAAAAATGTGATGGTGAAGTCCAGCAGCCTAAGTCAGGAGTAATGTACAGTTCAGAAGCTTATGTAGCAGATCTATTTTGTCATGTATTAACTTGGAAATATGTATCAGTTTCTTTTGTAGATTTGTATAATGTAGGTTTTTCAAAGTACATCCATCCATTATTAAGGTAATTGAGTTTTATTGAATTAATCTACTTGCAAAAATAGATGGTTTTGATTCTTTTTCTCTAGCCAAGTGTAAACAAATTCTGTTACTTAAGTCTAGAAATCTGTAAATCAGTCCAACAAGCTTAGTTTCTTAAGTGTGTGAACTGTCAAAGTGGTCCTAAGAGGTAAAATTTAATTGGCAAGAAATCCAATCTAAAATCAGGATTGGCTCTTACTTGAAAGATTGTGGGGCAAAGAGTAAGCTTAAAGGGGAAATAACACCACAGCCTCTTGTGGAAAAGGTGCAATATATTTTATAAATGTCTCTTTGTTATGCGGATAACAAAATTACTTTCTTCTCCCATTCTCTCCTTAGCAGCTAACTTGCAAAGTAAGCTTGATTCTTATTTTAGTATTTAAGGGTACCTAGTTGTAAAACGTTTCACAGCTCTGATTCCTAAATTCTGTATAGTTGAGATTTTTTTTATTCTGCCAGTCTTTGCTGCCTTCCATGCAATTATAGTGACAAAGATAATTGCTGTCTACATTATGTAGTAGTGTGAAACTGATTGTGTGGCAGTACAGTCTGTGAAGGTAGCAGTATTTCCATAGTTTTTCTCATTTATAAGCCTAGAATGTTACATAGGTTATAGAGTACTATTACCTGAGTGTTACAGGTAGTGAGGAGGAGTGGTATATGTGGGAGTGAGAAGAGAACTGTAAGTTTGTCTCCTTGGTCATAGTTCTATTTTTACTGCTTTTGCAGGTGTCTTAATCATACCAGAAAAAAGTCTGTATCTCAGAACGTACTATTGCTTTCAATCATACGTATATGTTCTTTAGTGGCAGGCATGGAGGGCAGTTTTTGTTTTGGTGGGGTTTTTTGTTTGTTTTCTTTGTTGGACTCCTGAGAGGTTCTTTCCAACCATGAATATTCTGTGATTCTTTCACTAAACTGTTTCTGAGTTTGACTGTTAAACACATTCAGTTGTTGAAATAAATGTTGTAGTGTAAGATTTCATCTGCATTTATTTCTATGATAATGCAATTGTGCTTTGCAGTAGTTGTAGGTGAAGGTATAGTTCAACAGATTTCTTAAATATGCACAGGGCCTGCTGAGACTTTCACCATTTAATATTGAGACAGTGAGATCCTCAGATACGTGTCAGTGTTCAGGTCATTGAAAAAAAGCATCTTATTATTCGTAACCTTGAATTCAACAAAGGTTCTATTGAAATACTGCCTATGCCTCCACATTTCTTTACCTTCCTTTCCTACTCACCCCTAGTGTTACATCCATATGCTTTAACTGTGGTATCTTCTTTCCTTTTGTAAAGATTCTTGGGTGGTATATTAGACTTTTCAGTTTAAAAAAAAAATTCTTACTAGAATGAGTGTTTTTAAAAGGAATCAGTTTTTATGTAAACGATGTAGTCATGCTTTTGTCTGTTCCTTTAGAATAAATTAATGTGCATAGTAGTGTATATGTGATGTTGAAAAAACAAACAAAACAGGATGCCTACTTGAGGAACGAAGGTGTAGCTTTTCATTCACCTTGGAGTTTGTTGATGCTGTTGGGGGATTTTGTTTCACTACTGTGAAGTTAGTCCATGAAGTAACAAGTCAAAGTTATATATAATAATAGTTCTAGATACAGTAAATGATGAGTCAAGTAAATGATCTCTTTTCTTAGAAACCTGCCTTTAAGGAAAAACATTAAAGTCTGAGAATGACTCCTGAGTATTGTTTTAATGTGAAGACTAGAAATGTGTCTGCCTTTCCTGAAACAGTAAAAGGGATAAAGTCTTGGTAAACAAAAGATATTAATTCTGTTGTGTAGTACAGCCTGTAAGCAGCAGATGTTTACTGTGCTTAGCAGTAATAGCATTAGTGAATGGTAGGTTCCTCAGGCTGTTAAAACTGGCAAGCTGAATAGTGTAGCAAGTACAAGTAGCCTCTCTTCTGCATCCCTGCATTCTAGTGCTTTTCTGCTTTGCATTGAAAGTACAGTTACATCTCACCACCAAGTGTTGTTCCCAGTCTTTTTATAAACATAGTAAAACTGGGAATGTCAATTAAAATACCTGTCTTTTAAGCAAAGTAGTACAATAATCAAAATGTGATAACAAGATAGCTAGGTGCTGGGATGCTGTTGGAGCCAAATTCTTTGAGTAACTAGGAGACTCAGAAAATTGAGTTATGCTATATAGTAAGGGGAGTTCTATATTTTTAGAGAGTTAAGAGTTAGAATGTTATTTGTCCTGCAAACTGAAAATCTGTTTGTAATGATTAAGATACTGTCACAGTCTTAAGAAGTAACAAGTGCTGAGGAGGATCATAGAGGCTGTATGGGCAAGATATTTAACTGAATGCTATCCTATGTTGACTGGGTGAACAACATGTTGTAAACTGTTTCTTAAAACACCAGATTTTTTTTTCAACTAATAGAGAAGTTACTCTGAGATTAATCCAGAGCAGCATATGACATCTTATTTTATGTGTATCAGAGCTGCTTTTTGTGACTATGTTCTAATAACCTTGACTGAACAGAGATGTTCAGAAAAAATGTGAACTACAGTAACATTAAATTTAAAAAAAGCGTCTTAGTTTTGAGAAACTTTTTGAGGAGGAAACCAAAATGCTGTACTAAGATGTTTGTGTTGTCATGTGCTGACCATGAAGATAGCATTGATGCTTTCCCAGAAGGATGTAGACCAGGAGGGTCATATTCTCCTAAAGAAGATATTGAATTAAGGAAAACTGGAAAGAGGAAACAAAATAGAAATCGATAGCTTCTCTAAGTGGATTAAAACCTGAAAACCCTGCACATTGAAAGCAAGAAACTTGCCAGTCAGTGGGGCTCATAGGGAGACATGAACGGGCACCTAGGAGAAGTCAGATCATGTAGTAAAAGCTAAGTGAACTAATTGCATTGCTTTTTGTCAGAGAAAGGCTTAAGAGACTTCCCACTGGAACTTTGACTTCAGACAACTGTAATTTTAAATTTTGGTAAGGAGTGTTTAAATCAGTCATCCGAATAACTGTTTTACAGCCATGTCTGGTGGTATGTGCTGAAGAATTCCAGAGGAATTTAACTGTGAAACCAGTGTGTATGGTTTGAACTTAAATATGCTTTGATGATCTAGCTTTTGTACTGTTGTCCCATGCAAACTGAAGTGTTGAAGTGCTGTGTTGCCAGTCTAAGGTAGAAAATATGAAGGTGGCTCCTTAAAAAGTAAATCAGGAAAGGAAACTTAAGACATGTGATGGGTGGTATTTTGTGATATGATTAAAATGTGACAGTACTAGTCATCTAAACAGAATCTCAGTGGGGCATTGATGTGAGAGAAGGCTTGTGTGCTTTCTATTTTTCTGTCGTTGCTGACACACTGAAAGACTGTGCTCTGTATGGTAGGCCACAGTGCACAGGGGAACTGAGACCCCTTTTTATTTTTCTCTTTCCCTTACATGGTATGGCCTCTGTAAATGCATTTTTCAGGAGTGTCTGGATCTCCTGGAAGTAGTTGGATGAAATCCATACCATAACAAAACAGAACTTACCTGTGAGTAAACATCCAGAAAGGGGCTGGTACCTGCTTTGATAAGGGTTATTGTGTCTTGCGTGATTCATTGTTAATCCTTATTCATGTGGTCAGTCTGATAACACAGCTTTTGGAGTTTTGCAGGAGGATGTTTTGGAGATGTTTTTTGGAAGTCTTCATGAAAACTGAACAGTTGAAAGTTCACTGGGCTTACGAGTTAACTGTTTAGAAGTAACCAAAGGAAAGAAAAAGTTATTTGCTTTATAATAAGGGAAGATTATCAGTGGAATTACTCAAGACTGTTGATTGATGTATTCCTAAATATCTGGAGGGAAGAAATGAATGAGAAAAGGATAGAAAGGGTGATAGAAAGTTAGTTGACTGCAGATAGTCACCGTGGGAATGTATTGCTCATTAGGATATAAAATCACTGATAAAATTAAATTCTAATAGATATGGAATCATGAATCTGAAGAAAAATTAAGTCAGGCTGAACATATCCAGTGAGTGGGCTTTATGGTGGTGATAATCATTCAGAAAACACCCTGAAGCTCCTTCATAATGTTTTCTTTGACAGAGCAGCTGTGTGCTCAGATACCCTCAAACAGCAGTTAGGCTCAATCTTAGGAAGGATAAGGACAATAAAATGAAAACAGGTGTGTCATGGACCAAATGATGTAATTATCTATTGACTCTGCATTTCTGACCACCTGTCAGAAAACATGGTGCAACTGAAAACAAGCTGAAGAAGGTTGGCAGTAATCAAACTTGGGACCTGTGCCTGTGTAAGGGTAAAAGATGAAGATTGCTAGTGTGAAAGAGCTGGTGGATAAAGACAAGTGGGTATGAATTGAGAGCCTGAGAAGTGTTGTTTGGAAATGAACTGTCAGTAATAACTTTTTTCTCCTGCAAGAAAGAGCATCAGATAAAATAATTAACAGGCAGCAGTTTAGAATAAGGCACTTCTTTATAGAGATGCATACTTAAATTCTTACAGAATGCCATGAATGATAGAAGCATAAATGGACTAAAAAGACCTGGGAAAAAATTAGTGGAAGAGAAGTCTTCTGAATTAATAGAGAGTTGAGACCCACCCCAAAAGTATGTGATAAGAAATTACTGGAGACTTAGATACATTGCTACAAGGGAGTTTAATAACTGCTTTCCCTTTTGCTTTCACACTGTATCAATGTGATTACTGCTAATTTTTATGAGTAGGACTAAATGGGAAGTCTTTAGTTTGACCACACTACTGTTAAGTGTGTTCAAGTATTTTCATTAGTCTTGTCATTCTGGAAAGGGGGGGGAAGCATAATATCTAGATAAAAAATTAAGAGCATGTTTGTTTGTATTTTCTGTCTTGCTCTGAAGTTTTGAAATCAGATTGATCAACAAATCAAAATATTTAGTTGATACATCTGCTGTGTAGTTAAATGTTCAATTGTGGATCCAGGCCCATTGTAAGATAAGAGAAAGGGTGAACAGTAGTTCTAAATATGTATACATTTTAGAAGTATCTTTTGGGTTTTGCTGCTAAAATCTCTGTGTATGGAAAGGAATCCTGACATTTAAAAATGGGGAATATACTCTGCTGGAGTAAAATGAATTGCAAGAGTCTCATAGGAGGATTTAAGAATTCTACTAGAAATACATAAAATTTTCCTTTTGGAAGGCTAAGTATGTTAACTAAGAATTGAACCTGTTTGGGTTTTTTGGGACAGTATTTGGATTTCACTTCAACACTGAATTGATGTTTCTTGAATTGGAGAGAAATCTTAGAAATATGTCAACATCAGCATAAATTTTCGTAAAATATCACAGCAGTAATTTTCTTTTTGTTTGTTTTGTTTTGTTTGGCATGGCTTTATGTTTTTCTGTTGAAAGCAAACTCAACATTCACCTGAAAACTCAAATTGATCTTTCCAATTTGGCAGCAAGTGTTCTGTAATACTGGAAGATGGGAAACAAAAATATTTAACAGGTGTAAAGCATACTTCACACTTGAGAGTGTGTTTAACGCCTCTCACTTTGCAATTCAATTAAAAGGTCACTTCCTATATGAATGAGTGGCTAATAAAGGGCTTGAGTGGTCTAAGGAATCTCTGTTAAAGAATAAGCAAACACCCCTTTTATCACCCTCGTTAATGGCAGTAGGCCCTTTCCAAGTCTGTGTAAACTTCCACATACACAGAATAACCCCTGGAAGAATATACAAATTTGAAGATTTTAAATTGTTCTTGTGCTGCTTCACATTTGGGTCATTGTGTAGTTTGTAAGACTGTTTTGTTTTTTAAAGTACGTCTATCTTTGGGAATTGGGGATTGAATTTGACCTTCACTGCTGAGCCAGTGAGGTGGTTAGTAAATGTCTACTAGTGTTTGTGTCCTGTGTCTTTTGACACCTTTAGCATTTAGGTGATGTGATGAGGGCTGATGCATAGGTATAGAGATTACTGTGAGGTCTTGCCTTGGAAGTAAGTATATGTGTCCCAAATGCCAGATTCCAAACCCTTCAGTTTCCCATGTGGAAAGCTTAATTTGTTGTGGCATTTACCTTTCTTGAAAGTACTGCTATTTTTAGTTAACTGCTGGTATTAAATAAAGCCTATGGCCTGTTTTGGTTGAAATTTGTTGTAATGGTTGAATCATCATTTTAACTTATGCTACTTTCTCTGTTAGCCTACATGAAGAAATAATTGACTTTTATGACTTCATGTCCCCTCGTCCTGAAGAAGCAGCAATGAGAAGAGAAGTGGTGAAAAGAATAGAAACAGTCATCAAAGATCTTTGGCCTACAGCTGATGTGAGTGTTGATTTGCTTCTGTAGTAAATTGTAGAGCTCAGTTCACTTAACCTTGCTATTATCTTTCTGTGGTTTAGAAGTGATAAGATTGCAAACTTAAGACACTTGACTGAATATTGCAGCTCTTGCAGTACTTGGTAGTTTTATTTTTAAAAGTGGAGGAATCTTAAAACCTAGATTTCGTCATAGTGAAGGCTACTGATAATATTTTCAACTTGAGAACTGGAGATAAGATGAACCATCCAGTTTAAGAAGTCCATTTCTTAAAGTAAAAGCTTGTTAAATAGATTTTCTGTGCATGACTTCATTTTGAATATTATAGTGAGACTCACTACCTATGTGTCCATTTCTGCAAGGAGTCCTGGCTCTGGATATTTGTAAATATGAATATTTTACAAAAGAACAGTTTAAAAACCCAAGCCTTTTTTGTACTCCACACAAATGTGACACTGAGGGCATAAGTTTTACCCTGCTTTACTGGGAAAATAGGATTTGACTTCCTGAGGTATTTTGCAACCAGACTTGCTTGTTGTTTTTTTTTTTTTAAACCCTTTGTTACCCACAGAGTAAGTTTCCTCCAAAAAAACCCAACAAACCCAAACAAAAAAACAAACAAGCAAAACCTAAAACCAAACAAACAAAATGTCCAAAAGGAATGTAATGGAAACTATTATCTCTAGGATCACCTGATTACCAGACAGTATCATTGTCATTAACAAGTAGAAAAACATTTCAGACCACTGATTTTTTGAGCCTTTCATGAGGAAGTGTCAGGTCTGTGTCCACAGTACTGAGGAAGATACTGCAAAGCTCATCTCCTTCATACTCACCTGTGATTTTCCTTATTAATAACATTTTTCTAGCTTGCAGGAACATGTCTGAACACTGAAATGGCCCAGTGTTGCCCAGTTCACTTCAAAGTAAATTGTGCTTTGCTGTAGCAGAGAGGGAAGAATGTCTCAATTCTCTAGATTGGAAGCATTCTAAAAATGATGTGGACGTTGAATGTCTCTTCAGTATACCTTCTTTTCCATACCTACTGCAATTTTGTAGTCGTCCTCCCAGTAAAATCTAGAGTGTTCATGTTTTTCTGAATTAATGTTTAGAATAATTTGCTGGTTTTTAAACCTAAGAATTTGGAAAAAAATGCTTTCCTTAAACTCTTCCAATTTCAGTAAAACTGTCCTGTGAGGAAAGAAGACAGAAGGAAGGGCAGACATTTATAACAGCTTATACTTCTGTGGAACTGGAAATAAATTATATTATGCTGCTGGCAGAATTGCTGTTTTTTTCATGTTAAAAAAACCCCGTAATTTCCTCTAAAGTTGCATCTAAAAGAGAGAGTGTATTTGTACACTTAACAGAATATTTAGTAGTTTCAATAACTTTCTTACTGGGCTATATCCTTAACAAGTCCAGAAAAATACTAAGGCTTGTGAAAGTAAAATGGAGTGTTCATAATTGCAAGATGTTTTACTCTTTGTTTTTTTCAGGTCCAGATATTTGGCAGCTTTAGTACAGGACTTTATCTTCCAACTAGGTAAGTAATAATTTACTTTATCTAAAAACCTGTCATCTTTTAGAGTAATGATAAATTGAAAATGGTTTCAAAAAAAGTGTTCCTAATATCTACTCTGAATCTGCCATCTTTTAGTTTAAAACCATCACCCTTTCTCCTGTTTCAACAGATCCTGCTGAAAAAAATTGTAGACTCTCTTTAAGTACCAAAAGCCTGCACTAAGGTCTCCCTCAAGCCTTCTCTTTTCCAGGCTGACAAACCCAGTGCTCTCATCCTGTTCTCATATGAGAGATGTTCCACCCCTTTGATAATTTCTGTGGCCAGAGGTGTCTGGACCTGCCTCAGACAGGTCCATGTCTTGTGCTGAGGATTCCAGAACTGGGCCCAGTGCTCAAGGTGGGGTCTTACCAGAGCAGAGTAGAAGGGCAGAATCATCTCCCTCAACCAGGTGGCCATACTTTGATTCAGCCCTGGATGTGATAGGCTTTCTGGTCTGCGAGGAGACGTTGCTGGCTCATGTCCAGCTTTTCATCCACCAGTACCCCCAAGTCATTCTCTGTAGTACTGCTCTCAATCCATTTGTCCCTCAGCCTGTATTGATAACAGGGATTGCCCTGACCTAGGTGCAGGACCTTGCACTTGGTGTTGTTGACTATCATGAGGTTCACACAGGCACACTTCTCAATCTTTTTAAAATTTAGGGTCCTGGCTTTATTTTTTTTGTCTGACCCATATCCCTAAGGACTGTGAACCCAACCAGTGTGTGATCACTGCATTCCAGGCTGCCTGCAGTCTTGACGTCACCAATTTGCTCACTTGCATTGGTAACCATCAGGTCTAGTATCACATAATCACATACCCTCTGGTAGGGCTGTCTATTACATAGACATAGAGGGCAACACCTCCCCCCCTCCTTCCTCGCCTATCGTTCTGAACAGCCTGTAGCCATTAATAGCCAGGATCTTATTGAGAACCTAGATGAAAAGCTGCAAAATGGTCACCCTGGAGAACTTGTAATATGTACAATACCAATTTTGCTCTTTGTTGGTGGAGAACTATGCTTTAGACTTAATGGATCTTGTGCTATTCTTTTTGTCTAGTGATATTGATCTAGTTGTTTTTGGGAAATGGGAACGGCCGCCTTTACAACTGCTGGAGCAAGCACTAAGAAAACACAATGTGGCAGAGCCATATTCCATTAAAGTACTTGATAAAGCTACGGTAAGTAACAGTCTTCTGAATACTGAACTGAAGCGCTTTCAGAACCCTTAAGGTGGTGGTGGTGGTAAATAGTGTTCTTAATTCATGAAGCAAATGATACAATCTTAAACACAGTATTTGCTCTGTGCAAGATTTTGGTGTAGTCTGTGTGTGTTTAGTAACAGCACACAGATTTTTATATTGACAGTGTTAATTCTATATACTGTATTTGCTGGGAGGCCATACTTTCTGCTTATGTTGTACAAAAAGATCTAAAAGTATTTGCAAAATACCTTGTAAAAGAAATTTAACTATTGGTATAATGTGTTTCCACTGACCTTTGAGAGGCCTTTGTTTAGCCAGGGGCCAGTAACTAGAGCTGTCTGGCTGGAAACCCTGATTTTTCAGGTGAAGTAAAGTTGTTTGAAACCTAACATTTGTTTTTCCTTTCCAAAATATGCTTCTTAAGAGCTTTGTTTTATTTGTGAAACTAATGTATATTATCTCTTGCATCTGTCTTGTAAGTGTAATGGATCACATAAAATATGCAAAAAAACCTTAAAGTATAAGAATTTTGTTACTAAGCAAGTGGCTTTTTCACCAGTGGACTAAGCAGGTTATTCCAGACTTTTATTAGCAAGCTGTTATGTTTTGTGGTCTCTGAAACAGGGTGATTCTTAAGTCCAGGAGATTCCTGTGACTTCTGTTGGAGTAGCAGTATGTAGCTCTGGTAATTTTTATTTACCTGAGAGTGACAGAGGTTTTCAGAAGCAGTGATACCAGTTAGTGATGGAAAATTGCACTAGGCTAGGCTTAACAATTTTACTAGCCTCTCATTTCATTCCCTCTGGTGTTGATATGAATTGATGTTATTCTGCTCTTTTTTTGTTTCTCATTTCAGATTAAAAGTACAAGTTCAATGTAAAATAAGTGTTATCAGCTGAAGTTTGTTATGATTGTAAGACAGTTTTTAGGATACTGCCTTCAAGGTGATAGTGTGAGACTGAAGTACTTATTCAGTAGTTCTATAATTTATTGCTGGCAGAAGAGGAAGTATGGCTGCTTCTGTTTTGCTCTTACCCATTCTGTATTTTGTTTAACTCTGCAGTGAATCAGATAAACCAACAGTCAGTTCTTTATTTTTCCTGCTAGGTAAATCTTTTGTCAGTTTAGCAAGTGAATGGTGTAGTGCTGGGTCAGATGAATGCAATTTTCCCAGGTGATGAGACCAGAATGTATTGTGTTGACATCCCTGAGTCATTAAGTAAATTTAGTTACCTTAAAAAACACAGGTACTACAGGTGTGAAGGCAGATATCTAATAACTATGGAAGAGTACATGAGTGATCATAAGTTAATGTGATCATACATGCCTGTGTTTTAATGACCTCACTAAAAAGCATTTGCTTGTCAGTCAAGTTAGGATTGTTACATTTTTTTTCTCAAAAACACATTTCCTTTTCTTGATAGTAGCATTCATTTGGACTGATTGTAGCCATGTCTTATGTGAGTAAGCTGGAGGATAACACCAGTATTGCATTTCTGGGGATTCATATAACCTTCTTGTTCTAATCTTTTCAGGTACCAATAATAAAACTTACTGACCAGGAAACAGAAGTGAAAGTTGACATCAGTTTTAATGTAGAAACTGGTGTGAAGGCAGCTCGATTTATCAAGGAATACATGAAGGTATCAGCCATATAATCAATATTACACTACTTACCAAGGATGTGCTAGATGATTACCTAACCTTTGTTTTGATACTGCTTAAGATTTTGGAAAATTTATTGCTGAAGACTGTTTTCTTTAATACTAATTAAACATAGATATTTAAATTTATTTTCTACTGGCATCTATTCAGTGTTTCCTTAAAGTGCTAGGTGTTTGTTGGAATAAACCTGTCCACTGAAAGGACTTCTACAGTCATATCTAAATCTGCAGATAGGTACTAAATTTTGCTCCTACAGCAAGGCTATCTGAGTTTTGCCTAACTTAAAGTGGTGCTTGATTATGGATACTGTCTTGCGAAGCAGTGTCTAAACCCAATTCTTCTGTAGCTACATACTTAAAATCAAGTTTATTTTTATGCTCTGCAGTAAAAGTACTGTTTAGATGGAAAAATTTGACTATAAGTGCCACTAGCATATAAAAAAATCTTACTGTTTGCGGGAGGAGGAAGTAAATTTGATGTGGAAGCTTTGATCAAATGAAGAGTTGAAGTCTATTTATCTGTAGAAGAAAAAAGCATGTTTCAGTTCTTCCTGTGGAAACACTTTATAGCACACAGTTGAATAACATTTTTATATTAGAAGATGAATCTTCTTGTACTGATTATGTAGTTGTGCCTTTTTTGGAATGTTGACATTGTCATTGATAAGACTTATTTTGCTTTACAGAAATATTCTTTGCTGCCTTACTTGATTTTAGTATTAAAACAGTTCCTCCTTCAGAGGGACTTGAATGAAGTTTTTACTGGTGGAATTAGCTCTTACAGCCTAATTTTAATGGCAATCAGTTTCCTGCAGGTAAGTCTGTTCTGTATTTGTTTGTTATCTTTAAAATCTGTTGGTTTCTGTACTTATGCCCTGTTATGGTGCTGTTACTTCAGACTCCCCTACCAACACACAGCTTTACTGTTTATGGCTCTAGGTGTTTGGTCACTGGCAGTTCTGTGGAAACTCTCTGAAACCTCTAAGAACTTCTGTTCGCTTTCTGAGCTGAAATAGCAGCTGGAGCCTTGTGAACAGTGTACAGGCTGTGCATTGCTTTCTGTACTAGAGCCTTTGATGTAGATTTGGCTACCTTCCTGAGCAGTACCCAAATCATCTTGCTGGTGTTTTGTATATCTGCCAGGTTGCAGTTTGTCTGCTTCCTAGACTACTGATGCTGAATGTGCAGAGTAGTTGATTTGAGTGTTTATTAAAAGTAGGAAATCAAACGGTTAAGTTGTTTTTTAATTATGTTGATTAGGTTTTGACATACTTAAAACTGGCAGATATTTTTGGTAACTGATGAAATAGCTGATGCGTTGGATCTTCTATTGATACATTGTTGTGACAGTAAGCTTTGTACAAGTACCAGGAGGCACAATGTTAGTGTCTTTCAGCAGCTGTGATAATCATTAACAGCAGCATTTATATATACGTTTTCCCATTAATTGAAATATTAGTATAGATTTTATATATAGCTCATAATATGGGAAGACTGAGAAAAGAACTGTATTTCAGTTGGGGTAAATGGTTCCCCCCCCCTCCCCCATTGTTCTGAAAGCATTAAGACCAGAGGATTTTCTTTGAATAAATCAGGTATTACTAACAAAGCTGTAATGTAATATGCAGTACTTATTTATTGCTTTTGGCTTACGGAAAAGAATTTATTAATCCTCAAAAAGCTGGAAGAGAAGAAAGAATTCTTTGGCCTCTAGATACTGAAGTACTGCCCCCTCTTAGTTATGTGAAAGTAGTTTTAATTATATGAAGAATTAATGACTTGATTTAGACCTGTGTAAAGATAGTATACCCTACTGTTCAAATGGGAGCGCTTTGTTGCGCTGTTATAGTCTGAAAAGCATGAATTTTTAATAATTAACAACTGTTGTGTGTCACAGTTGCATCCAAGAATTGATGCCAGAAGAGCTGATGAAAACCTTGGAATGCTTCTGATAGAGTTTTTTGAACTATATGGAAGGAATTTTAACTACTTGAAAACTGGTATTAGAATTAAAAATGGAGGTGCCTATATTGCCAAAGAAGAAATCATGAAAGTCATGACTAACGGATACAGACCATCCATGCTGTGTATTGAAGATCCTCTCTTGCCTGGTAAGATTGTACACTGGTTGCAATATTCCAGAGCTATAGCTTAACTTACATGCTCACTTCTTATGTTAGAGTCCCTAAAGTCTATCAGATGAGTTAAACTGCAGTGGGATGAGACTTTTCCCTGATGTTGAGGTGCAGTTATGGAGATGGGCTAAGTACATGAAGTCTCCGAAGATTCTTAGCCTGAGTAAATTGGGTTGCACACAAACAGTGCAGATACATCATTCATTGGAGATTCAGAACTGTTGAGTTTATAATATGATTCTTTAGTAGTACGGAGGGGTAGCGAAATCACAGAATCATAGAATTGTCAGGGTTGGAAGGGACCTTAAAGATCATATAGTTCCAACCTCCCTGCCATGGGCAGGGACACCTCCCACTAGATCAGGCTGCTCAGAGCCACATCTAGCCTGGCCTTAAAAACTTCCAGGGATGGGGCTCCTACCACCTCTCTGGGCAACCTGTTCCAGTGTCTTCGCATCCTCATGGTGAAGAACTTCCTGCTAACATCCAACCTAAATCTACCCTCCTCAAGCTTATGTCCATTCCCTCTAATCCTATTGCTACCTGACACCCTAAAAAGTCCTTCACCACCCCTCTTGTAGGCCATCTTCAGATACTGGAAGGCAGCAATAAAGTCTCCTCAGAGCCTTTGCCAGACTGAATAATCCAAACTCTCTCAGCCTGTCCTTATAGGAGAGGTGCTCCAGCCCTCTGATCATCCTCGTGGCCCTTCTCTGGACATGTTCCAGCATGTTCATATCTTTCTTGTACTGGGGGCTCCAGAACTGGACACGGTACTCCATGTGGGATCTTCATGTACATGGACACAGTACTCCATGTGAGAGCAGAGTAGAGGGGGAGAATCACCTCCCTCAACCTGCTGGCCATGCTTCTCTTGATGCAGCCCGGGACATGGTTGGCTTTCTGGGCTGCAAGTGCACACTGGCAACTCATGTTGAGCTTCTCATCCACCAGGACCCCCAAGTCCTTTTCCTCAGGGCTGCTCTCTGTCACTGCCCACCGTATATACAAAGAGGTCCAGGAAATCTTGGGAAAGGAATTGTTAGTAGGAAAAGCTCTCCATTGTTCTTTGAGAGAATGAGATGTAGCTTTTCCTGCCACAGTCTGTGGTGCCACACTTCAGATAAGTTTTACTGTACAGGAAAGAAATGCCCCAGATGAGGTGCCTGTCCTGCAGGGTAGAGTGCAGAAAAACATGGGTGTATATCCATGAATGTGTTGCAAAGGAGCAGCTGTGTTGTGGTGGTGGTGGTGTTGCAAGAGTGACTTGCATAACTGGCTTGTATGCTGCACAGGGACCTTTAGAGAATGCCAATTACAGTTGTGTGTACTTACGAAAGTAACTGACTTAAAATACTGTTTTCTTTAAGATTTGATTTTGATTGAGTAACCGTCAAAGTAGTCAAGATTAATTTTGGCTGCGCTCCTGAAAAAAATTTCCAGCTTTATAGTACTCAGTTTGGATTCTATTTAGACTGTTACAAGTAGCTAAAATTCCAAAACAGCTTTATAACAAAGTAAACTTTCAGTTGATTTGGGCTTCACCATTGGTATTTCTAGACTATAACTGCTACTCATACTCCATGTTGTCACTTCTTTTTTTGTAGACTGCTTATGTACAGCAGTTTTAAAGCAAATACCATGGACCAGGAGCTGAAGTCTGACACCTTTCGAAATATTCAATATGCTCAATGTTTGTAGTTCTCTAGAACAGGCTTCAGGCTAAGATACTGATTTGTGTAAACATATCTATGATATATTTGCAGCTCTTAGTTTGTGTCTGTCATGATTCACTCTTGGCCAGGCATAGGTATGATTTTGCAGAACTTTTGTTGTGTTAACTGAGGTTTTCTTCAGTAGCTGTATACTTGCTTACCTGAAGACCAGTTTGAGTGGCAACATGAGCCATATTTCTTCAGAGTCAAAAATGCTTACTGTACTCCAGTTCTGTTTTTTCCTATCTGCTGAGGGCTGCAAGAGAAGAAATTATGTATGTTTTACAAGGTTTTAATACTGCTAATAGTACTCTTTGACTCTGAGGAGAAGAAAAGATTTGCAAGTCCAATAGGGGCTCTGAGCTATTCCTCCTAGCATAAATCTTTCAGAAGTGAAGAACTATAGTTTAGAAGAAGGATATCTAGTTACGTTATCAAAGAGTTGATACAAATTTAATTCTAGATGAGGTTATATAGACTGAGATAATGTAGTCCTTATAGGAGAGAAAGTAATTTATTGTCAGATTTCATTTCCCTTGCAAAATAAAGTTATCTGACCGCTATCACGTAGGGGTGTTTTCTGGTATCTACCACAGAGCTTCAGAACTAGGAGGAAAATTACATAAAACATATAGGATGACTGAGTTGGATCTCTTCAATACAGGTTTCTTGGATCTAGACTTAATCACATATTCCTACAGTATCTAAAAGTACCTGTCAAGTGAATACAGACAATGTCTGGAATTCTGTTTAGTTCTATTCCTGCCTGTGTCCCAGTACAAAAGACTTCCAAGGGTTCAGATCTTTGTCCATTTGACAAGTCATCATCTCTGCTTGATTAGATTGTGGTCAGATCCATTCAGTCTCTAACTTAGTGTGGGTTAGTGCCAGTACAGTGGAGGAGATGGGAACAAGTATGTTGGTAAAGAGTGGACACAGATGTTTCTTGGTGTAAGTTAGCATAAGCTGCTAAGCATGATCACAACTTTCTTTAAAATTCAAATTAGACAAAAAAATACAGGGTTGAAAAAAGCTTTTCAGTTTCTCAAGATTATCCAAGTAGTGTAGAAGTCTCTCCTATGAAGGTATGCACTAGTTCAGCAATGGGATGCCAAAAGGTGTAACTCCTAAGAATAGCTTCGGACAGGGGGACAGAATTAAATTGAGAGGGATTTGTTCTTTTAAGTTGGAGAAACTGTTTTTTCTTCAGTGTGAAATGGGTTATGTCCGGATAACAGAAAAATGTCATCAGAAGGATATACTTCGGTACCTTCTGTTAATTCCTAGATTTGGAAGGAACAGACATCAACCCGTTGTGTTGCTGTTTTGATGTAGCCCATGGGTCTTGTTTGGGTTCTCCTGGATGCTGTAGTGTTTCTGCTGGAATTCTCAAAAACTCATTATTGGGTGCTAGAGGATTATAATTTCTGTGATTTGAGAATCAAGATTCAAACACTGATGTGAGGAGTCTACACTTGATGTGGGAAGTGTGTTGAAATTTGAATTTGGGATGTCAGACTAATGTAGCTGGTGATGCTTGTTAAAAGCATGAAAGGTAGTTTATACTGTATCTTCACACATAGCCTAAGATTCTTCATCTTGAGTTAGTGCCCTAAGACAGGCTAATGAGATGAAAATCTTTCCCTTGGCATTATCCAAAGAAGTAAGTTCTTGCAGGTCTTGTAGATGCCACTATTTCAGTTTCTCAAAGCAGTTCTTTCTTTGTGTAAAAATTGAAAGCATTTTAGGAGAACTGCAAAGCCAGACACTTGGAATTCTGTTCCCAGGAACATGGTGGAGCAGGGTGGGTAGATAGTATCATCCTAGCAGAGGATTGTGCAGTGTTGGTCTAGCAGTGTCCAGTCTTGGAAGACATAACTCTAGTTGGAAATGACAAACCTTTAATCTGTGGTTGTAAAACAAACTTGGCATTTTTTCAGCAGATTTAGGGAAGCTTATTATTTTATGCCTTTATGTGAATCAAGTGATTATCAAGGTCCTTTGGTCATTTCTGATTCTCAGAAGAGGAATGATTTTGATCTTGGTTCAGATTAGCAGTGGCATGAGTAGCTAGTTGTTTTTTGCTCTGTATTGCTATGGGCACTAACAGAAGTTCTAAACCTTAAATTTGATGCATTTTCTTAGAAAAGACTAACTTGCAGAACTCTTCATGCTTCATGTTGTTTGCTTCTGCATCTTAGTAGATCACAAATACAGGAAGTAATTAGATGTGAGGCTGGCAAAGATGTTCTGGCCTTAGTGGCTGTGCAAAGCTATTCATTGCAGCTTTTCAATACCTGCTGTTTGTCATTAGAACCTCCAAATATATGTATGTGTATTTGAAATACATACATTTATACAAATACACAAATACATTAAAGCTAGCATCAGAAAGAAGCCCTTTAACACTGAATGTTGCAAAAAGATACTTACTAGATAATAGCTTAATATAAATGGATCTGTATCAGTCCTAGTTTGTGATCTTACTCTTACCTTTACCTTTCCAGGCCATGTTCTTAAAACTGCTTCAGGTAATGGAAGGCAACCTGACGGTGGCAGTATTGAGAGTGAGTGATGGCAATCTTAGACATGCTCCTTTAGGGATGAAGGCTTTGTAAGAAAGTGAGGATTGAATTATACATGAAATCACACACCATTGTTATCTACTCATGTACATCTGAGGGCTGAAATCTGTTCTTTTTTAAAGAGTGTTTGTATCATATGTACTTTAACAGATCAGACTCTAGATTGTGGCAAAAGGATGGTCAGGTATGTAAGACATGATCTACTAATGAGAGGGATCCCTCGGAGGAAAATCTATTCAGAACAGCAGACACAAATATGTGATCTTCTGGCTGCTTTGATGCTTTGCTTTCTGGATTGGGTCCTGCCATCTCTATATAGACTTAACTGGTACAGTTCACACTACCTCATGTAGTAGCTTTGGCTTCTATACCTGCTTTTCAGCTGCAGTGCAAATCAGAAGCTCTGCAGACTGTATAATTGAATAAGACTTGTTTATTCAGACATTTTTATGAACTAATTACAGGTGCAGAATGAGGCATTCCACGAACCTAAGCATGCTATGGCATGAGCTATCCTGCCTCTGTTCTCAAATCTGCTTCAATCAAGACTCACACAACTTCATTGGTGGTTTAAACTAGACTTTGCTGTAAGTGGATTAGGGAAGGCTTATGATTTCCTCTGCTGGCACAACAGCGGAGGTGGCAACAACTGACGAATGGAGTAACCAAGTCTGTAGAAGCAGAATCTTCATTTTGGTGTAACTTTATGCAGGATGCATGTCAAACGTTGCCACCTTTAGCATCAGCTTAGATTAAACTAATGCAGTTTGTTTGAATGTGTATTCTTAACTCCTGTTATGTGGATTTATAGAATCATTGGAAAAGACCCTTAGGATCACTGAGCCCATCTAGCATTGGACTTGAATTTAGTAGTAGATGCAGGTTAGCCACTTGTACATATTCCATTTCTATATTGTTTCTCAATTTTGTTCTCCTGTATATGTTTAGCACGTCATTATGTGGAAGGTGGTATTGGTGCAGGACATGACAATGTGTCCTGCCCCTGGAAAACCTGTACTAAGAATTTTTTTCTAGTAGAATTAATGTTTTTGTCTTAATTTCTTGACCACTGAAATGCCTTCATGGCCATTCAACTGCCTTTGGATGAAATCCTCCGCTACTTTGTAGTGCAGCTCTGAACATAACTAGAATGTGTTTCTTCCGAGATCCACTGTTCTAGACCCACATTGGTCTCTGCTACTTGAGGATAAAGTCCAGTTGTTAATATGTCATTTAAAAAGCCTTCTGTAATTTTGAGTAGCTGCTCCATACTGTAGTGATGAATTCAGAACAAGCTACTCAGTTACTTCAGTAAACAGGAAGCATTTCTTGATCAGTTATTATATATATTATATAAAATTCCTGAAGAAGTTCTGTGTTTCCAAAATGCTCTTATGCTCCCAGTCTGTTTTCATTGATTATGTTTTTCTGTTGAAGTGGCATTATGGTTGGAGAATCTTGAAGGATTAAAATGTGCTGTCATGTAGTAAAGCCAAGGCTGTTTTTTTCCCATGAATGGCAGACCTCAACATGTTGGTCTATAATGGCTTACTGGACAAAATACTCCAGTGAAGGAAGAGTTCCTCTAAAGTCATATTTAGCCTTATTGGATTTGGTCCTCCAAATTCTGTCCTTTACCCATCAATTTCCAAAGCAGAGTTTTTGTTAAAACCTGTTCATGGACCCTGATCTGATTTTCAAGCTTAAAATAAACGTTTCGTGCTTCATCTCTTTCCAGTGTTCTCACAACATTTCAAGCACCATTCTGAAGGAGGGAACCTTTTACTGTAAGCAGCTTTCTGCCCACTCAAGATCTAGTCTGTATCTTAGACATGCAATTTGAAGGAAGTTTTCTTTGTATTTCTTAAAGCGGTAACAGTGACCTTTTGGTGTCTTGTGCCAAATATATCTACAAAAAACCCTCCATAAGTTTGTTCTTGCTAATAATAGCCAGACCTTTCTAGGTGTCAAATGAGAGAGAAATGCTTGTACATTGTCACTGGTACAGAAGCGTTAGCATGTTCTTGTGCAGTTTCTCACATATGGCACTGGATTTGGAAGGAGTTGTGCTATAAATGTCACCCATGCTTTTAAAGAGGGGCAGCCAGGAAGTGCCCCTAACTTGATCGAAAAAGATACTCTACAAAATTCTGTAATCCTCTATGATATTTTTACAAAGTAGTTTATCTTGTGGAGATAAATGATCTGTAGGAGCTGATTTATTAATATGTAGGTTTGATAAGGTTAAGTAGGGGTTCATGTAAGTATTATGAAGATAATGTGGTTGCACAAGTGGAATTTTGAGCTGAATTTGGCCTGCAGAAACTCTACTGGTGAGTGAAACATGATGCTTTGAGCTTAGCAGGTTCCTTAAAAGATAGCTGTAAGAGCGATCTCTCTAAGCTGATCTCTATTCCATTTCTTTCAGATGCTGGTACATTGGTATTTTAAAAGTGGTAAATTAAATGCATGTTAAGTGTCATTCATAAGGTTGGCTTCTTTTATTGAGATTGGCACACTTAGTTTTTTTCTGATAGGAGTAGTATGGGCTAACCAGTTTAAGCAGAGTTAAGTTGTATTGTTAAAGCTTCTGAGCTTTAAGTATGAATAATTCTTAAAAAAAAGATGATCTGATGACTGTTGCGTTATTTCAGGAAACGACGTTGGCAGGAGTTCCTATGGTGCCATGCAAGTGAAACAAGTTTTTGATTATGCCTACATTGTTCTTAGCCATGCAGTATCACCACTTGCAAGATCATATCCAAATAGAGATTCTGAGAGGTAATTAGTTCACTTTTTGAATATCTATTTGTATTGCAATCAATTAAGAATGTTTGGATCTAAATTAGAAAAAGGAATATTGTTATTTATTGTTTAACTGCAGCTGTATTGAAATCTACCCATAAATTCTGCTACCAGTGGTATGAGTGTGTAATACTTCAATGTGTAGCATTGAAATAAAGACAACATGAGACAACTTAGGATGAGTGCAATGTGAGATTCTCTTCTTGTGGAAGAGAGAAGATAATTGGCCTTTCCTTGAACTTTCTGTTTAAAAGTATTTTGCTGGTATAATTTCTATAATGTATGTCTGTGTACAATGGCAGAAGTGTGTGATGAAATTGTTTAGACACAAAACTAGTCAACAAGGCTAGAAATTTCCCTAGTTCTTCAATACGTGCTCCCATAAGCTGTTTTAAAAGGTTTTATATTTAATTAAGCTATTAAGAATCAATTCAGTTTGGCTGTAATGTCAAAACTGCCATCAAAAGTATAATACTTTTAGATGTGACATTTTAAATGCAGTTCTTAATGTCTTTCATTGAAACACTGTACAGCTAGTACTTCATCAGCTTTTATCTCTGTAACTGTTTTTTGAAGGAGAGAGGAGAAAGAAAATGAAGGCATGTCAGCCATGTCCTGTTTTCATTCATGTATCTGCCCTAGCATTTGTTGTTCTAACCCTCACTACAAATTGAGACTAGATCTGAGGACATCTCTTCCCCGAGACTTTACTCAAATCCCAATGGCTTTGAACTCCCCAGATAACTGTAGGGGAGGGATGGCTGTAACAAGTCACATAAACCATCTAAATACAATTCCAAAATCAAGTCAAACTGTTAACTTCCAGCATTAATATAATTTTAAAGTGAAATAGTTCTCCTGTAGTAAGTTTACCACAAAGTAGATCCAAGTCTCGTGGATTTAATACTGATAGTATTTTAATAGTGCCTGTAAATCTTTAGATTTTCTGTGGTATTAAATTCACAAAGGTTGAGGCTGCACTTGTGTCTGTGGTGGAGATAAAGGAATTTGAGTGGTATGTAGTGTTATGTGCTGACATTTGAGACTGCTGTTTTTGAGACTAATCTGTTAAATGTGTACTGGCTGACAATTCTTATTCCTGAATGAAAATTAATTCTTACTTAAGTATAGATAGAACAACTTAAGAGCACCTGAAGTTTTGTTTTTCTTGGGTCTTCACCTTTGTTACCTTCTCTGTGGTTCTCCAAAGGATATAATTGTTCTCTACGAGGTACCTACAGACATCAGAAAGTGTATCTGTAAGTGCATTTAATGGAATGTCATCAGCACGCGCACTTCACAAGTGTACACTTCTTATTATATTTGGGAAAATGTTTGAATTTTGTCCAAATTTCAAACCTGGGGAGAAGTCCCAGCAACAGTGTTCAGGTGTCACATATCTGACCTGTCTTTCTGCTAGTTTCTGGGCTGTCTGTGCCAGTGATGTCTGAGTCTCAGAACCCATCATGCCAGTGGCTTGCCATTCTGTGAAAGGGAGTGGTGTCATAAGGAACAGCATTCAACAGAGTCCTGTATGCAGATAGTTCCCTCAGCACCAGTCTTGTCAATGCCAAAGGACCTGTAGGTGGATGATGAGCTGTTTGGTGATGAGTTTGTTGCAGAACCTCAACAGCGGTTGATATTCAGTCTCAGGTTTTTGTTGAACTTGATATGCTTGGGCAATCCAGGTGTATTTCATAATCCTCCTTCCACCTGTTAGGCAGAGTTGTCAAGGCTCTGGTGGCCTGACCTAAAATGTTGCCTCTCCAGGAGGCCTTTGTTCTGATCCTTTTTTACCCCCTTTTGTTAGTAGTAGGTTAAAATGTAAGCAGTGGTCTCTCTTTAAGACCAGTGACTAGCTATATGACATCCTATTAGAAGAATCAACACAGACTAAATGAAGAACATTTGAAACAGTAAGGAACTTGCAGGAGGCTGAGCTCCCCAGGCTGACTTGGAGTTTATTCAGTTGTCGTAATTTGGGCTAGTTTTCTCCTAAGCAGAATGGTTTGTTCTTGAACTACCTGGTGGAACTGCTCTTTCTAGGGAAAATTTCTGTGTACAGAGTCTTATTTTATAGGTGACAATTTTGGTAGATTTCAAATCTTTTTGGGTGATGGTCATTACCGCTCTTTAGAGTCAATCTAACTCAAAGGAGCACAAGCATAAATTAATTTAAAGTTGTCTACCCAACTGCTACTTCTGATATTCCTAGTGTGGAAAAAGTCAGATTTTGGTCCTTCAGCATAGGCCTTTTTCTTGTCCATATTCTGTAGTATAATAAGGGNCTTCGTTCGCGAAGTCTAGCCATACATACAATAAGGGGTAGATTCAAATCACTCTTTGGTACCAGCATCTTCATTCAGCCTTCTAAATGTAATATCTGGAGTGTAGTGAAAGTTGAAAACTGTCTTCTGAGTGGCAACAGTAGTCAGATTGACTCCTGAAGGTACTTCTTACAGCTACAAAAATTACCTTAACATTATTTTGTCCCCAGTCTGTCTCAGCCATTCTCTTTCAAGAATGGTTCAGGTGAGGTTGATGGAGAGTTCAGTGGTTTTTGTTAGAGCAAACAGATTCCCTTCATCTTGGAAGGAGAGGTTTTCCTAGTAGAAAAATGAGGAACATGATCCATTTTGAATCTGCAGAACTTGTACACAAAGTCTAGCTTGGTGTTGTGATTTCAGCTGAAGTGATTGAAAAATTGTGTTTGATTTCTTAATATTTGGGGCTATGGGGACATAAGTCTAGCTATTAGGTGCTAAATAGCTTAATCATGCACCTGTTTTTCTTGGATCTTAGGCCTTATGTAAGAGACCCTAAGGCCCAAGCTTGGTGTCTTGTTTTCAGGGGCTGAATACGATGTACATGGCACGGAACACCTTCTTTTGACTCAAACTAGGACATAGTTACAGACAGGATAGCTCTTGCTTGAGAGTTGGTGTCAGTATGTACTGTTAACAGCTTTAGGATGGTCTTTGACCATACTATTGACCATACTTTTGTCTCTAGAGACGAGTGTGTCATCTTAAGTGGGCTAACTAACGAAGTTTGTAAGGAGTGGTATTTTCATACAATTACGGAATCATTTAGATTGGAAAAGACCTTTTAAAATCATCAAGTCCAGCTGTTAATGCTGCCAAGTCCACCTAAGCACCACATCTACACATATTTTAAATACTTCCAGGGATGTTGACTCTACTGCTTCCCTGGACAACCTGTTCTAGTGCTTTGACAACCCTTTTGGTAAAGAATTTTTTCCTAATACCCAGCCTAAACCTCCCCTGGTACAACTTGAGGAAGAAGAGTGACACCCACCTTGCTACAGCCTACATTCAGTATGGTTGTAGATAGTGATAAGGTCTCCCCTGAGCCTCCTGTTCTCCAGACTAAAAAACCTCAGTTCCTTCAGCTGTTCCTGATAAGAATTGTTCTCTAGACCCTTCACCAACTTCATTGCTCTTCTTTGGATATGAAGTTTCAAGTTTGTGATTATTTTCCTGATTTTATTCTGTTTCTTGGTAAAGCTCAGGAAATCTTAGCAGATGCTTGGCAACAAGCTCTTGTACCTTGATTCATGTTCTTTGAAATAGTGGAGTTCCTGTTATTATCTGTCCCTGGTCTCTGTTAAGGTGCAAATTTCACTTTATACCTTATCTACTGTAGATGTCTGTGGGCTAGCTTCTGTCAGCTGTTTTTTCTTCTTTCTTAGTCTGTGTAGTTCTGGTTTTTGCCTTGGATCAGATGTAGCAATCCTGCAGTCAGAAGGAGATTCAGTTGACTCTAGTCTGACTGAAAACAAATACATCAATACTGTCATGTCAGGAAGCTGATCTAGTTTGTGGCAGTGTGATGGGCAGATAAGAAGCAAGAGATGCAGTGGGAGTTCACATTTGGGGGAAGATGGAGAGAGTGGTATTATACCATTTGACAGACATAAGTTATATTGATCTGGATGTGACAAAGATGCATTCTTAGTTTAATACATATGTCTTAAGTTCAGAATGTTCCCTCACATGTTGACTTGTCGCTTGGTTCACATAGGAATGTGTGCTCAGACTGCATCTCTAAACAGTAGTGTTGCCATATTTGAGAGGCAGATGAGGTCATATGAAATGAGGAATGTAAGACTGGTTGTGCTGTGATGTGACCTTCCAGTCAGGAGACTAAGACTTTTGGAACCTTTTTTCAATTCCTAGAGTTAGAGATTGGTAACAGATTCCTCCTTATTGGTGCCAGATATGTGGTACAGGTGGATGAGGGAAAGGGACTATTATGCCAACAGGCCATAGTTCAGAGTTTGAGGAAGCCTTGGCAGGATTTTGCTGCTACCTGCCTGGAGTCATCATTTACAGGTGATGGTCTTCAAAACAAAAATAGTCTGGCCTGTGTATAAGTGATCTTTCAATCTCTGTGCTTGAAAGCTATTTTATCTCTTCCTATTGTGTAGTTCAACTGAAGTAACTGCTGACTTCTTTGTGTGTTGGGTTTGACTTGCCTGTGGTTGATCAAGATAGTCCTTGGGAGCCTGTCAGAGAGAATGGTAAATTTGCCTGCTAGATTTGCTAACACAGAAAGCAGAAATACGCTGTCTGAAAGAGTACTTCCTTCCTTTGCTTTGCATCTTGAATGGTGGGTGACTGTCACTGGAATATATACTGTCTGTCAAAAGGTATCAGCAGTATCAGCTTTTCCTACACAGAGTATTTGTCTGGGTAAAGGGTTTTTAAAATTTTTTCTTACCCTCATGCTCAAGCAGATTCTTTCAAGTGCTCCTTAATCTACCTCTAGATTTTACTGCGCTTTTAATACCAGGGATATGTCATAAGTTCAATTAAGGCCTACTAAACAGGGGCATCTTTCATAAGAGATAATTTTCTTAACCGCTTCACTGTATTTTTTCCACATCTTTCAAACAAGCATCTTTGAGGAATTGCATGTGTCTCATATCTGTAGAAATTCTGGCCTCAGCTAAAAAAAAAAGGCAAAAAATGCGGAATTTACTAGTATTAAAGATGGGGCAGATAAATAGATTTTTTTGTTGTGTTCCTAAGGATTTTGTGTTGAAAACAGATATAAGTACAGTTTAATGTTTATTTTTAAAAATTAGTCTCTCTACCCATGAATGTGCTTCAGTCCCATATGTATGAAATGGTGTTCTTTGAGAGCAGTATCTAGTTTGATCATACTTGCTGCTTTATTCTTTGCTGTATGTATGGCAGTATAGTCTTAATCACATTTTAGTTTCTGATGTTTCATAATCATAGAATCATAGCGTGATCTTCCTTTGAAGTTCTGACCTGATGACTCAATGGATTTTTTATTTTTTTTTTAATTTAACACCTTTCCACAAAAAATGAGTTTGGGGCTTTGATCTCCATTCTCTGTGAAAGGAGCTAGTGAGAGAAGATTCCCAGGTCCTGCATGTGGAACTCTGCCGTAACGGTTGGTGTAGCAGGCATTTTTGGCATAGCAGTTACCCAGGCCGATAAAAATGCTATCCTATATCATTCATTTTCCTTCTGATCTATGAAGGCATGACTGTTTGCTTCTGAGAAAGTGCACCAAGAAGCTTCAGACTTGAAAAACTCTTAGGGAAGAGCTTTTGTTACTCAGTCCATGTTCATTTTCTGGTTCTAAGACCACAGCTGGTAGTAGTTGTGAAATTTACAGATTATCCTGGAGTAAAAGCTTCTTTCTGAAGACATTTCCAGATGAAACTTCATAGCTGCAAGATTTCCTTCCCTGTCTCAGTGCTGAAGAGACCCAGCATGTGTATGTTTGAGTCCTATACTGGCATTGCTGCTTTGGGAACTTGCAGCTCCAGGGCTTTAGCTGATTCTCTGCAGTATTAGTCATCCTGTCTTCATTCTGTCTCATGTGCATCATTTTATCTGCTTTACATAGAATGGTGGATGGTATTCAATCTGTCTGTGAGGCACTTCTGCAACTATTGGACTTGTAACTTAAATCATGTTTAGTTGAGTGTTTGCTTAAAATACTGGACTGCCTTTTTCAGTACTAACACACTGACATGTCTTCAAAGTTGGAAGACTGAACGTGTGGTATTTGGTCTTGCATGAAATAGTAATCCCTAAGGCAGCAGGGAAACTATTGCTTCCTTTTAAAGTCTTACAATGAAATGGCCTAGTAAAGATAGCCTAAATACATTTAGTCTATGCATGTCCTCTCTTCCCATTATACAATTAAACCAAAATAAAGTTCCAGTATATATGCTATGTCATGGCTAGGCTTCGTGAACGGAGATCCATGCTCTTCACAAGCACTTTTTACAAGCGCGCTGATGGCTGAAAAGGCCAATGCGGGACAGATGAGAGCGGTTGCAAAAGGCACAGCAGAAGGACTCCTTAGGAGGTATACCTTCTAAATATGCTATGTACCATTGATAATAAACACAGAATAAGCTTCATTGTAACTGTTGAGGATCTTCAAAACTGAAATAACATTACCTTCTCTGTGATGATAACTTTCAACAATCCATTTTTGTATAGTAGTCAGTCTTTCATGCGTCATCACCATTGAGTTTATAGTTACTGTTTATGCCAATAGTCCCTGATAAAGAGAAAGCTTGAAAGTTTAGCTCTCAAACAAGAACAAAACTGCTGCTCAAGAAGAATTCATGTAGTTGAATGTTGGGAAGATGTGTTGGAAAAATATTACTCTATACTGGTTGATAACTGGTCAGCAGGACCAGGGAGACTTTTTCAGTGAACCACTTGCTGTTAGGAATTTTCTTAAATTCTAACTTACTCTGCTTTTGGAGCCAGTCTGTTTCTACTACCTCACAATCCATGGTACTTCCTTTATAATTGTGCCGATATAATACCCTTTAAGTTGTCTTGTAAATCCGTAAGCAAGGTCTCAGTCTTCAGTGTGAAGGCTAGCTGGTGGGCTAGTATCTTCAGTGCATCCTATAACTGTTGTAATCCAGACTGTGTGGAAAAATATTTTCTGTGTGGAGAAATGCAAGAACCTGTTAATTGCCTTTGTCAAGTACACTGATATCTGCATGTATGTTCTTGATAATTAAGATGCACTCCATTTAGAAATAGAGAGTAAAAATCTATGTCAGTGCTTGCATGTTAGTAGGGTAGAAGATAAATAATATGCTAATCGAAAATCTATGAAGCTTCGGTGGATTAAATGGTGCACAAAGGAAATGAAAGTTCAGAAGGATTCTTTTGGTTAGGATATCTTAAACTGACTTTTAGCATATAATCTCATTGCTTGTTGAAATGCTTGCAAATATGTAACCAACAGTCTTTGTTTAATACTTAATTGAAAAATTTTTTTAGCACATTAGGTAGAATCATCAAAGTGACCCAAGAAGTGATTGACTACAGGGCCTGGATTAAAAAGAAGTGGGGGAGCAAAATTAATATATCACCTGAACTTGGTAGGTATAGCAGGAATCTTTGAAACCAACTTAAAATTTTTCCTTGAATTTGATGTAATTCAAAATACTTGTGCCTTGAAATTAATCACTTTCAGATATGTAGGAAAAACAAGGAATTTGTAACTTTCTAACCCAAGACTAGTTTTCTTTAAGCCTATTTTTCAGTTAGCTTGTTAAACTGCAGCTCTTCTTCGACTTCAAGGCCCATGTGTTTTTATTGTGTGCTCTTAAATGATGCTTATGTTTTCTGTTAACAGATAATAGGTTGAAAATAAGAGACCAGATAACTCCCTGCAATGGAGAGCAGCAACAGAACAGAGACTCTGAACCATCTTACAACCAGCGCTTGACTTTGTCATTGACTAGTACACAACAGTTATCCTCTGGCTCATCTGCCTCTTCTGTATCATCACTCTCCGGCAGTGACATTGTAAGCTTTTTCTTTTAATGGGTTAAACTAATAAGAAGCAGAGTTTATCACACACTTGAAAGCCTGAAATGTTACAACAGCAGTTAATGTGATGCTATCCCTAAGCTGGTACAGCAAATTAAGAGCTCACTCTGCTCAGGAAAGTTACTAAGATCAAGTACTTTTTTTCATTAAATGGGTCTTAATTCCAAATGGGTCTTAAATCCATCCTAAATCTTCAGTACTCTTTGTGGCAGTAATTGGAAATAAAAGATAAAACCCCAGGTTAACAGTAGCTGATTAAGTAGAAGATTAGAAATATATCTTCATAAATCTCCCCATCAAGCATAATCTCCCATTGTTAAATTCTAGTCCTTTGTCCTCATAGCCCAAATTGAACACGGGCATCATACCATGCTGTGAAGGTGAATAATGTTGTTTACTGTTTCGGCCAACTAGGCAGTTCATGTTTTAATGGTAATGGGAACCTCATGTGAAGTCTTGCTGTCAGCTTCCTTGTTTGAAAGCACAATTTGGAAGTAATTTTTGAGTTTTAATATTACTTCTTGAAAGAGAATGTTGTAGTCTCTTTAGATACGTTGCCAAACTCTTAAGAGTCTATGAGGTGGTTTTGGTGTGGAGTTAAATCAACATTGAATTGGGCAGTGCAGATTGTAAAGTACAAAATCGCATTGCATGGCATGAGTTGCTCATTATAAATCTACTGAAGCATTCCGTGCTAGGTAGAGGTGTTGACTGGATCAAGATGAAGTATCCAGTTAACTACAATAATGAATAACTGGATCATGCCAAGAGAGATGCTCTTTCTTGACTGTTTTGAAAAAGTAGTCAAATATGGAATTAAAAGTTGACAATTGTATTCAATAAAAATTTAATAACTTCTGAAGGACAAGTGCCTTCTTTGTATGTTCTGGTTACTTGCTGTAATTTCTTTACATTACTGAATTTACATTACTGAATTTTCTGTGTTGAAATATCTTTTCACTCCACCTCTACTAAATATGGTAAATGCTTTAGTTGCACCATCTGGCCCATGGAAAAAGAACAGCATGATGCTTGCCAGTGATAGCTTTGCTCCTGGTTTGAGTATGTCAGTGAGATTCTGCTTTTTTATGAGGAAATGCAAATATTTACTTGCGCACTCCCAATATAATGGATGGTGAGTGCCTGTGACCTTCCCTCAGTCCCTCTTTGCCTGACACTGAAGATGAAAACTCATTGCCTGATGCTAGGGAAATTAATGAAAATGGAAAAGGAAGCTCTCAACAAGAAAGACCTGCCGTAAGTTTGGGCATCAACAAAGTAAATGGAAATGCTGCCCTTTTAACAAAATAAAGCCTTATGCCCATGTGCTTGTGACAGACTCTGGTTTAAGCCCTGATTGTGTATTGGTGTCATGTCCTTAGTAGACTGAAAGCATGTTATATTAATTTGGAATGGAATGGCAGGTTTTGGACAAATAACTGATCATCCTAATCACACTTGGATATGTGAAGATGATCAAGTTCTAGTTGAGCAGTCCTTGTTGAGTGGAAGAGGCCATCTGTGGCATGATCTAGGTTAATGATACGCCCAGGTTCCAGCAGGGCATCTAGCATGTGTAACAACTGGTACTTGTTATGGTGTACCGCAAATAGGCATGATGCACTGAACTTTGATACCAGCTTCAGAGCAAGGGAATGTGAATATGTTGCATCTCATCACTGTAGAGTTATATGTAGTGGTAAGCTCTAATCTTGTTTAAGAATTGTTCTTCAAGAGTGATTCTGTATTCATTTAAAGCTTCTGAATGTCTCTGATACTGGATACTGAAAGCAAGGTAGGGATTACAAAGAGAATGAAGGAGATGGGAAGATCCTAGATTGACAGTTTGCTGATTTCTTCCCAATAATTAAGGTTTTATTTGAATAGCAAAATAGTCATCCCTATGACATCACTGTTAACATTAAGCACAAGGTCTACATCAAGACACTTTTTCTGGAGTTGTATTTTGCATGACTGCAGAATATTTTTTTTGCTGTGCATCAACTACCACGTTGTAGCTGTCAAATGAGAGGGACTTGATAATGTATTTGCTTTTCAATTTATTGCCAACTTTTCACTGGTAAATAGCAATGAGCTGCACCTTGACCTTTCTGAGATCTGCCTACAGGTATAATAATAGAAGTCAAGTTACATATGTTGAGGAAGAGGAAATAAACTTGGGAACTTGTGACTACTTGGCCATAGTGCCCTTCAACTTCAGCTTATACTGAAGTTCAAGTATTCCAGCTGTCCACTCTAGCACACAGGTAGCTATATTCTGAAGTCATTGCATCACTTTACATTGGCCATAAGTTTGGAGGCCTTTCATATATTTGTCAGTATGTCCTGAAAGCAATATTGGCAGTGGATATTATGCAAATATTATCAAAGCAGTGCAGTATTGCTCATAGGGATCCTAGAATTTTTATTAAGCTCTGTAACTTAATAGTTGGTTGTAACAGGAGTTAGTTGTAATACATTGTTGCTGGATGACTTACGAAGATTTGTTCTCTTGAAGCTTTGGCAGCATTACAAATTTTGTCTTATTCTGTAAATATGGCTCAGCAGCTGAGTAGACAAGGCACCTGGTGTCCTGGATATACAGGTACTTCAGAGATAGCAGTGGTTATAGATGTGTTCCAGCAGCAGGAGAACACTTGTCGGAACAAATAATAAAGAGTAGGTTTTTCTGGGCAGTGGATTGGCATAAAACAGAGCTAACATTTAGAAGTCAGCTTCTAAACTTTTGTACATGCACAGAAAAATGGAAGTGTAGGGATGTAGCAAAACCTTACAGCTTCTACCCTGAGTTTTCTGTTCCTGCTACTGTTTTCCTTCCTTTGAGGATCGTACTCATGGTAACCTTCTGAAGATGAGAACTTGGGTACCACTGAGGAACAAGAGAATTGCCTTCTTCAAGGACAGCGTTCTCTTTCCCTGTATATTTTAGATGTATATACTTTTCCTCAGTACACTACCTCAAATTCAGGGGAATGATTGCTTTCATCTCTGCACATCCAAGACTGGCTTGCAGGGGAGCATGCTTCTAGGCCACTGTCTGCACAGCCCAAAACTAAGAACTGGATCTAGTGAGACTTAAGTCATGATTGGTACAAAAAGTATCATTATATGGATTTTTTCCAAGACAGCAAAGCTCTTTAAAAAATGCCTTATGCTACCACTATCTGTCTCACGAAATTCAAGTTGTACTGTCTTTCATAATTGTCCTACAAACTGCAAAATTTTAGTCACAAAACAAAGCTTTTCTAAGGACCAATACATTCTGGATCAAGAACTGTGTAGAAGAGTAATTCTGGTGTCACTATTCGTGAGATAGCTGTTCTGCTTATGGGTTTATCTTACTGTACGTATTAATGCAGAGCTCTGACTTTCACTTGCACTTCTAATGTAGTTCCTTGCAAAATACAGAGTACTAAAGTTCCTGCCCTGCTACTTCAGCTCTGTGAAGAATATAAGTATTAGTGATCAGGAGCAAACTGAGGAACACATGGAAATAAACCTATGGATACAAGGAGTCTGATCATCATTTGACTGCGCATACGTTTTTCTAGATTACGTTAATTTTCAAACTGATCTATGTAGTAAGTGTTTTCTCCAAGTAAAAATACCATATGCTGCCTTGACAAAAAGGCAACTTAATGTGAACAGGTAAGTTGCAAAATGCCATGCATTCCTACTTGATCCAACAACTGTTAAAGTGAGTAGTGGAAGATGCTTTATAAATACCTTTACCATCAAGGACAGTGGAAAATGTGAGCTTTTACTCTGTGGGAGCAACAATCAAACTGTTCCACAATAGAAAATAAGCCTATGACATGAGGAAATCTCACTTTAACCTTTGCAGTGAGTTAAGTGATTGTTATGAGAATCTGAAACCAGGTGAGGTGAGCTATGTTTGCCCCCAGCTCTCTACTTCTCTACTTGTTCTGGCTACTTGCAGATATCAGTCTGAGAACCTAAGCAGCAACTGTATTTTGTTTTTTGGTTGTTTGTTCCCCCCCCGGATGCTCTCTTTGTTTTTGTTCTGGGCCTGTACTCTTAACTGGTGACCTGGATTTCTTGTTGCTTAAGCACTGTGGAAAACAGCTTTTTTTATTAGTGCAGGAATTCCTAGAGTAGTGCTGAAGAATATTTGCTGGATCAACATTCTCTGCCAGGTGAAAAATAACTCTGGGTATGTTTTTACAGTCTCGTTTTGGTCTTACGTAATTCGTAGTGCTACGTATTTACTGCAGTTTTATGCATAGCATTTTGTGGCAGTGAGACCTGCATATCAGTAACAGGTGTAATAGTTCGTAGGAAGGTTTTAAGCTCTCTTCTCTTACCTAATGGAAATATAATCTCATATCCAGTCCAGCACAGAATCTCAAAGTTAGAATTTTGGATCTAAGAAATTCCATGTACCTTATCTAAGTCTCTCTGGTGATAATATTCCCTGTGCTACTATGACAAGATTAGTTTGTGAAGAGTTCTGGTCTCTCAAGACCATGCAGTCACGTTAAGGTAGTTAAAATTTAAGTGGATAAGGTATCTGTGTAGTTTAGTTTGGGGGAGAACTGTCTCTTTGTCTCTAACATTTTAGCATTTACAGTATGTTCTTGTAGACTGTTCTTGAAATTCTAACAGTAGCCATTTCTGTTCAGGCTTTATAGCAACCTTTCATCAGAATGTTGGACCTTGATTTGCCCACCACCGTTCTGCCCCCATCAGCTAGGGGATATGCCAAGCGACACCTTAAGTATTTGGTGGAATATTTTCACTGTCTTCAAGTATTATGTACTTTCAGATACCCACATTGTGAGAGTAGTATATAAGTATGACTGATAAGACTGATATTGTTCCAGTCATTCTGCTGAATGCATACAGGATCCATAATAACTTCGGAACTTGCTCTACAGTAATTGTGGCTTAGTACTTGAACTCAACATGCTTAATGAAGGTATCACCATCTCCTCTTCCTTCCTATTAGCCAAAGACTGTGAATTGCAGCTTATTAGCAAGAGCTGCTGTACTTCCTGATTCACAGGTAGAGGTGATAGAGTATATGACATATCTTGTTCTGAAAAATGCTGCTTTTTTAAAAGCAATTTAATTTGGAGGTGTAACGTGTGTGCTTTTCTGCAGTACATGGACAGACACTACAGAACAGTTACTGTAACAGCTCTTCTTGTAGTCTTGTTAAATCTGTCTTAATGACTGAGTGATTTGTAGAGTTCTAGTTGAAACTGTAGGGAGACGGGCAGAGGGGAGAGGCATGACAAAATTCTCAGGTTGAAAGATACGCAGATATTCTCCATTCTTTCTGCATGCCTGAATATTCTTGCATCCTAAAGTAATAACTCAAATGTGTGTGGATAGTTATCTTTTTGTAGAAAAATACAGACTGTCTCTTTTCCCCTTCCTGAACAAAGAGTACTCTAAAAACCTGACCTCTTAATCTTCTTTAAAGAAAGTTGTTCACAGCCAGATTGTCTACAAATAAAGCAGTTGGCAACCCTGAACACACAAACACAGACAACCTGATGTTACCAGGGAAAAGCACTTGATTGACATTTGATTTGGGGGCATTTGAGTTCAAACCCTGAATCCTTTGTAACTCTTTTCTTATTTTCTTGCTGTGCAGATTACTGACAGTTTCTGTAGTCCAGAGAGGAACATATTTTTCCAGTGCTACTTTCGCCTATTTTCTTTTCACAGTGTAGTCCCACGTTTGTTTTTGGTTTAACCCATATATATCTCTGACCATGTGCTTTTTCATACTCTCGTGCTCTCCTTCAGTAGTTCTCTCTCAGTTGCTTGAGCAGTCTTATCTATATCCATTTCAAGTAAGAGTAACTTTCTGCAAAGCTGCTGGAGGCACAATTTTGAACAAGATTATAAAGTAACTTTATTTACTAAAAAGTTATTCTGAGCTGCACATAATACATAATGCAAATGTGTAAATCAGTAAGTAAAATTGTACTTTACTGCTATGATGACAGTGATGCAAGAAGAGAAGCACACAGTTTTGTGAAAATCAAGTTTAGGCTACTTTGTGATGCTGAAAGCTAGTTGCAGTCTTGCTGTATCTTAACATTCCCTCCCCAGAAAAAAAGCAGAGGTACTTAAGCCATTTTAGGATGGAAGAAAACCTGAAGTCAATGTTTATATTCTAATATGGTGTATGTTCAACCTGCATAACGGGTCCTATAATTCAGTGCTTAACTTAATAAACACTAACTTGAAATATTACCATACTCAATAATACAGACCACTTGAAAGCCTGTTGAACTAAAGTTTTAGAGGTAACAAAGGAAATTTGAAATGGCACAGTTCTGGGACTCTTTTTAAGATGGCTTATCTGAAATACAGTGAGTATTGATAAAACATGGAATAAGACCACAGTCAAGCCTGGTAGTATATAATGAGGTGAGGTTAAAGAGGTTCTCTGCTTGTATTTAATCTTGGTAGATACTAATTAGATTACATTTTAGTTGTCTTGCTGTGAAATGAACGCTACTGCTTTTGGAGGATACATATTTTTCAGTTTGCTTGTGTATCCTGTATCTCTTTCACTTTTATCCTCCTATAAGCACAATGACAAGGATATTTTCAGTTTGTAATGCAGTTGGCCTAAAGGCAGAAAAATCAACGAATTGCATCTTACTCAAGACTTTTATGTTGTTTATAGACTGGCAAATGGAATTGGTGCGACTGCATTGATGCAAATTCTTTATCCTATGACCTCCCATAGAAGTAGAAATTTTGTTCACCTCTGCTTTACTTTACTTTACTGACACCAGAGTTTAAGTTATGGCTCCACCTACCAAGAAGGGAAATAACATGAGATGATGTGGAAGAAATGATGGAGGTGTGTAATCCATGAAATCACCTTGGGAGCATGTTGATTTATCAAGCAGAGTTAAGTACACTGTGGCTAGAACCTATTAAGCAAGAACATGCATTGAAGTTTTGCTCCTACATGTGGCCTTAAATTAGGAAATGTCTGAAGTTTTCTGCTGTTGCTTTATATTCCAAGGAGTGATGTTTTATTTACTAAGCCAATATGGTAGTTCTTGCAAGGTCTGTTTCTGTTCACTAGCAGCTCCTGCTAGTCTGCATTGGTGTTCACCTATTTCTATGGTGAGCTGATATAGAAGGTGAAGCTAGTACAAAGATTACTCTTTCTGTGGTTTACGTCTGTAAATTGGGTCATAATAATGTCAAATGCTAATACAGGTATAATGGAGAAGGCTAGAACAGGAAAAGAGGCCAAAAAGGAGTAAGACTAGCAACAGCTATCTGTTAAATCACTTTCATTGTAAGAAAGCAGAGGAGCCAATGAAAAAAATCTGTATAGTGTTAAGTGTTAACACCAGTTTTCTCACTATTTTCAGTTCTTTGCGTTCAGAGATGGAACACAAATTTTACTGAAGTAGTCATTATTCTCTTGCAGTTTACAGCTCCTCAGTGTTGTGGGGAAGAGAAGTTATTTAATTACTGAGAAACGTTTGGAGAATGGAAACAATAAGAACCTTTTTGCCAAGACTTCTGTAGTTCATTCTTGGAGGGTGAGGAGCAGAGTCTAATAACCCAAATCTCTCACATTAGAAAGAAACTTGCATTCTACTGATTAAGTTTTGGTTTCCGAATACTGACTTGTAGGATAGTTAAGCTCTTTCAGCACTGGGCCAAAATTTAAACTTGACAGACATGAGAAATTAATCCTAGACCACTCCAGCTTTTTTTAAAAAACTACTGTCTTGGAAATGGAAACCTCTAAAGTGGAAGCTATTGTCAGTTGAAACCTCTCAAATGGCTATGTGAAGAAACAAAGCAGAAGGCACCGTTTTCATGCCTTTAAAATCATGGAAAGGAAGGGTGTGAGTATAATTGAGCGCACATGAATTTCATGGAAATGGAACTATTTTCTTGGTGGGTAAATATACCAGTACAGTTAACTCAAGGTTTAAGATACAAAGTAATTAATGCAACTGAAATAAGCTCTTACCTAATTAGTAAGGAGCTTCTGACAAGTAAATATTCTCTTGCTAGTGAAGTCCTGCTGTTCTTTATAGTGGGAGATGCATTTTGCAGAACAGTAAAGGATTATTTATTTCTGATCCAGGAAGAGAACTTTGGATTTTAAGATTGCTTCCAATCTTGATCTTTCCTATGACTTCAGTGTTTCACTGTTTCTCTCTAAACAAGAAGGCATGGAAATCCCATTTCTCCAGCAAAATTTGTTGTTAGATGAGTGTTCATCAGTAACACTTGAGTTTCTAAGTCTCTTCCATAATTTATCTTCTTTTCCACATTAAGGTAAATTAAAGAGTCCTTGGTAATCATGGCTATGAATACTACAAATCTTCCTTCGAGGTACTAAGGTCTCACTGGGGACGTTGAAGCTGGTTTAAAGAGTATGTTTTAAAATGGAAACTTTCCAGTAGGTTAAATCTGTATCTGGCAGTCTCTTTGTTTCCCGAGTCACCTCTTTGGAAGGTATTTTCCTTGCTGGATGAGGCATTCATAATAGTAGTATTCAAGAGATCGAGAACTTACATTGATCTTAGTGCAGTAATTGTAGCTTTATCCCTAGATCATTTGCTAAAATCAATTGAAGGGTATAACCTCTCTATTTTACATTCATATTTGTACAATGTGACCTCTGTATCCCTTAACATTAGTAAGGGTTAGGGCTTTTGTCTTCCAGACATGGACCTAAAGTGTCAGAGGATTACATATGCATTTACTTCCTTGCAGGTCTTCTGAATTTCTGTAATGTGTCAAGTTTGTGACTATACTTAAGAATCCTGCTCAGAGGACCAAGTAAAACTTAATCCCTCAGTGTAGGCAGTGCTTGTGGAAAACCACTTTTGTTCACATTAGGCTCAATTTTCTGATCACTGATGTTAACCATTCATTTTGACTAAAAGTTAATGTTCTTCACAAAAGAATTTTGATGCTGATGAGAAGTCAGCATATCAACTCAATACAATAATCCTATTGTCCATCTAAGATCTCCTCAGAAGAGAGATATAATAGACTTTTATTTACTGTTACATCTCTCATACCACTGAGGCACAAAAACATGCCTATTATAAAACTAAAGCAACACAAGCTTCCTTGTGCTGAAATGTATCTAGTCTCAGTTAAACCATTTGACTCTCTTTTCCATCTGCTTCTGTACTGGAGTTAACCTTTTGTTCAGCAACAGGAAGTGTCCATGCTGGGTAAGGTATGTGAATCTTCAAGGGGCCTAATGGTGTCTAACCAGAAGAGAAAGGAGAGATTCTTTGAGTGGTGGGCAGACTAAGCTATTCCTTGGTCAAGTTTGTGAAAGTTGCATCACAGAAGAGTGCATTGGTTTGAAGACACAGTAAGATCCCCTTTTCCCTCCCATCTGCCTGATCATGGTTGCTTATGACCATGCTGAGAAGTTGCCTACTCAAACATGACTACCCACTCTTTTATTTTTCCTTTTTTTTAGTAAGCTTTTTAGTAATTCCATGACCAATAGTGTCCAAATAAAGTTCAGCTTAGAAATTCTTTTCCCTGTACCTGACTACCACCTAGTTAGTTAAGAATATTACCAACTTCATCTTTGTAGAGACCTTAGCCTGTTCCCATAGCTAATATTCTAGGATTGGTCAAAGGAGAAAAATGCCATCTCATCCAGGTAGTTGATTTTGCATGTGCATACAACCAAGCTTTTTTGATCAGTGCTGCAGCATGTAGTTGCCCACTCTGAATATATTTATTAAATGATAAACAGCTGATCTCATAAATAAGACTTAAGATTCTTGTTACCTCTGTGATCTGTCTCAAGTGAATTTATGAAGCAAATATTGGAAACTACTTCACCAAGGCATACTGTAATTTTTACCACCGGTTGACCTAGTGGGAAGGCAGCTTATTTAGTTCAAGAACTTATTTTTCAGTAAGCACAACTTTATATAAAACAATTAAAGAGTGGTTGTTCTAATAGCTGATAGTTTATTGAGGACTGTTTCTGCTGTTAGAGTTCATGACAGTCAGTCTCTCTTAATAGACCTTCTCCGTTCTGCAAGAAAAGCTTTAAAATAACTGTTCTTAAAAATATTTCCTAGACACCTATTTTTAACCAAAGACTGTGATTCAGAAAGGAAGACTGTGAGGGCAAGTGGTAGTGCTGAAGGTCTGTTTAAAGTTTGCTTGGTTTTCATTGCCTGGAAGCAAAGACTCTTCATTTTTCTTTAGAGAGAAAGCAAGAGAATATTTCAATTATTACTTTAACAGTAAAGTTCCTTGTTGATCTGAGCCAGTAATGTTTTTTTTAATATAACTAATAAACTGCTAATTGGCCAAGCTCCTTCTCTGCTATACGTAGAGCTAGATGGCTTGGGATGGAGACAACACTAGTAGCTTGGGGAAAATAAGTTTTTTCCCGTTATTTTCAACTTCAGAATACTTTAGAGTTAAGGGTGAGATAAAAAGCAGCAGTAAAATGTAGGGAATGCTACTTACGTTTGCTGTTGTCATACGGCTGAAAAAACCTAAGTTTTACAAGATCTGTGTTCAAGATTGTTTCAGGAGGCTGTAGCTTGTTTTTTAAATTTTGAAAATAGTTGGTCATTTAAGAATAGAGGCAATCAATTGGGTGTTTGTAGATTTCAGTAATTCCTATAAATCCTTGCATCAGTGCTTGCCTCCTTGGTTGTCTGGTAAGTGCTCCAGGCATATAGTATTGTAACATCACCAGTATGACTGCTTGTAATATATCTGTAATTGCTGTTGGTCAGACTGGAAGGACAAGGAATAGTAATCAGTAAAATCAGTTCCATTACAATATCTTTTTCTGTAATCCTACATCCATCTTGCTTCCCCTGAAAAATTATCACTTGGGTTTCCAATGGAAAGTGAGGGCAACAGAACTCCACAGCAAAGTGGGTGACTGATGCACATATGTTAGTCTTGACTGGCAGACCGTCTCCTTGTTTCTTGGTAGGTGGAGCCCTAACTTTGCTGTTGCTGGGTAGAATGGGAGAAGACTATAACAATTACAGTGAGTAACTTTGCTGTACAGATAAGTACAATCAAGAACACTATTCAGAGGAATGATTCTGTCATGGCACCTAAAATTCTAGCCCTTGTATCACTAACAGTGTTGATGGTTTTGTTCTGTGTTTGTTTTTTCCTCCCACAAACTTAGTTCTCGTCTTTTAATTCAAATTTGGTAGATACATAACTTTGGCTTTAGTTTGCACTGACTGCAACAGACCTGTGATTGCCGTGGACCTGTTGATCTTGTCTCCTTGATGCAGGTTCTATTAAACTTTTGCTGGATGTGTAAAATAAGCATAGTGCTGGCTTGTATTTTATTTTTTACCATTAAAAAAATATTAAATTTTACAGTATTCACATGAGTTGATATGTGGGTGCATTTTCACATGCATAGCCTGTATATACTGTACTTTCTGTAAAGTTGCTTTTCTTTTCCCCTTTTTCTCTGCCAAAAGGATTCTGATACACCACCTTGCACAGCTCCTAATGTTTACCAGTTCAGTCTGCAAGCACCGACTCAGCTTATGGCCAGTTTACCACCCGCATTGCCTATGCCAAGTGGTAAACCCCAATCTGCGCCTACGAGAACCTTGATAATGGCCGCCAGTAATCAGGTATGAGCCAACTACATGGAGCAACTTTTTCATGAGAAAGCAATCGAATCAGAAGTGTAGATCATTTGCGCTGTGCTATCAGTCTAAAAACCTCTGAGAATAACCTTCATATAGCATGTGCTAAACTTCATGTAATCATAAAAATACTTGTCTACTGTGTCAGAGGTGTGGGGAGAATAATGGGTGGGAAAGGGGTCAGCTAGGAATAAGTTGAAGGGAGAGTGTCAGATGTCTGACTCCTGAAGTATTTGAGACTCCTGGTGCAAAACCAGTGGGATATTTGCAGATCTTTAGGGTAGTTAACTTCCTATTCTTAAAATAGAAACTTTATGTAGGTGGTGTATCTGTAAGCTAATTTTTGAATCTGAAGAAATACTATTGACCTGTGTAGGCTTGTTTAGTTGTCTTGATTTTGCATTATTAGAACAGATCTGACTATACCTGTGACTTTTCTGTTCTCTATCTTTAAAATGTATTACAGAAATTATGGGCATGTGTACAAGAATTTTTACCAAATTATAAATGTGTACTTGAACGTGCTGGAGGGTGAACATATAGGGAAACTGTTACTCAACTAACCTGAAGTATTTTGGCTAATGTATCCATTGTAATTCAAGAGGAGGAAAAATCCTCAGTTTTAGTCTCAGTGCCTCTATCTGTAGCAAAACACTCCCTCAATCTTACTAAAACTACTAGTCAAAACAGCTGCCTCACATGAGCTTTAATGCAAGTCATGGGTTGTAGGTTGCTTATGATAACAGAATAATGAGCTGATTTCATCGAAACAGAGTTTTGTTCAGGTACTTACTTTTCCTTCTCTCCATCCTTCTATCACTGTTCTTAGGAAACTACAGCTAGGATATTTTCAGCAATGATCTTGTCTTTTGATTCAAACACTTCCTTGACACTTTGGACATGACACAAGATATTAGCTTCAGACACTACTTTGAATATCTTACAGAATCACAGAATAGTTGAGGTTGGAAGGGGCTTCTGAAAGTCACCTTGTCCAACCATCCTGCCCAAAACAAGGTCAACTAAAGCAGGTTGCTCAGGGCCTTGTCTAGCTAGGGTTTTGAGTATCTCCAAGGATGGAGATTCTCCAGCTACTCTGTGCAACTTCTTCCAGTAAAAAAGCTTTCTCTACGTGTAAAAGGTGTTTTCTGTATTTCAGCCTATGTTCATTGCTTCTTGTAATTTTACTGGGCTCTATTAAGAAGAATCTGGCTCCATTTTCTTTACACCCTCTCATTAGTGAGACCCAACAGTAAGATCCTTTCTGAGTTCTCTCTTTGTGAGATTAAAGCCCTAGGTCTATTCATTGTTTCCTTGTATGACAAATATTTCAGTCCCTTATTTATCTTCATGAACCTTCATTGGACTAATTCCCTTATGTCTGTGTGTCTGTATTATTGCTCCAAGAAAATCTGGGCCTAGCACCACATGACCACATGTGTGGGCTCACCAGTGCTGGGTAGAGCAGAAATGATCACCTCCCTTGACCTGCTAGAGATACTCTTCCTAATGTAGTCCAAGATGCTGTTGGCCTTCTTGATGCAAGGGTATGTTGCTGGCTCATGTTCAACTTGGCCCCTGGGAATCCCTGGTCATTTTATGCCAAGCTGCTTTCTGGCTGGTCAGTGCCCAATGCGTACTGGTGTGTGGAGATAATTCCTTCTCAAGGAATTCAGCATTTCCCTTTTCCAAACTTCATGAGATATCTGTTGGCCCATTTCTCTAGCCTGATGAGGTCCCTCCTTATGGCAGCATAACCATCTTCTCTATCAGCTATTCTTACCAATTTTGTATCATCTGCAACTGTGCTGAGTGTCACTCTCTGCCATCATCCAGGTCATTAACTTTTCATTCAGATTGTGAGTTTGATTTGTATGTCTAGAGATGGTAACTGCCACTTACTACAGAATTAAAAACTAACCAGTGCTTTAAACATTGAAATTTATAGATGAATAATGAAGGATTTTCATCTGGACAAGCATTTTTAATGCTCAGTAATATTAGCATTGAGTTAGTGCATAGAGCTTGATGCCCTATAGTTACTACACAAATGCTTGTTTTAAGCACTTCACTACAATGTTTTTCACCTTCTTTTTCATTTCAACCAGGTTGCTTTCCCTTTGCACACTGCAGGTGTTCCGCTATTTCCTTGCAGGCAGGTTAACATAGAAGGGACACCACCTATGAAAGCTCTTCCCAGTTACCCCTGCAATCCTCAGTCATGTACCAAGCCCCACTTGTTTCTTGAGGTATGGCTTTTGTTTTAATCTTCTGAGTTATTACACAGATTGCTCTCCCCTCCTCCCCCCTTTATCTGTCTTCCCCTACTGCTGAATCTTACTTAGGCAAAACCAGCTTATGTGCCACAGGAAGTGTTTTCTATTAGCGAGAAGCCAATAGAACAATATATTGCTATTTTAGTGTCTGTAATTGAGTATTCACATGCTAGTTTACAGTCTGAAACCTTGAAGCTTGTTTAGAATGAAATTCGGAAGCTATTTTAAGTTAAACTTCATCCAAATTACAAACTTAGTCTAGATTATTCTTTCCTTTAATAACTCTGCTTTTCTGAAGAGATACCCTGAAGCATAACTTCATCAAAATAACACAAAGAAATAATCTGATTTTGAGGCATGCAGTTGTTGGTACAAAACAAGCTGACTGGATCTGGAGATTTTGCCTCAGTTGTGGAGAGGCAATGTGTTGCATGAATTTTAGATCTGTGTTGGAATGTTGAATTTTGGAAAACAACTGCTTTGTAGCACTTTTTCTGGCTTTCTGTTACTCGGCTGTGTTTTCCAGTATTTAACTGTTCTTTTAGTAGTACTTTATAGTACTTACATGTTTAAAATTAGGAATTTTTTTATGGCTTTTGCATAATAAAGCTGTGCTTTGAGATTCATGTTAAATCAGAGGAAATTCTTGCTATCTACAGTTAAGAAATGGGATGACAGTTTTTCTGCTTTGAATTTACCAGAAGCTTATGCACTGTGAAGTAGAAATATTCTTCTTTGATATGGATTATAACCAAGTAAGAAGTGGGAAATGAAATCATTCTACCCAGAATATTGTAAAATCTCCTTTTTATTTGCAACTTTCTGGAGCATAACTGAGTAGATTAGGTTGATGGGTTTCCTTTTGCAGTTGGTATAACTGAAGACCATGCTAGTTATTGACTTTTAATGGACATGCTTTACTTGGAATGATCCAGTTCTCTGTGGACAATTCCCTACTGGACAACTCAGCACGGGAACAACTCTGTGCATGTCTATCACAGGAGGTGAAGAGAGGACCACCCACAAGCTTGTCCCTGCTGTGATGTTTCTTTTTGTGTAAAATCTGCAATCTCTCCTACTGCCTNTTTGGGGGGGTGGGGGGGGGGGGGGAGCTTCCTGAGCAAAACCCTCCTGTAGTGCACCCACTTGCCTTGCATCCTGCTTGCATATTAACTGACTGCCTATATGAGCCAAAATTTTAATTTTTGTAGTTCACATTTGATTTATTTACCTTTATCTCGTTGCCTTTATTTCATCATTTTAAGGATTTCTTTATTGAGTCTGTGGAAACAGTCGCAGAGCAAGGTGGACAGCTGATGGCTGAGCACAATGATGGCATGTGATGGCTAGCACATTACAAATTTTGTGACTCATTATTTCTTACCATTTAACTCCCTTGTATATAGGAGTTTCCTTGCCAAAAAATCATGCAGCCAAGCAGTTATTTTATATATGCCTGTGACAGTGCAGAGAGGAAGGGAGAAGTTTGCTTGTGATAGATACCTTTTATGTATTTGATAGTGAAGGTGATGTTTCTGCTAACTTGTGGTGTTGTGAACAGATAGGATGATACAAGACCAGAATTCATACTAGGAACAGAGAGGTGATCAAGAAGATCAATGTTCCAAATATCCTTTGGCAGCAAATGTTGAAGTGGGAAGCACTTGGCAGGTATAAAGTGGCAAGATGGAGAAACAGTGGAGAGAACAACCTAAGTTACTCATTTGTGCATGTCTGGCTTGAGCTCAGTGGTTCATGCTGTAATTCCAAGACCAGAATCTTTATGAAAAAAAATTTGTTGAAGGTGATACCAATTAAATGCAGCACCTTTGGACCCACTGAGCCTGGATGACCTTGTATTGCCTGAGGTATACAAGACCTATTCACCAGCATCAGATGTGCATGGATCATTCTTGCTTGGAGAGGGATCCAGAAGGATTCTTGGTCAGAGCTGCTGCCCACTCTGCTTCCCCACCACCTTCCTCACCTCTTGCCCCCTGCCTATGCTTCTGCTCCCCTAATGTAATGTATACTGCAGGCATGGCAGGAATGAGCTTGTGGGTGGTCCCTACTCCACCTTCTGTGAGAGACCACTTACTGCTGGGTACTGCAGCACCACACAGAGCCCCCACTGATATTCAAGGGCTTTGTGGAACTCACTGTGTGGTTGGGAGGAGCAGCAGACCAGCAGACTTTGTAGAGCTGGCCATGTAGAGTTTTTTGTGGAGAGTTGGCTGCAGAGAGTTGTCCTAGACCCCGTTTTACTAGCTCAGGGGACTCCTGTCCTGTTAGACTTGAACATGCCCAAGCCAGAAAGTCTTTGTGAGGGATTCATGTCTGCATGGTGTCTTCAACCTTTCTCTGGCAACTTTCTCCACCTCAGTTCAGCTTAGAAGCTGTTACCCAGGTATCCAATACTACCCTCAAAAGCAGGATGTGCCAATGTCAAGAGTGCTAACTGTATTTTGAATGACTTGCAGCCTTCTAGGCATTAGAGCTTCCTAATGCTTTCTTTTTTGAAACAGCTTTGGTGTGATTAGGAATTCTATTTATGTGTTCCATAATTAATTGAAGAATTTCCAGGTAGTCCAGGGACTTTCCTTGTTGTGATTAAAGAAGATCAGTTTGTTCTTGGATGCTGGTCACTTAGTCACCAATGAAAACAGAAGAAACTTCATGTTGCTTAGGTCAGAAGAACTGTTTTCTTTTACTTTGTGAGTTCCATTTTTTTTCCCAAAGAGTAATATTTTGATTCAGAACTATCTACAGCCAGTAAGCACCAGTCCTGCTTTGCTGGCTTACATTTTGTCTAAGGAGACCTCCACCGTAGATGAGTGGTGTCTGATTGTGTATATGTTCATTGAAAATTTCATAGCAGCATTCACTGACTCAGTTGTGAAGCACAGGAGACAATTAGGAAATGAAACCTTAATGTCAGTGCTGAAATACTGCAGTCTAAATAACTCCTAGTTGGTTTTTCCCATTCTCTTGTGTTGGGCCAGACACTAAACTTATAAACGGCTTGTTTATATTGCTTTACAAGCACTTTACTGGCTAATGTTCTTTACTTAAGCATTTGCTTTTATGCAGAACAATTGTTGCTTTGTCTCACTATTAATGCTGATACTGCTAGTATCACTGGAATGATTCCTCAAAAGTTAGCGCTAAAAACAAAAGTAATACTGGTTCAGGAGCTTGAGTTAAAAATATTTCTTTAGATGAGTGCAAACAGGTAAGCATTGCTCACTCTGAAAGATACGTTTGTAAAGATACATTTGAATTCATGTCAAGTCTGAACTCTCCACTTTGTCAAATATTTCTGAAAATGCAGGTGTCATCATCTAGTCAGATGTAGAAATACATTAAAATCTCAGTACAGTGTGATGCTTCAGTATGTTAACTTCAATTTACAAGTAACCTTATTTATTTCAATGGCGTTATTAAGCTATTTAGATACTGAAGGTTTCTTCAGTCAACTAGATGGTGTTTTTCTTATCTTTTATTTAGAGCTCTCTCATTTAGGGTAGAATACCTTTTTGATATCCATGCCTTTTCTTAAGCAAAGGAAGGAGGATACTACTGTCTACTTTGGAAACAGTTTTGATTTCTAAATGTCAGACTATCCTCTTCTGTGTATGACAGAACATTTTTTGGGTTTTGATTTAAAACATGCAAAATCAGGATCAATGATGACGTTTTATTTCCTTTCCTAAAGAATGAGGAGAAGAAAAAAACCCCTGTGTATGAGTTTCAGAGGCTGTTCAGCTGAAAACAGTACTCTCAAGATAGTTCATTATAGATCATCATACATTTATATGGACAGTCTTTATGTGGGAATATTCTACTGTGTATGGAAACTGATTTAGCTTGATTGGATTCTAGGTAACCTAATCTAACTCCATTTACGGCAGAAGGTTGGATTAAATGATTTCCAGAGGTCTCAATATAAACATTCAGCTTAGATGATTATGAAAGTCTCTGGCCACCTTGGTGGTTGCTTCCTGAGTACTTTTTGAGTTGAAGGAAAGACACAAAGTTTAAACAGTAGGTTCTAGGAACATAAACCCACCATAAATAAAAGATGGACTTCTAAAAATGTAGAATACCTGATTTTTTTTTGTAGTACACCTTTATCTTCCAGTGTCACTGTAATCAGACTGTTTCTTCCAAACTGAGATTGATTTGAATATTCACATCTGCATTTCCTCTACTGACTTTTTCATATGTACTATATTGATATCAGCTCATCATCTGGGAAGTATTTTGGATCTGCTCACTGTAGTAATATCTTTTGTTCAAAATAAGGTGAGGAGGCTCAGTGAGGTAAAATTTCTCTTTAAGGTCTGAAATTGTCAGCTTTATGCTAGAAAAGCTATCATCTCTTATTCTCCCTGATGATAAATATGCAGATAACTTTAATAGCTCATGTCACAACCATAGCAAAGTTGTATTGAGTTCTGTCTTCTGGTAGTGTTGTTTTGACTCTCATTCCTCATTTTTGAAACTTGACAAGATCAAGAACGGTATTTAATTTGTGTGTCAGATTCTTTCTTTACCGTAAGGTAGTTCAAAATATGTACAGATTATGATGGTAGTCTACAGTCAGTCACTCATTCTGTGGAGTAGGCCCTCTGATCTCTCAAATACTAGTATATCTTTGAATTGGTCATACTAATTGTTGCCTGACCTGTTGCTAAAGGTGAGGAGAACCAGAAGCTACTGTCACAGCTATTGCACAACGTAAGATGTAAAGGACCGATACATAACTTGCTCCCTTGTGGCTTTGTCTTTCAGTTCTCTAGTGTTAGAAGATAAAACATCTAGAAGTTTTCTTGCTTTTGAGCTCTCCATGATGATTGATTTTACTTTTTTTTTCTTTGCTGCTCCACAGCTGGTTGCATAAATGCTGTTTTCCCCTTTTAATGGGAACAGAAATAGGTTTTGGTTTATTTTATAAAACCTGTTAAGGACTCAAGGTCTTGTCAGTTGTAGCTGAAAGTAGCCAGGAGGTCCAAACAAAAGGAGCCCAAAAGGAGGGGTATTATCTCTGATGTTTGCAATGTATTGGGTCTTTTTTCCCTAGATCACCAGAGCTGAACAAGTTGAGTAAGAATTTATTTTGGTTTTGCTATTCTTGAGTTTAGAAATCTAAACCAACTGCAGATCTTACCAGGTTAAAAGTACACCCAGATGTTTGCAGGCTCGTGCAAAGATGTTGTAGAATCTTATTAGCTAATTTAAAGACTAGGTTGAACTGATAACCAATACTTGATTTACTGGTGTCATGCAGTGGTGACTAATGTTGATTAGCCTGTTGTTCTCTGCAAAACAGTGAATTTTTATTTCAAAAGAACAAGTAAAATCTTAAATTTTATTTACATGCAAGTTGCATTTTTCAGTACATCTCTGATGCTATGCACAGAAAGTGGAAAAGTGAACACAAATCATTTAAAAAGAAATTCTTTATGTTGTGGTTTTTCTACAAGCCTGAAATAGAGAATTTGGAAATATGGTGAGAAATTAAGTTACTTAAGGGACTACTCAAGATGTTAATGGTGCATTAAAGTTCTTCTGAATACTCTTAATTCACAGGGAATGATTTGGAAGTGCATGAGTTTGATTACATGAGTCTGATCAACTACAGAATAGGTTTAATCATGGCCATTAGTCCTATATTCTTAACAGCAAAATAGTAAATATGTTCTTTCTAAACTGTCTTATGATTTTCTGAGTTTTTTTCTTTAGGTTCGTAGGTCCTTACCATTTATTAAGTGCTGTATGTATAATCTCTTTTCTTTTGAGTGCTAATACCAAAACCAAATGGCAAAACAGTTTAGAAACCCTCTTTAGGTTTAGACTTGAGCTCTGTTAGGTTGATTGTGTTATTTCAAAGTGGACATGATTGATTTTTGGCTATAAATTTTCTTCTTCAATAATGACAATCTTTGAATGTCAGCAGTTTTGTGTAGTAAATTTGGCAGTATTGAAAAGTTTTATTTCCTTAGCAAATAATTACTAAATGCAATTTCTACCAAGTTTCTGTTGTTTGTGGTAAAGGCCAGGAACATCCCTTTCTTAAACTTCCGTTAAAATAATCTGGAAGCTTTTTAAACCTTATAGATGATACAGAATTCCACCCCATCCCTGCCTTCTGGCTTACCTTAAATGTAGGTTTTTAGTTTTCCCTCCATGTCCAGAAGCTTTTTATATGCAGAGGATCAAATTCAATAAACTTGTCAAAAAACCTCTCTTAACCCATTAAAAACCAAATACCCTAACAGACCAGTTCTATCATTCAGTTTTTGAATCAGTAGCTTTGTGATAGGAGTGGAGATTATTCTATCACAAGAAGTAGATCTGAAGAAGACAAAACATCTAAACCAAAGATTTGTGTGTCACATAGATGAAGGGCTTTCTCTTTTGATTATCTGGTCTTTTCCCCTGTCATCGGCTTGCATTTCTCAGTGATTATGGGAGTATGGAGCATGTGAATACCTAGAAGTGTGTGGACAAGAGAAAGCTATTGGATACAACCTGTTGGGATTTCCAGAAGACATGATGTACATTTTGGTTACCAGAGATTCTGAAAGATACTAAGAGGAAGATGTGTGCTCTTGTAAACAAGGAGTTAGATGATGGAAAAACAAAGATTCAATTTTTGTAGTAAATGGAGTTCATCACGAAAGCGCTGCAGGAATTTGTGCTGGGCCTCATGCTGCCTGACATCTGAAAGACAGCGGATGAAGTGTGGTGAGGAAGTGTGGTGCTTGTATTCAGCTGCTTAAGGGCCAGTTGAGAAGAGGTGCACAAGGACCTTTCAGGAGGGAGAGAAATACTTTAAATTTTGTAGAGAGTGATAGGCCCTGGGCTGACAGTTTCCTGTAAAGATGAGATCTTCATGTTTTTACAGAAAACTGTTTTGATAATGGTGTCTTGATTTCCTACTGAGAATTGTGTCAACCAAATTTCAGACATTGGCGATAAAGAGCAGAAGTGAAAAGATGATGCAAAAATCCGTATACAATCCCCCCATCATGACAGTGAGTACAGGTCTTTTTTTTTACATTAGAAGAAAGTTACAGTGCAAATGAAAGAAGAATATGGAAGGATGGTAAAGCATATGGAATTGCTTCTTTGTGAATACTGAATGGTTCTCTAACCTGGAGAATACAATGAGGAGTTATATGATCTAGGTCTATGTCGTCATCAGCAGTATATGGAAAAGTCAGAGACCAGAATGACAAGAAATTACTCCAAGTACTGAAAAATCACCAGATAGTTTCAATGTAAACATGATGCTCATTTAAGCTGTGAAATGCCATAGCACAGGATGCAGGATGATAAAAGGTTATGGTTTCAAAAATCTGAACAAACTAGTGAGAGAATTAGTAAATACAAAGGCATCATATCTGATATAAGAGGTCTCAGAGTCAACTTCCTTAAGGACTTGCTCTCAGCTGATAAGTCATATGACGGATTCAGATTCTGCTCTGATGGTTTTCCAGTTTTCATCTTGATGGCCTAAAAACTAATGCAGAATACTTCATGACAAACTAGTAATTACCTTCTAGCTAGCTTATTAATCATTCTTTGGCAGTTTGATTACCTTTTGAATAAACCAGGGACTTCTTTTAGGATACAGGTAGTGTTGTCATACTTACTGTGTTTCTTGTCTATCCTGTGGTGATCTGCCTTCCTGCCTCCTCTACATATTTTTTTTTTCCCCTGAATCCTTTAATTAAGGGTGAAGTTGCCAGATTTCTCAGATTTCCAGTTGAAGAGAATAGGCTTGCTGAGACTTTGTATGCCTTTTGGTCAGGTAGTTTTGTTCTGGTAGTACAGTAGCAAGACTAAAGATTTCCTGTGTCTTTTTTAGCATATATTTGTGGGTAACTGTAAAGACTGCTGATTTTAGTGTTTTGAGTGTTCAAAGGTCACTTCTAGAATTTTTTCCTAATTTAAGGTAAATGCTTAATTGCTTATATAATTGATGAAAACTTGTTGAACTAGAAAAAACCTTTGCACAAGAATGTGATAAGATGGTGTGTTTTCTTGAAGGGCAAAAGCATTCTGAGTTTTGTTTCATGTTGGCATTAATAAATAGCTTCTTGTAGATGTTTTATTGACATATGTCAATTAGATTAAGCAGTTTTCTCTTTAAGAATGAGTTCCGTTTAAATTAATTTTTTTTGTCTGTGCTTGAATATTTTACCGTTGGTATTCTGAGGAGAGTGCTTAGCATGTCTGTCTAGGGAGTCTAGAAGTTGCATGTTGAAGGTTGATTAGGTTGCTGTAGGACACATTTTACAAATTAAAAAAATAAAGTTTTTTTTTCTACCACCCTGCAGTTAACGTTAATTATTCCTCAGTGCTAGTCTTCACCAGTTTTTTTTCTTGTGCTCAGTGTCTCTTCTAATTATAATTTGGCAGTGAAATGTTGCTTATGGAATTACACTTTTAATAACTGTTTAGATTTTGTGCACAGAATTGTAATGATGACTTGGTGTTCTCGTATTTCTTTCTACTCTAAACTTGTTTGGAAGTATAGATTACTAAAGTAGCTGCAGGTATTTCACATTCTAATCAGTTCTCAAATACTAGCTTTGTGGTGTTCCTATTTAACCACTTATGGTAGACAAAATGATAGATTAGCTTTTGTTAAAGTTGTCTTGCGATGTTCCTGATAGAGTGGTCTAGGACCCATGTAGCCCTGTGATCAGGCCAGTAGAATTTGCAAGCTCCTTACAAGCCATAGCTAGTTTGCCTGTAGCTGAGTGAGGTTATAGGCAGAGCACACTTGTGCTCTTGTATGATTTGCTGCGTTTGTGTGATACATACACTTGTAAGGGTGTAATGATATGAGCTCATATGATTACACCCTTACATTTATCCATAATGCTTCTCAAACTCTTATTGAGTATCTCACTTGGTCGTGCTCTTGCTAAGATCCTCTAAAATGCACTTGACTGTCACACTTAGTATTTAATATGGAAGATCGCTGTTTTCATAAGGGTGATGTATAGTGAGTGTATTTCCCGTTGAGATCCAAGGGTTTTAAGGATGCTTTGAAATCTACACCATTTCATTTGCAGACATTTACTTCTGAAAAAACTTCTTAAGCTGTTAGTGCCACTGGACTTGCACAGATAGTTAGACAAGCATGAAAAGACCAGTTGCTTCAAACATTGTTCTGTGGGAATGACGTGTGTTAAGGAAATACCACTGGTAATATATGCTTCATTTCAGTTGTTTGTATGCCTAAACTGAGTGCTTGTCTTCTGTTTTTTAGCAGCACAGTGGAATGAAGTTTTCCATGAAAGGAACTCATAACCAAGGCAACAGCTACAGCCCTGTCAGCAGTGGAGGCATGAGGCAACCAGTTGGTAACCGAGGACACCACCAGTACAATCGTAATATATGGAGAAGAAAAAAACACAGAGACAGTTTGCCTATTAGTCTGAGCAGATAATGGCAGATGCTAAAATGACCTTCCCTGTTCAGACAAACTGAGTGAGTGCTACTCGACTTGAGGGATGGAGACCAGCGTCCAGCACATCGTTTTATTGGTGTTGCCAAATATCTGCAGCTGACTTCTTTGCATGTTTCTTTGTGTGGTGGTTCAGTCCATCTTCAAGAAGTAGTTGTGCTTATCTGTGAAGCCTTATTAAATGTGGAAGTTTGTTTTCTGCCTTCCCACAACGGTTCATACAGTGCCGAAGCAGCTCTGACAATAGAACTGCAAGGACATTTACAAATGCTGTGGCTTTTTTGCTGTGGCTACATCTGTTCCTTTGTGGGTTCTGTTTTCTTTTATTTTAGAAGTGAAGAAAACTTCAGCCCCTTGGGATTCCTTTTTTTTTTTTTTTTCATTGCAGCAAATCAAGTTGGGAGTTCATAAAAGTAAATCTGCTGCTCTCCTATTTCTGTTTCAAAGTTCATAATTTTTCTCTGTAAATATTGGAAGTATAATTTGTGCAATAACTTGAAATTTTTAATTTAATTTCATATTGTCACATAAGTTATATTTAAGGGGAAGAGGTTTTTTAATTTACAGATCCTTTCCCAGGTTGCATTATCTAAGTTGGGTTCATAGTTTTGGCAGGTTGTCTGAGCAGTGTTACAAACATGACGTTTGGTAATATTTGAGGCTTCTCGATTCACAATGAAAGTGTGATTTGGCTTACGGTTTTAAGAAGGTATTAAGCTCCAAAGCATTTTGATCCTGTGTTTTTTAGCTCATTGTCTGGCCTCTATCAGTTGTCTTGCTCTGACCAATGAGTTTCAGTTTTGTTCCTTCAACTAGACAACAAATCCAGCATTTGTAGTACCAGAAGTAAAACTTAAGAGAAGAAGAAAATGGTTGGTTCAAGTCCTCATGTGAAATGAAAAAGCTGTGAACTACACACTTTGATGCATTTTAGTAACGTAACCTGTTAATGTTTGGGTTCAAACAACATTATTGGATAGAGGTACCCGGCTTAAGGAATGTGGAGAAAGGAAATATGTTGATTCCATTAAGGAATCTGTATAGCAGTATGCATTAGTTCTGTTAAGAGCAAATATATAAAAAGTACTTCAGCTGCTCTAAGCATTATTAGAAGTATCTTTTAATGTATTGCAGGAGAGCACAGCCCAGTGTTGTACGCAGTATGAGTGGCTGGCACTTAATTTACAGATGCATACAGGTATACTATGCAAGTGTGTATTGCCATGACAAACACTGTCTAACTTTTTGAAAAATGTACATCCTGCCTAACCCTGAGTTTTTAAAGCACCACAGTTGTCCTGGGAGTAGGTCACATCTCACGCCCTCTGACTTCCTGTTTTTTTATGAGAGTTCTTAAGCTATACAGAAATCTACAGTTCAGTTATATAAGTCCACTAGCAGAGAAAACTGAAGAATCCTGTTAACAGGACTTCTATACTGTGTACAGATACAGAAGGTTTTAAAACTGATATCTGAGTATTAAAATGAGGTGTCAAGCATGAAGCTTTTTAGTATGCTGTATGCCTTTGAAGCAGTAGTAGTTAATGTTATTACTGAATCTGTCAAACACAAACAGGTCCTAGAGGGGAGAGAGGGCAACATTCCAAAGTAGAGTAGTACATATCTGTTTGCAAAAAGTTTGTCTTAATGCTCCAGACTCATCACAATTTAAAACAAGTTTTAAAAATTGTGAGCTGATTCATCAATAATATCTAAGGGCTGTTACATGAGCCTGTACTGCTTAGTCTTCACACACTAGCAATATTGAGCATAACTACATTAAAGAGCCTTCAAGGGCTTTAGTTGGTGTCTTATACTAGCGTCCATTTTAAGCAAAACTCATTTGAAAAGTGGTATCATGTAACACTTCAGTCATGGTGAACCAAATAAATTGGCCTGGCTATCACTGTGGTTATGTGCTACAGGTTTAAAAAATATCATGTTTAAATTTTTTGTGTGGACAACTATGTGGAAGCTAAAATTGACATATTTTTATGTAAAGTTTTCTATTCTTTGATTTTTAATAAACTTTGGAGACCAGTCACTCTTCTGCACATTTTTATGGGAAATTTAGTGGATGATAATAATTATAATCTCTGCAGACACAAAGATTTGATGCAGCAGCATTGGTCTTGGAACTTCAGTTTTCTTGGGCTCCGCCTCTTCCATTTTCCTCTCTAGATGATGACTTCACTTTATTTTTCCCACAGATTCTGCTCAACTACTTACCCTTGTTAGTAGTCTCCTTTTAATGCTTTAGGAGACCCACTTTGTTCCTTTGAACCCTTGTTCTCTGATAATTTCAGATATCCACATAAGCTGTTTCTCAGCCCTATTGGCTATTTTGTACACTGTTCAAAGGCAAAAATAGCCATGAACTTTGGATATGGAAGGAAGAGACTGCAAGTTAAATGGATGAACAAGACCCACAGAGTACGGCACTGAAAGAGTGCAGTTGCATTCTCTTACCATTTCCAAGAGATGTCAGTGCTGGTATTGCATTGGACATTTCCTATAACCTCATCCCTCCATGCACTGAGGCAGAGTAAGACAAATGTGAGCACTGGTACAGTGTTACTGGTTCAGCAGTGCTTCTTTCCACAGGAACAGCTTATGGGACAGCATTTTGAGAATGGCCATAGCAACAGTCTGTCAAAGAGCAGTGCTGGAATAGAGTATGCCTTCAAGCAGTGTGACCTTCCTCTATATCGTTTGTGGGCAAAAAGAAAAGCTTAAACTGTAAACGCTAACAAGCAACAGATAATTTAGTATGTATGGAAGGGGTGTGAATGTGGTGACTTCTGAGCTGTCAAGGACAGCAAGCCCTCTACTTGCTGACTGCTGCCAGTATGGTCTGGTTATAAATACAATAACAAGACTAAGCTGAAGTTACGTCCTGAGTTCTCTAATCAAGAGAGATGACAGCCACTGATTAGGTGGCTGATCATGTCTTGTACTTCTCCAACAGATTAATTTGACTGGGGCTTGGAGTGTTCTGGAAAGTAGATGTGGTGTGAAAAAGAAAGATTTTGGAGTTAGCATTAGAAAGGAAGGAAGTGTGAAAAGACAGGTACAGGAGATCAGGAAGATGCATGGAAAAGAACCACCAGAGCAGGCCCTTGGACCTTGGCTGATACTGCTTCAGACTGGTGACTGGATAGCTGTGTGGTATGAAGAGACAGTTTTCTGCCTGACCTTCACACACCAGTTGCAAGCCTCCCTGCTGGGAGAGTAGTTGAGACCTTAGAAAATGTACCACTTTGAGGGGAAATGAGTGGATGAGTGTGTGAAATAAGTCATCGTTGTTGTGGCTAGGCTTCGCAAACGAAGATCCAGGGAGGGCTCCATCCACGCTCCTCATCAGCACCTTTTACAAGCGTGCTGATAAAAAGAGGATAGCAGAGAGCACCCTCGAGCCTGTGCGATGAATTTTTTTTTTTTTTAGGTGAGACACAGCGTGGNCGACGACCCCTTAAAACCTATGGACAGCTTGTGTTTGTAAGGGATCTATTGGGCAAAATGTTTTTAACCAAGGATTCTTACTAGAAGATCAACTGTGTATCTGTTATAATTGGTTAAAGTAATGGTCACAGTCTACAGTTGTGTTTCAGCTCTAAGGATCAGAGAGAGTCCTCTCATAGACCATTTTTGTAACTGAAACATGCAGAATTGCTACCTAAAGCTCTGGTCACATTTCAGTTCAGGGAATAGCCTGCTTGTACTGTTGGTTATGCATGCCTACACTTGAGATCAGGAAAATCTGCTGTGTTATTGTTAATGGCCTTTGTGCCCACTGCCTATCATGCTATGATTGTGAGTGCAGAGGGCATCTTGTCTGACCCTAGCTATTTCCCCCTTACCCACCAATGTGATGTATGTTTTCCTCTGAGTTTAGCTGTGCAGCAAGCTGTTTCCTGCTGCAGTAACTGGCTCATTTCTAAACACAGAACAAGCCGGATTTAGGAGCTCCTATATTACAGGATTTTCTGTCCGAGAGTATGAAAGTGATGTTTAAACTGAAAGTCCATAAAATTGCCACTTTTCTGTCACTTTGGCACTGATCCCCTTGGGGATGTTCTGTTGAGAAAAATCTTTGCATGAAGTTTCCTTGCTTCTTACTGTTTCTTTCCAGAAAGGAAAAGCTGAGTTTTCTGATGGGCTACATCCACCCTATCAGGATTATTGTTGGATGCATCTGGCTAATTTCAGAAGCCAAGACAAGTAGGTGAAATCCCGCCCTTGTCAAGAGTTACCTGTCCAGGTCATAACAAGACAATGAGTACAACTTACTGTATAATCATGGGCAAGATTATAACATTATCTCTGTTTTCCCAGGGAAATGTTTTAGAGTGAGGAACAGAGATAAAAATTAATCTGTTATTCATTCATATACATGCATGCAGTCTTCCACGGATGAGCAAAGCAGAGATGCAGTTCTGAGCTGCAAGTGCAAAACTTGTTCTGCTGCTCTAAGAAAGGCCTTGGGGGAGCAAAGTTGGCCCAATAGATCTGTTTCCCCCTCAGATTAAGAGGAAATGCTGCCACTTCTGCTCAAGAGCAGATCTGCTTCATTGTTTTCTGACTAGTTCCTGATAAAAAGCTTGGACAAAATGACTTACCATTTCCTTCTGCTCCTTTTGAAGATAGTCGAGGAACATAAGGTTCTGTGAGTTACGCACACCATGTGGATGTGAGTAGTGGAAATCATGAGTGGTTTAAGTACAGAATACAAATGCTCTAAAGTGGTTGTGAAATTTCCATCCTTGGAAATTTTAAAAACATGCTTGGACATGGCCCCAAGTAACTCAATCTAACTTCAAAGTTGACCCCTATTGTGCCAGAACATTGGGCCATGTGACCTCTGTAGGACTCTTCCTAATCTGATTTTTTTCTACGAAACTACAAAAAGGAATAACTATTTTTTGATTTTTACTTTCTCTGTTGAGTTTATGAAGTTTTTTAATGGGGACAGAAATCAGGCAGGAATTGTTCATATTTTTTTTATTTTTTCTTTTACTTTGCCCTGCACTTCTAGGACTTTGGTCCGGCAACTTCTGGGACCAATAGATCGAAACAGGTAAGAATATACTGACTTCCGAAGTTGTTAATCCCTGGAAATGCATAGTCCTCAAACATAGGTTACTGATCAAGTAAATCAATAAATCTTTCTAACTAAAACACATTTTTATTTGTATCTTCTCTGTATTACTATTATTGATAAAAGTGCATTTTCATGTGATTTTCTGATTTCAGTCAAGTTGCATTTGTACTGGTAACACAATGAAGATGTGCAGGAGCAGTGGTGTGTATGGGACATCAGCAAAACACTCCAAAATGCTAAGTCCTTCACCTTTTTTTCTATGAGAGTTTCATAGGTTCATCAAGGAAACTTTTGATAATTAAAATCTGCTTGTTTGCATTTATTCTGCAGTGTAGAAGTAGATTACTTACACTCATATTGGTGGANCTGGCTAGAAGCAATACCATCTTAGCAGAATTAATTCTGCTCCAGCCCAAACCAGGACAAAAGGTAGTAAACCAGCACTGATAGAGCTGAAAGCATCATGAAAATGCTTTTTTAGAAGCAAGATTTGGAAGCTGCTGTTAGCCCAAGTTTTACCTAAATAACTCTAGATTGTGTCTTTCTAGATCAGAATTCTCCCTTATATTACATCAAGATATCAGAGAGAGAAGAATGTTCATCAGGAATGGCTATATAGAAATTAGGATTTCCACAAAAAAGGGAAGCAAAATTTAAGAGCTTGATGATCTTAACTTGAAATATGAAATAACGTTACCAGCAAAATGATAGGGTTCAGTACCACATGGTGAATGAACCAGGGTTTTACCTTCTACTTAACCAGAATGGAGTCAATAGATGGCGCTGAGTGCAAATTTTTGGGCCAAGGGGATGCAATTAGTTGAAGATTCAATTTTGGAAACTGATTCTTTTGACTGTTTGCTAATGATCATGACACAAGAACTGCCATGCACTGGCTGAATTTGCTGATGTAAAAAATGTGGGAAGCAGGGCCAGCCACAGTATTAGAGCATTGTAGTACTTTTAGTATTACAGACAGGATGAAATACAAAGCACAAGAATGGAAATTAAGGATTTATAGCTGCTTCCAAACAGTGAAATCTTATGCGTTAGAAAAGATAGAGTGGAGACACTCAGGCATATTTGTTGCAAGTGTGACTGAATTCACCAACCTGTCTCATAAAGAAGATATGTGAACCTAAGATATATCAGATGAAGTATTTCCAGTGGTGTTAGTTATTTTATTTTATTGCAAGTCCAGAGTTCTACTGGTTAAATTACCTGTGCCTTTCCTCATTTCAAGGGGGGGGTGGGGAGGGAATGAAAGAACAAAAAAAAGGAAGGTTAATCCTCTTTTTTTTGTTGTTGTTGTTTTTGTTTTAATTCAGTTGTGACAGGAGATACAGCCACAGGTTTAAAAAAATCTTCTGACATCTAAGGAACTACTATAGCTGCAGATTCTTCAAAGCTCAAGTCAGCTTTTATGTTATGTCAAAATAATGAGAAATAGTAGGGATGATGTATACAATCATCCATTTTTTTTACATCAGTTTGCACTGTTCTTATAATGACAAACTCTTGAACTCTGGCTTTGGTGTAGGAGTGACTTACCTCCTGGGGATGCTGAATGTACTAGCCTACTGTCATTTCAGATCTATGGATGGCAAGTAGAAGACCTGACTGGATGTAATTGGTTTAGGTAATACGGTATGACTGAGGTCATCACCCCTCCTTTCTCCATTTTTGTGGAGAAAGCTGTGCGGTTTTACGTTGAGTATCCTGCCAAATGCTTTTTTGGTATCTGGAAGAGAAAGGCACTGTCTTGGTTTGAGAAAATTTGGAGGGGGAAGAGACCCCAGATAGAAACCTCCCTCCTCTGACTCCACACCCCCGGCGCTCTCTCCAACACAAAGAGAGAGATAGAGAACAAAGATGCCTGAATGCAAGTGAAAAAAAAAAACACAACAAAAACTCTTACAAGGAGAACATTAAACAACAGTATTGATAAATGCCAAAACCTGGCAGGAATAGTCTGAAGTGTCGGTGACGGGATGAAACCACAGCTATGGTGAACCAAAACTGCGTGGTCCCTGCCGAGCCACACATGGAGCTTTGCTCAGAAATGTTTCCATCTCTATTGTGTTCAGAACAGCTAGATAGGACATCTATGTACCTTCATGGAACGTTATGCAACTGTTGAGATGCCCAAGTGTACTGCAGCATTTTGCAGAGTAGTACTAAGACTGTTATTTGGTTAGAAGACTCAGAAATGCCCAGACAGACTCTGAGGTGTAAGATGCTGCCTTGAGCATCCAAATGTATAAACAGTCATGTCAACCAAACCTGAAAGAAAGAAAAGGCTAGTAAACACTTCTCAAAATAATCCCTATGGTCCTTTATCTTTTGTAGGAACTAAAACCTGATTTTTCTGGCTCTCATGAACTCCTGAGAGAAGAGAGGACTAGAGAGTGAAGAGGTGTGGGGAGGGATCTGAGATTGTGAGGACTGTAATACTCTAGGCATGAATGCTATTTAAATTACCAAGGCAAAATACACTATTTGTTATGCATTTAAATTTCAGAGACCCTTTTGATGCACATGAGATAGAAAGAGCTCAGCAGGATCTTCCTAAAAATGTTTTATGAGAAGAATTGCAGTGAGCAGGAATTGTTTAAGCAGATTGTGAAGTAAATACTGACGGCAAATAGCTTATCCTTATTTCTTTTTAGATAAACATTGACTCTGGAGAAAAAAAGTTTTTTTTTTCCTGTGCATTTTGCAGAGTTTGTGGGGTTTTTTACTTTGAGTGAAAGTCCCCATGGGGTCCTGGAACTGTGTGTTGCTCATCTAGCAATAAGCATGAGATTGATGCAAATGTAGGATTTTTTTAACTTATCTATTTACAGGATATTGCAAGAGTTTCTGCTGTTAATAAGGTAAATGAAATTTGCTAAATTCAATTTGCCCAGGCTGCAGGGAGGGTGCGCTCTTGCACTGCTTTTGTATTCCACCACAAAATAAACAGCTCTCCCGCTTCTCTTTTGGAGGTGGTGCTACCTTGATTGAAAATCCTTTCCTGAGGCACACGGTAGCTTTAAATGTAATTTAATTTTGTTTCATACAGATAATACTCAGAACACTTTATTTGTAATAAGGAATGGATCACTGACCAAGGTAATTGGTTTTCCATCAGAACTGTACCTGGAAAACCCAGGATTCAATTTGTGCTGAGCTGCTATACCAGTAGCATAACATTTCATACTTCTAGATGTTAAATTGCTGTTTCCTTCTTAGAGGTCTCTCAGTCCCTTAACTACGCACATCCAGTTCAGGTGCATGAGCTCCAAATTGTTTTAGCATACAGAAGAGATTTTTTTTTTTTATGCCTAAATGCTCTTAGGAATGGAACTGGGACGACAGGTTTTCTCTAGCTAGCCTGAAAAATCTGGGTTTTTTAGCCCTCTCTCTTAATGTTTAAGATGCCAACTGAAAATAGAGTATGCTCAGCATGGATGTAAAAGACACTCTTGAAAATCGATCCAACTGTCACACCTGGATTGGGGATTCTTTGATTTGTGCAAACAGGTACCTATATTCCTTGTGTTACCCAGCTTCAGAGGTGGTCAGTATACTACTAATACTATTTTCTAAAGATTATAGAGTTGATAGAGTGAAATCTTTAGTCAGTAATATAGTATCATTAAGCACTATAGCAAATGAGTTTGTGTTCATTAAATGTGCATGGGGAATGGTAAATGGGAATAGGACTTGTAGAGCAAAGATATGCAATCCAGAACTTCACTCTTCTGTGCAGTCCAGGCTGTATCCAGGGAGTCTGTATCACCATTAGTTTAAGAGTTAATTTTGCGTATTTAAAGAGGAATAGGAATTGTAAGTGAAACAGACTGAATCAGTAGACCTTGTGTTTTGATAGACTTCTAAACTCAGTCTCATTTGTTTACAAAGTTATTATTTCTCACCCCAGAATTTAAGTTGTTTCCCTCTGCGTTTGGGTGTTGATTTTACATTTGAGTTCCCCATCCCTAAGCTTTTCTTTGCTGTCTTCCTCCCCACTTCATCCTGGAAGTTACTAGAGATAAGGCTACTAACATCTCTTTCTTGTATGTACCCTTTTTGACGGGGTGCTGTCACCGTTCAGACTAATAGTAAGAGCATCTAAGACTTCCATTGTCTTGTGTTTATATTGATACTGATCTAAATGTGTGATTTTACAGAGCTTCTTGACTTTCACTGTCAGAAGTAAACATATGCTTTACTGTAGTGGAAGGGTCTTGAATTTTCTTCCAAAAGGAGACCTTTCCTAGAGCCTGTTTCTCTCTTCAGCTACTTCCTAGGCTGTATGAATAGTCCTTTGGAAAAAAAATCATGGTTTGTCACTACTGTATGAAGCCTTTTGCATTTTGCCAAATCTTTTTCTACTAGAAGATCATAAAACATTTTGAATTTGTGGTTTGGTATCGTATTTCTTACTTTAAATTCAGTATATGTTTTTAAAAAGCTTTCAGCATTGCAGCCTAGCCCAGATGTCTTTTTTCCCCATAAATTGCTTCAGCATGGCTCTGAGTCATTAGAAGTATGCTTCAATAGAGATTAAGTTAATCTGAGCTGTCTATTCAAAGTATGGCCAGATTTGCAGAAGCCCAGAGTGAATGTCCTGTTTGGCTTCTATGTAAACTATATATTTTTCATATGATACTACATAGAATACTCAGAATAAGATTTGTCACCGTTGACAAATACAAGTGAAGTTGTATATGAAAAAGGTCTAAAATATCAGGCAAAGGAATAGTTGCCAATCTCTTCCAATAATAGCTGAAGAGTATCAAACACATCACGTAAGCATGGGCTGAAAGGCAGCAAAGAGAAGGATTTTTGTAGCTCCTGGTTTAGCTGCAGAGTTTCTTCCTGAAAGGTTTTGTATGTGAAATCTTATTTGAGTTTGAAAAGCAGTTGGACAAATCCCAAGAGAAGAATCTTGTTAAGGACTATTAAATGCAAGATAACACCTCTGGATGCAACAACCAGAGCTGCAAATGGGTTGGTTTGGAAATGGGATCTGTGTGGTCCAGATGGAGGCATCTGTCTCCTGCTACATCTCTTCTCATCCCCATTTCAAAGGCAAGCAGCAGTTTCCAGAGCTTTGGCTGGCTTCAGGATGAGGTAAGCTGTTTCCAGATAAGATTAGATTGGTTTGTGTGAAGGAGGACAGGGACAGAAGAGAAAAGGAGTTTCTGCAATGAAAAGGATCTGGGAAAAGGGATAATAAGATGAAATTAAAGAAAATTGCATTAAAAGGGGCTGGTGATATTGGCTTCTTCAACTGTATAGGAGAGTGGAGAGCAGTAAAGAGCTTTAGAATGAGGAGAAAATGAAGAGTCAGCTAATTGCACAGAGGTGCCAGAGAGGGAGAGTGGAGGGAGAGATCAGTGGGACCTGTGGCAGGTGTGGGAAAAGAATAAAATATGAGAGAAAACTTGCATCAATTTACAGGGCCTTAATATTTTCTTTGTCCATTGTGCACTACTGCATCACTTACCTACCATGTAATACTATTTGGTACCAGAGCCTCCAGCTACTATATTTTCTGCTATCCACCATGATTAAGGAAAAATTAACATTACTGAAAANGAGATATCCCCTACACACCCAGCGCTGAGGAATAAACCTTTTCCGTGAGTAAAATATTGATAATTATTTTCTTAAATCAACCACTTCACTGGTTTATGTTGGCCTGTCAGTGCCAGCACTCTGTTGTGTGGCCAGCACTGTTTCTAGTATGGTTCTGCTCCTACCCACATGGGATTCAGGCCACTGGCATCTGTGGTAAATATTAGTAATGCTAATGTACTTATATAGATGAAATCAGACTTTCTATAATGTATAGAATCCTCTTTTGTTGTAATCTGTACTTATTATTTCAACATGTCACTGATTATTTTAGTCACACTAGATTGCTGGGTGTTGCCTGTTGCGTCTGCCCTATGGTTTGGGCTATTGACAGTTCTAGTTGAGTACAGGTCAGGACAACCTGAGAGCTGCTGTAACATGTGTGGGAATCCCTTGGTCATGCTTTTGAAGAGTATTTTTTAAACTAAATATGTCCTCTCTGAAAATATATTTAATTCATACTACACTATGCACAGTGTTTACTAGAAGCATGCAGGAGTATTCTTAATCTCTGTACTTAACAACATCTAATACTAAAAGATTTTCCTTCCTGAAAATCCAGTGATTTCACATGCAGGGAACTACTCCATTTTTACTCTATAATTACTCCATTTATACATGGGCTTCAGAAGATCAAATCTAGATAAGTTGCATTTCTTCATTATAAAAACATTTAGTATGCCCCCATATGGAAAGAAGAAAAAATAGATCAGGCAGCATGTATAATAGATCAGGGCAATTCTTGTCTCCTTAGCTGCAATCTAGTATTACTTTATTTTCTGTGGGGATGCTTCCTTTGCCTGTGCATGTCAGAATACCACTCTGAAATTACCTGACCTGCAGCAGCTAAGAAAGTGCTCTCAAGAATTTTAATATAATGCAAGTTTTAATATTTGTAAAATGTCCTCAGAAGAATGAAACACTGAAATAATAAATGCTTATAAAAATCTGAGGAGATGATATTAAGATTCATATGTCACCATCTTCAGTGATTGATAAATGGAGTGTGCAGAAGCTGAATTCTGCAACTTTCCCGCCTCAAGTACCCTGCTGTGATTTGGTATCCTCCACCAAGCTGCTAACACTCATGTGACTCAGAGTAACTCAGTCATCTTCCTGATCCTCATTCCTTTCAAGCCTTACTGAAGTTGGCCAGCAGAATCAAATTTCCTAATAGAAGACAATGCAGATGGCACAGCTAAAAAATGGAACTGCATGAGCTTCATTTTCTTAGGAAACCTATCTAAAAATATGATCTTCTACACCTATTCATTAGTCTTGCATCCCACAGAACTACAGTTTTTCATGTGTGACAGACATCAAGATTTGGAAGCAGAGAACATTTTGATTAAACTTCTTTCCTTTGTTACTGCAGGTGCAGTCCGTGTATTCCTAGAATGTAAATCCTACTGTGAATTAAGTTGTTCACTATTTGAGATTAGAGTCTTAAAAAAGTAAAACTCACCTCAGGGAGTCCCAGAAAGTTAAATGTCCACACACAGAATTGTAATTTACCAAGAATATTCACTGTATATCCATTCAGTGAAAACAATGGATGTATTTTCATTTTTTAGAAATTCCTTTCAGTTTGTAAAAGTTCATTTTTTTCCCCCAAACCAGGAGAACAATTATCATATGGAAAAAGGAACGTATTGATGATTTGGATTGAATTAAATAATGCAGAATAAAATTACTCAAGCTGATCTCTGCTTCATGCTCCATTTCAAACTGCAAAAAGGAGAACAATGAATAGATACAGTATCTATGCAGAAGCAATATGCTCAAAGGACCATGGCAAATACATAACTTACGTAATGAGTTTCACTGAATTTTGTATCTGAGGAAAACAAAACCCAATGGAAGCTGGCTGGTTTATGAGCAACAGAACAAATGAATTTCAGTTTGTTCTGGTTTTATTGCTTCTGTCTCCTATCCTCCCTCCCATTGCATCATGTATCTCCTGTGATTTCATTACTGAGCAGAAGCCTGTAACTAACCTGTAGCTGTAGCATTCCTGCTGACTATGGCCTCATGGATGGCACATCCTCTGAGTTATGACTTTAGTTTTCACAGAATCACATAGTCACAGAATCACCGAGGCAGGAAAAGACCTCCAAGATCACCAAGTCCAGCCTATGACCCAACAATACGGCATCAACTAAACCATGCCACTAAGTGCCACATCCAATCTTTTCTTAAACACCTCCAGGGATGGTGACTCCACCACCTCCCTGGGCAGTCCATTCCAGTGCCTAATCACCCTCTCCATGAGGATGTGCTTCCTAATGTCCAGCCTAAACCTCCCCTAGTGCAGCTTTGGGTCATACCCTCTCGTCCTGTCACTAGTTGCCAGGGAGAAGAGCCTGACCCCTACCTGACTACAACTTCCTTTCAGGTAGTTGTAGAGAGCGATAAGGTCCCCCTGAGTCTTCTCTTCTCCAGGCTGAACAGCCCCTGCTCCCTAAGCTTTTCCTTATACGACTTCCCTCCAGCCCCTTCACCAGTCTCGTTGCTCTCCTCTGGACCTGCTCCAGCACCTCAATATCTTTCTTGAAGTGAGGGGCCCAAGACTGCACACAGTACTTGAGGTGAGGCCTCACCAGTGCCAAGTACAGGGGGAGAATTACATCCCTAGTCCTGCTGACCACACTATTCTTGATACAGGCCAAGAGGCCATTGGCCTTCCGTGCCACCGGGGCACACTACTGGCTCATGTTCAGCCAGTTGTCAACCAGTACTCCCAGGTCCCTCTTGGCCAGGCTGCTCACCAGCCACTTATCCTCTAGCCTGTAATGCTGCATGGGGTTATTGTGGCCAAAGTGTAAGACCCTGCACTTGGCTTTGTTGAATCTCATGCCATTGGCCTCAGCCCATCGCCCCAGCCTGTCCAGGTCCCTCTGCAGCATCTTCCTGCCTTCCAGGATTTTGACACTCCCTCCAATTTGGTGTCATCCACAAATTTACTAATGGTAGACTCGATCCTCTCATCCAGGTCATCAATAAAGATGTTGAAAAAAACTGGGCCCAGTACTGACCCCTTGGGGATACCACTGGTCACCGCACACCAACTGAATGTGGCACCATTCACAACCACTCTCTGTGCTTGGTCTTCCAGCCAGTTTTAACCCAGCAAAGGGTGTACCTGTCCAAGCCATGGGCTGACAGCTTTTCCGGTAGGATGCTACAGGAGACTGTGTCAAAGGCTTTGCTGAATTCTAGGTAGATCACATCCACAGCCTTCCCCTGATCTACCAGGTGGGTCACCCAGTCATAGAATGAGATTAAGTTGGTTAGGCAGGACCTTCCCTTCATAAACACATGTTGGCTAGGCCTGATCCCCTGGTTGTCTCATACATGCTGCTTGATGGTACTTAGGATGACCTGCTCCATAATCTTGCCAGGCACTGAAGTGAGGCTGACAGGTCTATAGTTTTCTGGATTCTCCCTCTGGCCCTTCTTGTAGATGGGCATCACATTGGCCAGCCTCCAGTCAGCTGGGACCTCCCCAGTTAGCCAGGACCGGTGATAAATGATGGAGAGCAGCTTAGTCAGCTCTTGCACCAGCTCCTTAAGCACTCTAGGATGAATCCCATCCAGACCCATAGACTTGTAGGATCTAAGTGGCACAGCAGGTCTCTAACTACTTCCTCCTGGATTATAGGAGGATGTCAGGACACTGGTACTCTGGCTTCCCCTTCACCTAGCTGCGGTTTTCTGAGGCAGCTGTAGAAAGTGGGTTACCGTGGGGATTGTGCACCACAGGTTATGACTGGTTGAAACTTCTTAACCATGACAACAGCCAAACAGTTGACCATGGTGCCCAGAGAGGTTGTGTAGTTTTCATCATTAGAAATTCTGAAGACCAGTCTGGATAAAACCTGCAGTAACACTTTGCTGATCCTGCTTTGAGCAGGAATTTGTATTGGATGACCTTCTGAGGCTGAAGTCCTTTCCAATCTGTACTATTTTATGAGCCTAGTTTTCTGTCTAGTTTAGTTGACTTCCTGAGATAGCTGCAAGAAATACACAGAGAATTACATAAACCAGGGATTGCTTTTACATTTTTGCCCTTCCTGCTTCCTTAAAAAAAAGGTTTCATTTTGCTTACTATAAAAATAGGTACAAATTTTCTCTCTTTCCATCATAGCAAGCTGATAATACACTGAGTGGGAGGAGGGGAAAGAAGAGGGAGCCTTTACTGTACCACATCTTAGACCCACATCAGATAAAGGAAGGGAATAAACCCCTCCTGTTAAAACAGGATCACTGTGCAAGTTGAACTGAAGAAAGCTGCTTATTCTTTGGTATTTCAGTTTCTCTTGCAAGGGATTTCAAGGGATTTATGCACCTCTCTTCCCACCTATTTAACAGTTTTAGTATTTGTTAATATAATTTGTCTTTAATTTCTTATTCCTACTATCTATTAAATAGCTATTGGTTTAAAGTTTAATCCTCATTATAATAAATCATTCTCTTAGTGGGAGTGTTACTGTCTTGTAGACTGACATCTGTCTTGGTTTGACCAGACAGTTATTTTGGGGAAAGAGTCCAAAATAAGGACCTCCCCGTCCCAGGATAAATGAATAAATGTAGAATGAACACACATGCACACCCAAAGCAAAGTGATAAAGAATAACTTTAACAAATAAATATATATATATATAACAGTGCAAATACAGAAATAGGTAAGAAAGCTTTCCAGGTCTCTCCCCCCTTCACTGTGCCACGAGGTTTCTCCCTCCCCTCCCCCGATAAAACCTGCAAGAAATATAGTCTCGTTGGAGTGGGAAGAAGGTGAGGTTAGCTGAGATGATCTCGATGGAGCCAGGGACTTGGATGGCTGAAGAGAAAAAGGTCCCAGTTAGATGGAAAGCAGAGCACCGCATGGTCAAGATGGCGGAGGCCACGTGGCAGTCCTCTCACCCCTTCTGTGAGTTGTCTCCAGTGAGGCAGGAGGCAAAGAGGAAGTAAAAGAGAGCTCTGTCCCTTTTATAGAGAGAAGGTATCCCAGTGCTCCCTGCGCGGCAGGCGCGGTCTTTCTTGTTCTGCTGATTTGCACATGAAAGTCACTTCCTTGTTTTGTGCCCACATGATCTGCCCAGATGCAGCCCTGCATGCCGTGGGCTCGTCTGCTCCATACCATGCTGGGACTCATGCTCAGCGCTGCTCCATACACCATGCTGGGAAGCCCCAGCGGGCTCAAGCGGCTGCTCCAGCCTGCTCCACACCCACCCATTAGTTGCCATGGCAACACACTGTCAACACACTGGGGGAGGGGGCAGCAGCAGCAGAGCAGTTTGGAAAATGAAACAAACAGGTTTGGCAGAAGGAGGAGGAGGTTAGGTGGACACAAAGAACTTCCTGTTTCATGTACCCCATCACACATCTTATAGAGCTTTTTTTCTTCTACAGCTATTCTTGAAAATATTTCCAAATTATGAAAGGAAAGAATCAGCTTAGATAATCAGAAGTACTCCCCATATTTCTTGCTAATTTTCTTCATTTAGATGTGGAAAAAACCTAGAAGGCTAACTTTGGTTTTCTCCTCGAGATTGTGCTTTTGTATGTGAATCTGCTACATCTATCTTAAGCATTCTGAGGTGTGGTGACTGCTGTATCCCCTTACTATGTACCACTGTGATTTTTCTATAGCCAGATATGGTTATTCTGGATGCAAAACAGTTGATGGGACTTTGTTTTTAAAAATCAGGACTGTTTCTGAAGACAGCTTGTTACATCTGTGACATGACTGCTATATTTCTTTTGCATCGTTAACACATGGAATTTGTTTCCCTTGAACCACAAAATGGAGTCAAGAGCTTAAACAAGTTCAGAAAACAACTAGCTCTCTATGGACTGCAATGTTAGATATGATGGAGAGAAAAACAGCCAAACAAGGAAGATTATTAGTTTGGGCACTGTGTGGGCATCCAAAGTGCTCTACAGAAAAGAGGTGGGGGGAGGAATACAGCCCATTATATTTTTGAGGTTTAGGCTAGACAAAAGATATCCTTGTTGCAAGTGGCAAATTCACGGTTTTAGTTTTTACTTAGCTGAGAGAATATACTGAAAGACTAGATTTAACTTCACATGGTATATTTAAATAGCCAGAATATTTACAGTAGCTGTTGAATGGCTGAAAAACACATTTTCTTTCTGAAAGGAGCTATAATTGATAAACAAGTAATTAAATATTATCAGTACCTTTCAGGGTTGGCTTTAAAGGCTAATAGAAAAGGAGAGGAGAAAAGGCTACGGCAATTATTTCAGGTAATATCAGCAAAGATGTTGTTGGTTGTTTTTTTTTTTACCCTCCCAATATACCTATTAGTTGTTAGTTGACTCTATGTGATAAACTGTTACTACTCATATACCTCTGCCCTAGAATTTAAATCACAGTAGACATGTATTTTCCTTGCAAGGGCATAGTTTTAACTAATACCTGAATAAGACAGAATAATACATGACAGCAACTTTTTGCCACAGGGCATTGTCCTTTCCAGCAAGGAACAACAAGGAGCAACTACCTTGGGATCATCAGAGGTCTCTGCTGAGATGCAGCTGCAGAGGAGGTTGCCACTCTTCTGGTCTGGAGCTGCAGGGAGTGCCTGGTGCCACTGGGGCAGAGGGAGATTATATCCATGTATACAGGAGGTGTGTACTGATTGAGGATGTGTGCCATCAAGGAGCTGTAAGAGGAGGATGGCACACAACACAGCATTAGGGATGATGAGAAACAGATTGGCTAGATCCAGATAGGACCCAGTCACTGCAGAAACAAGAGCCTGGACTCTCTGTTGCACACAGGAACAGCCAGACCTTCTGCTCATTGGAGCAACAAATGGAGGCTCCCATGATTGTGAAGGCTGGAGGGCTGTGACTTCAGGCAGCAGGAAGTTAGTTTCTTCTCCAGCTGCAGATCTACAAACTACAGAACAGGTTCGGTGCTCTGGTAGTGGTGAGGGACTGAGCACTAGGTCTCAGAGCTGGCCATGTCTGAACCATATGATGGCACCAATAGCAAGTGACCTTTGGTAATAGTGGGAGACAATTCCCTTCTGCAGGAAACAGAAGCCCCCACTTGCAACATGACTTGCTGTCTAGTGAGGTTTGCTTCTTGCTGGAGGCTTGAATCCAGGACGTTGTGGAAAGACACTATTTCTCCCTGCTGCTTTTCCACGTGGGCATCAGCGATACTGCTTGGGACACCTTGAGTGACTGCATGTTTCTGGTGTTCAGGGTCAAACACAGGGAAACCCAGGTGGTTTCTCCCCAATCCAGTCAATGAGAGGGAAGGACTTCAGGGAGGATTTGATGGATTCTACATTTCCTCTTGTTGAACTTCATGAGAGGTTCATGTCAGTCCATTTCTCCAGCCTGTCAATGTCCGTCTGGATGGCAGTATGGTCCTCAGGATTATGAACCACTTAACCCAGCTTTAAGTCATCTGCAAACGTGCTCACCCTTTTCCTTCTCGTCTGCCTGTGATTTCATTCTGATGGTGTTGGTAGGTGTTGCAGTGTTGTCAGCACCTGCCGTCCTTTGCCAGGAGGAATACAATGTTCATATGGATAATTTTGTTTTCCTTCTTCTAGCGTCTACTTGGGGTCTTTTCTGTATGTGTTCTAACCTCTTTGCTCTTTCTTCATTCATCTCCAGCTGTGTTACATCAAAATTTACTATGTTTGGTGTCTTCTATGTATTAGTGTTAATAAATATATTATTGTTCTGCTATCTCACCAGGTCCATATTAGTCTACACTTTATCATTATTGGAGTCATAAATATCTTGTACATAAAAAAATTTACTCCTGCTGTCCATATGAAGTTATAGTGTCTTGGTTTGATAAGACAATTTTTAGGGAAGACCCAGATAAGGAGCCTCCCCTCCCAGGACAAAGGAAGAAATGTAGAATAAAAACACTTGCACACACGAGTCAAAAGTGATAAAGAATAACTTTAGCAAATAAATAAATATATAACATTGAAAACACAGAAATAGGTAAGAAATCTTGCCAGTCCCTCCCCCCTCACCGTGCCACGAGGTTTGTCCCTTCCCCTACCCCTGATAAAACCTGCAAGAAATATAGTCTGGTTGGGGTGAGAAGGATGAGGTGAGCTGAGATGGTGGATGGAGGAACCAGGGTGGTGGATGGAGTTGAATAGTAGGTGATTGAAGAGAAGAAGCTCCAGGTCCAGATGGGAGGGCAGGATGCCGTGTGGTAGTTAAGATGGCAGAGGGACACGTGGCAGGGTTCTGATGGGTCCTCTCACCTGCCCTGTGTTCCTAGGATGAAGTGAAGAAAAGAGGAAGTGTTTTGCCAAGCCAGAGCATAAAAAGGGGTGAAGTATCCTGAGATGCCCCAGAGTTCCCTGCACATGTGACTCCCAGAGTTCTTTGTGCTGAGAGGTCCTTTCAGGTTGATTTGCACATGAAAAGCCCCTTCCTGGATTGCCAGCTCAGTCTGTGCTGGGACTCGAGCCATGGCAAAACTGTATTACAGGGCTACATATCAAACTATTAACAATTTGAGTCCAAATATTCTAGATGTGTAGCAGTAAGTTGAGATTTGGTCAAATGTCTTCAGATCTGTTGTTCCTCCTGTGTGAATTACACATAAGAAACAGCAGCTCCTAAATGTAGTAACTTGTTGACTTCTAATGTCATCATCTATTGGATACTACACTATTTCTATGACAATGAACTAGCCTGTATCAGCCATGATACGAGGCTCTAGTTAATGCCATAAGTAGGATGAGCTCTTTAAGATGCAAATGATATAGCTCTTGGGCTGTAGCAGTACTTTCTGTGCTTAGAATGTATAAACACCCTGAACTGATTTTAGTTCAGCCTGTGCTTCTTTTGGCATCTGATGAGGTTCACCTTTCTCAAAGAGGGAAAAGCTCTTTGCTCAGGAACCTGCAGGACTCATTGTCAGAGCTTTAAACTAATCTTGACAGGGGAGAGGAATAATATCTGGCTCACCTGAGTCATGTCATGTCATGCCATGGTTAGAGAGACATTGTGCAATTGAGGAGCTTTGACCTGTTGCTCTGATGTGTACAGGGGATGCTGTGGCACAGTTGAAGTCTTTTGGGGATAAACTGGGGACTCTTGAGGTAATAGGAGCCTACAGGGAAATATCAGTGAAATCTCAAAGGAATTAAAGGCCCTCCCTCAGAAGGTGACATGGCTGTCAGCCCAGCTGAGGTGCCTCTATACTGACACATGCAGCATGGGTAAGAAACAATAGAAGCTGGAAGCTACAGTCCTGCTAGAATTTTATGATCTAGTTACCACTACTGAAACTTCATGGGATGAATACTGTGAATGGAGTGCAACTACCAATGGCTACAGGCTGTTCTAGAAGGGACAAGCAAGGAATGAGGGTTGAAGGTGCTGCCCTTTTCATCAAGAAATGGATAGAGAGTGAAGAGCTGTCACAGAAGAATAGCCATGAGCAGGTTGAAAGCTTATGAGTGAGAATCAGAGACCGAGGCGACAAAAGAAACCTTGTTGTTGGTGTCTACTGCAAGCTGCCTGATTGAGAGGAGCCTATTGATGGAGTCTTCTTACTCCAGCTACAGGAGGCTTCACAATCAGAGGCCCTCATCCTGCTGGGGTACTTCAACCACCCCAACATCTGCTGGAAGGGTAACACTGTGAGCTGTAGGCAATCCAGAAGACTCTTGGAGTTCATTGACAACAGCATCTTAAGCCAATGATCATCAGTAATGTCAAGACTGGAGGCAGCCTGGGCTGTAGTGATCATACATTGGTGGAGTTCACAGTCCTGAGGGCTTTGAAACAGGTAAGGAGTATAGCCAAGATCCTGCATTTGAATAAAGCAGAAGGCATTGGGAAGACCTTATTGAGGCCTATCAGTAGTTAAAGAGATCCTATAAGATGGAGACAGTCTTTTGAGCAAGGCCTGTTGTGATAGGGCAAGGGATAATGGCTTTAAACTAAAGGAGAGGAGATTTGGAGTGGATATAAGGAAGGAACTTTTCACAGTGAGGATGGTGAGGCCCTGGAACAGGTTGCCCAGAGAGGTGAGGGATACCCCATCCCTGGAAACATTCAAGGTCAGGTTGGAAAGGGTTCTGAGCAACCTGACCTAGTTATAGGTGTCCCTGCTTGAAGCAGGTGTGTTGGACTAGATAATCTCTAAGTGTTCCTTCCAACCCTAACCTTTCAATGACTTTATGATTCTATGAAGTATATCCCACCTATATATATTGAGGGAAGATTCTTGCCATACTACTTTGAGACCCTGGGTTCACAGTGCTTTTGTCTTTTTGCCCTTGTTAAAAAACAGGTTAAGATGAGTTCAGGTGAGCTAACTAGTGTTTGCACTTCCACTGTGTTTCAGATTATGTGTACTTTTTAGCCACTGCATATTCACTCTTCATTTTGTCTGCTGGAAGAGCTATCCCCATGGGTATTCTTCAATAGGTTTTGAAAGTTTCAATATCATGTCAGTCAATTAATTTTCATTAAAGACCTAACCTTCAGGAAACTCTGCTTGGAAGCTGAAGACTGCTTGCTGCAGCTAGCTGTGGACCTGAATAAAAATCTGTCAGTTACGAGCAAAGTTGACTCTGGCTAGGAATAGAAAATTATCACTAGCAGTTATTTAAGATGCAGTTTTAATGTGAATTTGGATGCAGATGCCTATAAATAGAATAAAAATTTGAATAGTTAAACAGTTTTTAAATAAAAACAGGAGTCTCCATTTTCAGAGAGTTTTCTTTAATACAGCTCTTCCATTTCCTGCTTTACAAACACCATTCTCATGGATTTAAATGATTTCATTTTCTACTTCACAGTAATTTACAGATAGGGAAACAGCTATGCAATATGCTTACAGTCCTACCCAAAATTTGACTGTCACTGTTCAATGGAACTTGTAAATGGCTCCTGGGTGGACAAGTTAGTCCAGATATATTGCAAGCATGAACCTACAGAGACCCATTTTTAAACTGTTTGAAGGTTTTGATCCTACTTCTCAAGATCCCATTTCAGAACATGATTGCATCAATGGTCTAGATACCCTCTTCTCATTTCAAATGGATATTTATTAACAGCTCATTAAGAGTCATTTGTTCTCATGCATAATAGCTCATTTTCTTCCGGGATGTTAACTCAAATATCTGCTATTATGTGTATAATTTTTTAAAATAATTTTTAAAATAATTTTTGCCTTTTAGAGGAGGATTGCTAGGAACAAACCAGCAAGTTTTTCTTACACAGTTTCTCTTAAAACAAGACCTCCACTTCTTTAATCTCTCAGGTGGGCCTTCACCACGTGCCTTTTATGCTAAATCTTTCTGGAGTATAGGTCATCAAACTTGGATCCACTAGTGAGAAGATGGCTCACAAGAACAATTTTTCGTCTACTGGGAATACCTCTACTGACAGATTTTATAGTTTTATTCTTACTTCTTTAGTACTGTATCACACTGACAGTTTATGTAGGCATACCTGGGCAGTGTCCCAGTGCTGTCTGTAGAAAGAAAAGCTAACACAACTTGCCTGACTTTATGTCCTGTGATGTGCACTGATCATACTGAAAGCAAAGCTTTACCAACTATGTCTTCACAGTGTTGGTAATGACAATAAAGTTCTTAAAAAATCTCTTTTTGCCTTTTTTTCTAAAAAACAAAGTGAAATGAAAAGTCTTACATAAACTGTTTTGCTAGCAAAAGACCTTCTCTTGCAAAAATATGTTGAAAAAAACCCAACATTTTTGAAATTTTCATTATTTTGCATTTCTGCATACAAGGAGATTCTTGGTTCAGTGTTCATTACTATGACATTTACCTCTTCACATATTCTTAGGGATCTATTTTAAATCTTGCTTGCTAAGTTTCTGCACAGCGTCTGTCAGTCTGATGCCATTACATACAGTGTATTGCTATACGCTAGGAAAGCAGAAATGAAATTTTTGCAAAATGCTAGTTGGAGGAAAATTTGCCTTCAGATTCTTATTTAGAAAAAACCTGTGACTTGAACTGAACCAATTTAACTGAACCAATTTCTTTCAAGGCACTGCTTTCCTTTCAACAAGTCTGATTTTGTTATAAAATGCTTGAGGAGCATGGTAATCCCCCACAACAAAATTTCTCTTTTCTGTTTTTTGTTTGTTTGTTTTTTCTTTCATCTTATCCATCACAGTGGTACCTGTGGGTGCCAGTAGACTAGCTAATAATGTAATATAGCCCGCACAACAATCTGTGATCAATTTACTGTTTACAGCAGCTTTCTAAACCGATCTGCTGCCTTTTTTCAGGCTGTAACTTCTGTAAACTTGAGTTGGAAACCATTGTCCTAGGATGACTGACACTCCTGGCACACTTAGGCGTAGCTATTTATTTCAATTTTTGTATTGCTGTTTTATAGCCCATGTCCAAATATGACTACTTGGAGAATTCTGGGTGGGATGGCCTACAAGATGCAGGTGTGAGTGGTTTCTGACCTGGGGGAGAAGTGCTGCAGTGATCACCTGCAGCAAGCAGACTGCAGGAGAGAGTGGATGGTGTGGCACTTCGTTGTTGTGTTTTTGCAGCCTGTTTCTATATATATGTGAAGAAATGAGTGGTCATCTCATCCCAAGGTAAGCTTGGCAACTTCCTCTGTTCCCTGCCTGAGGTTACTATTGAATTCCCAGTGACCTGTTCACAGACTGTGAGCACTGGAAACTGGGAGTTACTGGAGAGCAACTGGGAGTTTTCTAGAATTAGGTGGGGAGTGGGGAGCAGAAGGTGTAGGGAACAGAGCACCAGACTTCTGATTCACCTCTGTCACTTTTATATATGCAGATGTCCATCTGAAATATTGTTGCACACTCTGTTCACTTTTGTGCATACAGGCAGCACCTTGTAAAAGGCTGATGGTGATTTGACATTGCAAATCTCTCTCCTCTCTTCCTTCTGAGACTTGGAGGACCATCAGATAGACAGCTACAGGGACCCATATTTACCTTCTTTGAGTAGTAATACTGTTATCTTGGAACTTGCTTCCACAGCATGATGCCAAGGATATGAGCTCTATGTGGCAGCAGAAGAGGAGGTATGGGTGGAGACAGGCCTTCTGAAAGAGTGTTGGAAAGGACAGGTGCTGACATCCTCTGCACTCCATGGGCAGAGCAGACTGTGGAGTGGGCTTTGAGGCAGAGCCACTATCTTCCCATGTATATGCAGTGTCCTGCATAGCAAACTCCTTGTATTAAACACAATCTGTATGTGATGTACGATAGACAACACACATACAGCAGAATCGTTCTAATGATGTTTTGCATGTGTGTCAGTAGTTCTGGCAATTTATTTCTGGGATTAAGTGTTACCAAATGTTTGTCTATTTCGGAATGATCAGCTTGACAAATGATGATTATTAAATTAAGACTCTGAAATTGCAGACCTTAGGAAGCCCAAAGAGGAGGTAGCATTAGTAACTATAAAGACTGAAGACACGTTAAAATAGGCAGGAATCATATTTGCCATCATGAAGGTTAACTATCAGGAAGCGAAATAGAAATCACTTTTTTTTTTTCTCCTAAAGCTCAATACATATGGAGAATTTGCACTTCTATTTAAGGAAATAAAAAAGAAAATTACACCACCATCAATATTTCTCTGTGGATTGTCTGGTGAAAGACTGCAAAGCTGGTAAAAATACCTGTAGTGAATTGGAACCAGACACCTAAACTTGAAGTTTTATGTGAGTGTAAAATAGAAATGAATATATTGCACATATATCACAATTCAGGACAAATCACAGTTGAGGAGTTCAAACTTAGAATATGTTTCCATTACTTTTCCATTTGCTGTTTTGTGTATCTCTCAAATAATTTACTACAGCTGGTATGACTTTATTAAACCATGATTTTATTAAATTGAAGTGGTCCAGCTGTTTGTTCAGGTCACAGAGAAAATGCTTCAAAATTGACTTAGCCTATCTTTCTTTATTATTTGTCCACAAGGGACAAATTATTCCTTGTGTCTGATGAAAAAGCTACGGTTCATTCTGAGGACAATATTTAACAGTGTCTACTCTGATACTCCTTAAATTTCTTGAGGGATTCCAAAAGTATGCCATTAGTTTTGAAGACGACATAGATGGAAGAGATTACATTTAATAAGCTGGCAGCAAAGCAAGACTTTAATAGTCAGTTGAGAGATTGTACTTTTTAACTCATATAGAGATGAACAACTGTGTAGTAATGAGTATTCAAAGTAGCAGGGTAATGAGAAACTGTGCTATTCAATTTTAAAACAAAATGTTCAACTTCTTATTAAGGACCAGAGAAATCTTTTTCTTTTGCTCTTCAGTGAGGCAAGATGACTAGGAGCCACATAAAAAGGAACCATCCATTTGCTTCAATCACTCTCCCAAGTACATTCCAAGTACATGTTATGTATCCACAAAAAATGTTCAACTTCTATAACTACAGGTGACTTGAAGAATTCATATATCATGACAAGTTGAAGACTAATATAAATCACAGTTAAGCTGGCATTTATGGAACTGTTACCAGGTTAAAGAAAAAGTCTAATTCATGCTGCAATTTCTTTTTCCTGTACACATACTGATATAAAGCTTGTACAAACTGAAAATCTACGGAACTGGCAACTTGTAAAACCTTGAGAGTTAACAGTTTATGGAGGGATTTACTAATTATGCATCCTGAAGAACATCTCTTACAACAAGCCCAAACTCAATAATATGAGGCATTTCTGCATGTTTGATTAAGTTTCCTACTGCTGAAAACCAGATTTATTGCACACACGAAAGTCAGGTGTTGTCAGAATCAAATATGACCAATTTTTAACTTCCTATATAACAAAAATTGCCCTCAAGAAACAACTATAGTGATTTTATCCTCCTCACTAGTGAGCAAAAAACCGAAGACAATCAGGCAATGAACTCTAATAATCTAACAGATGGTAAAATTCTAGTGGTCCTTCCAGCTGATACAAGTAACAAGAAAAGCTGAGTTCAATTATTGAGGAGGTAATCTCCTTAAAAATAAATAACAAGAAAAGATGCAAACCAGGGGAACTGAATGCCATCATCTAGGCTCCCATCATGACCAACACTCCTGTCAAAACAAAGGGAACTTCACTGAATGGGCAATGCATCTTCACTGAGAGAAGATAATTCCAGCAGTGAGTAAATGGACAATACCAAGGCAATAATTATGGCATCCTTGCTTTGCCTCATTACACACTCAGGCCTTCTTCTCTGCTCCCTGTAGATCCAAAATACAGTGCACGTGCTTCTCTTCATTGCTTGTTTGATACCAAGCAGAAAAGTCCCACCAAAATCGTTCAGCTTGTGCAGAGGTCTGTATAACAGCAGTCTGAATAATCCTGTCATTAGGTAACTACCTGAACTTGACTCTGACCTTAGCCTGTGTTATAGGGTGACCAGAATTTTAATGTGTACGTCGGTTTCCCTTTAAGAGGAAGAATCTGATCGGCTGCTAAGCCACCTTGACTTTCTATATTGTGGCTGTCACTCCACTGTCTTTGCCTCCAAAACGGTGAGATACACGGAACCCATTAAACAAATTCTTGTCCCCAAACAGAAAACTCTGGGTAGCTTTGCCATGGTCCTCTGGACCTAGATGGGAGAATGAGAGTCAAGAAGGCCCTTTGCTCTAGACATGTCTCTTATCTGCTTGCTGCACAGAAGGGTTAGTAGCAGGTTTTGCACTCAAATTCAAACCCCATATTTTAACAAAGAAAACCCCGAACTATGGCTTAGAGCAAATTTAAGTAAGACTTAACCCACCCACTCCTTTTGCTGACCTTTGCTTCTGTCACTCATCAGTAGCTTATTTACCCAGAGTCCTCAGGAATAACAACATCTGCAGTGAACTCCTCATTGTTTGGGATATCAGTTACAGCCAGATATTAGTGGAGATAACATTTTACAAGCAAAGAGTTATGAGAGAACAGGACATTTTGTTCTAGTAACATCTCCAACCAGTATGGTGTTTGATGTTTTGTGCTGTACCAACAATTGTTCAGTCTGCTTCACTGAGGGGCCTGCGCTTTCTTCTGGAGGTGTGGGTCAGGAAGAGTGCTCGTGTGATCTTCAACTTGATTTGCTAGAGTGGAAAATGAGCCATGCTATCTATACAAAGTCAAGGTTGTCATTCTATTAGAGCAGACTGAAAAAGAATTTTTTACTAATTTGAGCATAATTAACATCCTGACATTTCTGCCTGACAAGTGCACCTACAAGCAGTGGTTTCACTGGATATTTGTCGTCGCGATATAGCTGGTACCTCTTTCTGAACATCTTTTTAAAATACAAGGACTTTAAAGCGGCAACATTTGCATGCAGGCACAGCTAAAATGCTCTGTAATACAAATAATGATAATCCGCAGCAACACAAATATTCAGTTATTTGAATACAAGATATGTACAGAAATGCACACATGCTCTTGCTGCCCCCACCTGCAAGCTAAAAAGAATTGTGAACTTGTCTTGAGCCCTGCTCCTGTTTTCATGAGCGCAGGATATAACCTGATACTCAAATTTAGCCCCTGTTGTGATAGGACTTAAATTCTTGTTAGTCTTTGGATAGTGCAGGCTCCCATGTTATATGGCAGAGTTGCTGCGGTGCTGTGCAACACCGGTATTTGGGTCAGTATTGTATCTGCTCTGGTTTACAATAGACAGTAATTAAATTGGATTCACTAGTACTATAAACAGTGACTGGGGGAGAGAAGAGTGGGAGTGATATTTAACCCATGCAAAAAGGAGGGAGAACTCTCTTCTCCTTTACCTAGGGGGACTAAGGGAATTGTTATTGTCCACAACATTCAGCTAATCAATTGTGAATTTGGAAACAATAACATTCAGATCTTCACATGGAAAAAAGAAATTCATCACTTAAGGTATAGGAAGGTTTAAAACAGATGAGAAATTCATTATGCATTTTGTAATTTGGTGCCTGGATTTTGCATGAGTATCTTGGATTTCAAGCTTTGTTCTGCAGTTTCTTGTTTCTAGTCTGGATGTCTGAGTTACTTAGCCTGGAAATCTTCTCTCTTGCCATTTCTAACAAAAGCACAGCCAGTCTAAAGCTTAAGCATCATGGACAGGCTCTGAGAATTTTGGATAGTGGAATCTGGTATTACTGGGCAGAGGTAATATAGGGGGAAGAAGAAATAAAAGGTATCGAAGACAAAAAATCAGTGATACAGTGAAGCTCAGATGTCTCTGCACGAGCATGGCAAAACACATCCAGTTTCTATAGTCAAAGTCTGCATAACGTTGTATGTAGCTTTACCTCTGGTGGCCTCTGATGCTACCTAGGGATCTGTGCATGGCTTTGTTGACTTTAATGACTGGAAGAAGCCTCTGGGGCAAGAATTAAGTTTGTAGCTCCAGATTCTGGAGTGCCTTTGCTTCTGTGTCACCACTTTCTCATGGATAAGATTAGGAGGAGACTTTATTTGATCAATGTGTCAGCCTAGAGTGTGTTAGAAAGGAAAAAAAGATGTCTGAAAGGATAAAAGTCACCAAATTTATTTGGCGGAGTTAGAATGTATTCCAAAGGCAATCACACATTGTGATGATTTTGGATGTAGGCAGGTAGAAAAGGTGAAGAAGCAAATAAGCCATAAATGACAGTTTTTGAAAGCATCATCCAGGGCTTACAGATTTTTCAAAGCATAATCTACAGAGGAAAGAGACAAGGGTATTAGAGATAAAAAAATGGGAACAGACATGAAATACCTGAAGGAAGTACTCACAGTATATTGGCAGCAATGAACTAGGGGAGGAATTGTTCAATGTCATTTCACTAGCAAACTGTTTTGGAAAAGTAAATTTGTCTTGCCTAAGAATGGGATTGCAGAACAGAATCCAGTAAAAAATGTAAATGATAATAATCAAGACAAAGACTAATTTCTTTGCTGATTTTTTAATATCTTTTTTTCTCCAGCAAAAGCATCTGTAAAAAAGGAAAGAAAATATTTGGATTTTAAAAAATTGTACTGAATAACCAAATATCTTTAAAGTCCCTTCCAACCAGGACCATTCTATGATTCATATGATTCATCTTTATAACATGCAGTCTATCTTTTTATTATTCACAAATTTGTGCATTGCTCCTGCACTTAAGTACCTCATCAATGGATATTCCCTATCTATTTTGCTTAATTTGTCAATAGTAATATATCACAGTGCATTTGTCTCTGAAATAAGAAAATAACAGCCTTTCTACACTTAGCCCCAGGCTTCCTTGTGTGTGATATATATGCCTGGAAGATTAAATGAGGAACAATAGTTGTTTTTTCATGATCCAGTTGCTGTCTGTGCATCTCTAGAGAATAGAAAATTAATACATCATTTTTCAAGCAGTTGGGATTGAGCTGCAAAAAATTATCTCCAACCTCTGAACTGAGGCCTCGTTGAAGAGATTTCACAAACAAGTACATATAACCTCTTCTAAAAAAGAAACAAGCTTGAAGTACAAGGAAAGTAGAATACTCACTACAACTTTCAGCTCCTGAAGAGTTGTGGTCAAAATTAATTGAATTAAAACAAGGTATTTTTGTGGTAACTCTAGCATCATCAAAAGGTTCTGTTTGCATTTAGGGCAGAACTGAGTAGTTTTAAGGATGATTTTAAATAGCTTACTTGCTAAAATATGCATGTTTGAGAGACCTAAACATAACGAAAACCTTGCGTAAAATAGTTTTGTCTGAAAATGTTCCCTAAAACTGAAGAGGAAAAGGTGCTTCCCTCGCAGCAAGGAGATCTGCCCTCTTGGATGTTCAGCACCCAGAGAGCATCAGTAAGCCTTAATGGCCCTCACCAGGCTCACCTGGGGACTCCATTCACCCTTTCTGCCGGGGGGCCCAGGGGCCTCATTTAAGGTTAATCTTTGGTCTTTGGTCCATGCCTGAGTTATGTTGTGGGCATAATGGTTTCTAGTTCTTCCTCAGAACAGACATTGAATGTATGCAACAGGTAACATTATTTCCACTCCTGCCTCTGGCCCTGCCTCCCACCAGTCCTAAGTGGACCCCCAAGCCTAACTCAGTTGGTTTGCCTTGTCCAGGGCTGTTGATAGAGCTGGTTATTAACACCCTGCCCTGCCCACTGCGTGCAGATCTTGTGGGACTGTGCCCTAAGCCTGTGGAATTGTGCCCCATCAGTGAGGATACTATCTGGTCTGTGGTCACCCCCAGCTCCTGGCTTGTTCCCTCTCACTAAGCAGCCCTACTCTTTGGGCTAACCAAAGTACAAGTCATCGTTTGCCTGTTTCAGAGGTGGATCTTTGTAAAGCTCACTTGTTTTCCAGGCCAATGATGTAAAGAAAACAATGATGTCTTGTTTTCTTGGCATGATGTCAAGATGGTTGTATGTGACGCTCTGGGATGCAGATTTTGAGCATTTTCTCTGAAACACAGTCCATTGTCCTGACTCCAGTATGGTTACAGATGAAAAGAGCAGTCACTCCTCCTGGACCTCATCACGTGATCATCTAATTGGCAGTTTATGTGTTATATGGAACTATGTTCTCTGTCCCTCAGTGGAGGCAACTCACTACAGTTAAATGTAGTTTGAAACAGAGCTGGACGCTGCTGCTTAGATGTACTCTATTCACGAGGTTACAGAGACCTTCTTACTTCCTTTGCCCAAGCATTAAGGTGTCAGGAAGGTGTTTGGGTCAAGAAATTTTTTTGTGAAATTTGTCATTCGTTGTACAAACCTGTTTAAAGCTATTGCTATTACTGCTAGCTCTAAAAGCCATGTGCCTGTGAGGATAAGATGGACATAAGAATAAGGTGCTCTAACTTATGCGCATGGAAGTCCTCAGCCTCAGTATCATTTTCCTAGAATCTTTAGATGTTTTCAACTCATCAAACTAAAAGTAAGCAGCTTTTCCCAAGCACTGCAATCATAGGCTAGCAAGTGTTATTCCTCCTCCCATCATTCACTTTAACACCATTGAAAATTAAAATTACACAGCCCATTCCTCAACATGAATAACTATGTGTGTCAGAGAACAGTGATGGCTGACTGCTTCCTCAAGGAGAATTAGCTGAACAAGATAACAGAGTAAGCAGAACTGACACCCTGTTGTCCAGATCACAGTCTTGCAAGATGAGCAGGGAAGCTCTGGAAATGGTAGCCAGGTTGAACTGAGAGTTCAGTTCATAAAGCAAGTCATGTCTAGGTTTAGCCAAGAAGCCTGAATCTGGAGGTTAGGGTCATATTTGGTAGGGATAGTCTGGATCAGATACAGCCCAATGATTGTTTTCTGAGGAAAGCACTTCTTGGAATGGT
>VWZO01005624.1:779957-807686 GCA_013396975.1 Bucco capensis | reverse complement strand
GGGTTGGGGGGGGTGGGGTGAGCCCTGGAGCGGGGCTGGTCCTCCGGGTGTGTGTGTGTGTATGTGTGTGTAAGGGACCTCCTCCCCTGGGCTCTGCACCCACGGACGGTCAGAAAGACAGACGGATGGATGGACGGACAGACGCCCACCCCCCACCCCTCCAGGGGTGCCCACGCACCCCACGGAGTCCCCGGTAGAAATACAGCCGGTACCTGGTGGAGGGTCGGGGGGAAGGAAGAGGAGGAAGAAGAAGAAGAGGAGGAGAAGGAGAGGAGGGCTGGGGAGGGCAGGGGAGGGGAGAGGAGGGCAGGGAAGGGATGCAGGAGAAGGCAGGAGAGGGCAGGAGAGGGCAAGGGAGAGGGATGCAGGAACAGGCAGGGGAGGGAAAGGCAGGGGAAGGGATGCTGGAGCAGGTAGGGGAGGGGAAAGGATGCTGGAGCAAGTAGGACAGGCAGGAGAGGGCAGGAGAAGGCAAGGAAAGGGAGACGAAGGCAGGGACAGGCGGGGAAAGGAGGCAGGAACAGTCAGAACAGGCAGAGGAGAGGGTAAAGGATGCAGGAACAAGTAGGAGCAGGCAGGGGAACGGTCAGGCAGGGCAGGAGAGGCAAGGTAGGGTAGAGGAGGAAGGGCAGGGGAGGTATAGGAGGCCGGAGAGAAAGGGCAGGAAGAGGCAAGCGGGTTAGAGGTGGTAGAGGAAGCAGGACAAGGACAGGCAGGGGAAAGATGCAGGAACAGGCAGAGAAGGCGGAGGAGGCAAGAAGAGGGGAGGCAGGAGCAGGCAGGACAGGAGCAGGCAGGAGATGGCAGAGAAGGTAGGAGAGGGGAGACAGGGGAGGTAGAGGAGGCAGGAGAGGGTAGGGAGGGCAGGCAGGACAGGAGAGGTTGAGAAGGTAGGAGAGGGGAGGAAGAGGAGGCAGGGGAGGCAGGGCAGGGGGAAGCAGGGGAGGAAGAGGAGACAGAGAGCACCCGAAAAACTGGACTGGAGCCGCTCCCGCAGCCGCGCCGCGAAGTTGTGGCAGAGAGACTCCGGCTGCGGGAGGGTTTGTCCTTCTGCTCAGCAGGAAAAAAAAGGAAAAAATAAATAAAAAATTATGTTTAAAAAATCTTCTTTTTTTTTTCCTTCTCTTTTTCCTTCCTTCTCTTTTTTCTCTTTTTTCTTCCAGTTTTTTCTTCTTTTTTCTTGTTTCTTCTTTTTTCTTTTCTTTCCTTCTCTATCCTTCTTTTTCTTTCCCTTTTTTCTTCTCTTTTCTCTTCTCTTTTTGTTTCTTTTTTCTCTCTTTTTTCTTTGTCTTTTTTATTCTGTTTTTTCTTCGTCTTTTTCTTCTGTTTTTTTTTTCTTCTTTTGCTTCCCTTTTTCCTTCTCTTTTTTCTTCCTTTCTTCCTCTTTTTTCTTTCTCTTTTTTCCTCTTTTAATTTCTTTTCTCTTTTTTCTTCTCTCTTCTTTTTTTTCCTCTCCTTCCCCCCCCTCCCCCGCTTTTTAAATTAAAAACCAAGAATCTTTCTATCTATCTCCCCGCAGCGGCAGTTTGTCCCTTAGCAGAGCAGCCGGAGGGAGGTGAAGTCCCGCAGCCGCTCCGCAGCTCCCGCGCAAGCTGCGCTCCCCTCCGCGTAACCCCCAAGGGAGCCAGGAGCTTCCCCCGGGGCCGAAGGCGAGCAGATTAACCCCACCCCAACCCCTGCCTCTTTGGGCTGTTGGTCCTCTGCGGGACGGGAGGTACGCGGGCGCGCAGCCCTGCGCGGGCCGCTCCGAGTTCACTCCGCGGTTTGGCTCTGCCCCGCGGTGGGTTGGCCGCGGAGGGGGCGGGGGGGCTTGCGGGGGTCAGCCCTCCCCTCCCGCACAAAAGGGGCTGGGATGAAGAGTTTTCCACTTGGCTGCATTGAAATACTCCGCGGAGCCTTCCCCCACCCCGCGGAGGGGAGAGTTGCTGCGCACCCGCGGGATTTGCGCGGACATGGGAGTGAGAGGCTGCGGGGGAAGGGGGAGGGAAAAAATACATGAAACCTACAGAAATGGGAACCTAAAAGTGGAGTGAGAGGCACGGCAAAGAGCCTGGCTTGTTAGCGTTATTGCTGCTCAGTTAGAATCAAATTCTTTTCTTTTCTTTTTGTTTTATTTTATTTGTATTATTTTATTTATATTTTACTTTTTGTCTGTTTTGGTTTGGTTTGTTTCCTTTTGTTTTGTTTTCCTTTATTTTGTTTTACTGAGTTTTACTTTGATTTTACTTCAGTTTGGTTTAATTTATTTTCTTTTACTTTGGTTTGTTGTTTTATTTTTACTTTGGTTTGTTATTTTGGTTTCGTTTAGTTTATATTCATTTTATTCCTTCCTTGTCTATTTTTTTATATTGTTTTATTTATTTATTCTCTTTTATTTTATTTTTACTTTTACCTTTACTTTTATTTTTTCCTTTATGTTTACTGTTTTGTTTCCAAAATAGATATATAATATATAATTATATCTATTTTATATATATATAATCTACATTTTAGATAGATATTTAGATTAGATAATGGAAATAAGGAAGCAGAGCACACCCCTGAAGGAATGCGGATGGGGAAGGGGATAGAATGGGAATGGGGATGGGAAAGGCATGAGGAAAAGGGATGGGAAGGGGAAGAGAAGAGGATGGCGAAGGAGAGGAAGATGGGATGAGGATGGGGCTGGAGCTGGGGCAAGGCAGGAGGCTGCAGGGACAGGCTAGGCTCAGCCGTGGGAGCTCTGCATGGCTCCAGACCATTTGGGGAATTTCATTTCAATCAATTTAATATCATTTCATTCCATTTCATGCCATTTTCATTTTGATTTCGTTTCGGGTGGATCTCACTAACTTCCAGCAGCTTCTGCAGGGGGAAAAGGCAAAAGGCAGCTGGGAGCTGGCTCTTCACTGTGGGAATCCTGCTGGCGGTAGCTCTCCCGAGTTTTTTGGAGAGGAGTGGGGAAGAACTGCTTTGGTTTGGGAGAGAAATTGGAAAACTAGAAACCTTTAAACTGATTCGATTTGATTTGTTTTGTTTTTCCCAGTGGTTCTCAGCCCTGGCTCGAGACTCCTTGGATGCTCCAGAGGGAGCTGGGGCTCACTGAGTTGCTACACTGAAACCAGGCAAGAATCCCAATTTTATCTCTACATTTCTTTCCCCACTCTCACCTCTCCCGGGCCTGCTCCCACTTCCAGGAAAATTCCAGCAGGATCTTTATTCCCCATAGGAATAAAACAACAAGAAGCCCCTCAAGGTGGGTGCCTTCCTCCGGAGCTTGCTATTCCTGGTTTATTAAAAGGAAGACTTTATCCCCTGCATCCTTGGGAGGAGGGGATCTGGGAGCAGGCTGCCTTCCCGCTGGAATTCCAGCCAGGAGGAGCTCTAGGCGGAGAGAAAATGCATTTTCTTGCAGAGCAAAGGAGCAGCAGAAGGTGCAGGCACAGAGGAGGGATGAGGATGGCAGGAGAGGACTGGGCAGGATGGTGCTGAGCAGGGATGAGCGTGTTCTGGGGGGGGATTTTCCTGCCTGCTAATATGCAACAGGGAGGCTTTTCCAGGGGGGAAATAGAAAAGGAAGAATGGAGATGAAAAGGTGGAAAGGACAGACCTCCCAAGTTGGCTTTGGGGTTGGGGCTGGAGGGTCAGCTCCAAGGATGCTCAGGGATGGTCCATCCTCATCCATCTGCATCCTCCAGCCTTGAACACCCCAATCCTTGCCCTCAGCCCTTCCAGGAGGTTTGCTGGCATGGGCTCTGGCACGCTGCTGGGGCAGGTGTAATCCATCCTCTGGTTGTCTCGTTAATCTGTAACACAGCAGCTTCCAGCAGCCAGGAGCAGAATGTGGAAAATCAGGCCCCAGCCCTCGGAGCATGGCCACGGGCATGGCTTGGTGGCAGGTTAAAAGTTGACCAGACTTCAAAGTGCTGGATCATTTCCTCCTAACTTCTCCCCAGTCCTCTTCCCATGGGCATAACTCATTCTTCTGCCTGGATTTCTTCTTGCCACCCTGAAGGGAAGGATGGGGCTGGGTTTTTGGATTGGGGGTTAAGGAGGTCCCAGGCTGCTCTTTCCTTTACTGCTTCTTCAGCTTTTCTTTTCTTTTGTTTTGTTTCCTTTGGTTCAGGGATTTCCTGGATAGGAATAATCTGTCCCTACACAACTCAGTGGGCTTCAGAGGGTTCTTCATCACACCTCCCTTAGCTTCCCTTTTTCAAGGTGTTGTCAACTGGTCCATGGATGGATGGAAGGTTGGACACCTTGAATCCTGGGTTCAGTTTTGGGCTCATTGCTCCAGGAAGGACATTAAGGTTCTGGAATGTGTCCAAAGAAGGGCAAGGAAGGTGGTGAAGGGTCTAGAGCACAAGTGCTGTGAGGAGCAGCTGAGGGAAAGTGCTCCTACAGGATGATGGTTTTGGGGAAAATCATTATAACTCATTTGTTGAAAGTGATGTACAGAGGTTGGACACTCAGGAACATTTCCCCTAACCTTGTGCCTGACCCTGGGGACTCCATATCTCCTCTTTACCCATGGCTTGAGTGGGTCGATGAGCTGGTTCACACACACTGGGGCTCATGGAGGGCAGCAGCATTGAAACATGTGATTTTGGGGCAGCATCTGCATCTTCTGCTTGTCACATGACTTACCAAAGCAGTGCTGATGCCACAGAGACCAGCAGCACACATGGCTCCACAGGTGGCATCACCTGTCATGTGGGCAGGGGACATAGTCCTGCCCAGGGAACTGCTGGGGTGACAGTGTCAGGGGACAGAGTTGCTGGGGTTCTGAGGGGTCCCCAAGTCCTTCTCCATAGAAAGGGATGCAACCAAGCTCCCCCCAGCCACCAGAGGCAAAGCCAATCTGCTGACACTAGTTTGTCATCCTGCTCCCTGGGGTGGTGGATGCATGGCATCACTGTGCCTTGGCCAGGAGAGGACCTCTCCTTCATCCATGATCCTAGCCTTCAAAGCTCCTCAGGATGCCATGGCCAGGAGTTCTGTGCTTTATTCCTGGGGATGTCTTTGAGGGTTTATAGCACTGACAGCAAGCAGAAGGGCTCAGTTGTCATGTTCGAAATCATCCAGACCTCGCTACTGGATTTGGGGATGAACACTGATCTCCCAGATAATTTCCCATTACATATCTATCTCCCTCACCAGGACTGTAGGAGGTCACTCTTAGAAATAGTTTTTCATGCATGGCAGGGTCAGTGTCGCAGCAAAAATCTCTTTCTGTGAGAGCTCAGGAAATTTTGGCACAGGACATTACTCCTCCAGCCTCAGGGAAAATTTGGGTGCTCCTTTGGAAGGCACCAGAGTGTGACCCTCCCCATTGGACCCCTCCAGGCTTACACTGGCTTTGCTCCAGCAACTGTGGAAGCAAAATCTCCTGCAAGATTACACGGTTGTGGGGGCAAAGGAACCATGGGGAGCAGAGTCATCATCCCCAGTAGGATGCTGGAAGAATGCCCCAAACCCCCATGGGGACCACACACTATTATATCAGGGGCTATCAGCCTTGGTTCCTCCTCACCTCCTCAGTGGACAGCATTCTGGCTTGGATCAGCACTAGTGTGGCAGCAGGACTAGGGCAGGGATTGTGCTCCTGGACTGGGTGCTGCTGACACCCCACCTTGAATCCTGGGTTCAGTTTTGGGCTCTTCACTCCAAGAAGGACATTGAGGTGCTGGGAGAAGGTAAATGAAGGTAGTGAAGGGTCTAGAGCACAAGTGTTGTGAGGAGCAGCTGAGGGAACTAGGATTGGAGCAAAACGGGGGTTGGTCTCTTGTCCCAAGGGACAAATGTATGACAAGAGGAAATGGCCTGAAGTTGCACCAGAAGAGGTTCAGGTTGGTTATTAGGAAGAATTTCTTAAAGGAAAGAGTGGTTAAGCATTGGCCTAGACTGCCCAGGGCAGTGGTGGAGTCACCATCCTTGGAGGGATTGAAAAGCCATGGAGATGTGGTGCTGAGGGATGTGGTTTTGTGGTGACCTGGTGGTGTTGGGTGAACAGTTGGACTCAACGAACTTAGAGGTCTCTTCCAACCTTAATGATTATATGAAACACTCAAGGTTGCTTTTCACATGGCAGTCAGGAATATAAAGATATCAATCACCCAGAGTCTCAGCCTTTCCAGCTGGGAACACCTTGCAACAAGAGAGTTTAAAGCTAATCCTGGTGTGAAGCCATCTCCGTGCCACCAGAGTACTGCTGTGAGAGGGGGGTGGATTTGCATGGCTCAGGGTGCTGCTGGCTGGACTGGGTGCTGGGTGGGGATGTCTCCTGCCATTCACAACACTCTGAATCAAGGAAGATTCCTCCTGCTCTGCTTTGGAAGTGGTCGGAAGAGGCCCCTTGGGTGAGTCATCTATTTATTTTCCCCGGCTGCCATATGAAAGGCAAGCCTGGGTGTTTCCATACGAGGAGGCTAGGTGCTTCCAACACTGACATTCTCCAGGAGAAAAATAGGCAGGAAAGCTCCTTAGCAGCAGTTTTATTGTGTTAATAACTTTGGCGTCTATAAGCACCATATGTAAATGACTGCTATACTGTCTTGATGCCATTTAACATTATGTTGCGGAGGTGAGCGGGAGCCAAGTCTGCAGCATTTCACTAATATGTGAGGAGCTGCCAATTTTGGTGGGTTTCATCCTTTTTTTGTTGTTGTTCCCCCCATCCCCCCTTTTTTATTCAATTTAAACAAGGTAACAATCTGCCCCCTGCCAAAATAATGGCTCGGACTCTCAGACCCTTCTGTCTCCGTAGTAAAATAATTATTGTGGGGATTTTTTAGCCCCTGGTGGCAGCTGGAATCCCTAGGGTTGGGATGGAAAATCCCAGCTCACTAGGTATTCTGGTCCGGTGAGGGATGGGTGTGGAAAGAACAGAGCTGCTGTCAAACTCAATAGCAGAGGTGCCAATGTCTCCTGCCTTTCTCTCTTCCTTGGCAAGGGGGAAAATAAAACCAAACCCAAACCAGACAAGAGGGAAGGAAAAAAAAAAAAAAAGAAATCAATTTACATAGAAAATATCATGAGTTTCTTCCCTCTTGCAAGTAATTTTCAGTTAATTTATGTTGAATCAATGGTTCTTTGCAGTCATATGGATGGCAGGCTCCCAGCCATTATTAGTGTAAACAGATTTGTGAGCAGTATATTTAGCTGTTCCATATTGCTTTTAGGAAGTGTGCACATTTCAATGGCATATACTCAGAGAGGGCCATACCCTGCCACCGCTCCGCAGGTGGGGACAGAGCCCTACAGAGGCACTCATGCTCCCAGCCTCCTCTTCCTAGCCCTATGGAGGCACTCAAGCTCCCAGCCTCCTCTTCCTAGCCCTATGGAGACACTCAAGCTCCCAGCCTCTTCTTTCTTGACCCAAGAGGAAGCCTTGAGCCAGCACGGAGGGTTTTGATTACCCTTGGAGGCAAAGGGGACCATCAGCTCCTGTATGTCCCATCTGCTAGTGGGGATGGTCTGGCTGCGGCCACGCTCATCCCTGCAGATTGCAGAGGCTGGATCCAACTCATGAGCATGGACATAGATGGTTTTGCAGCAGGGTAGGTGCTCAGCATCGTTTAGATGCACCAGGACATAACTTGTTCCCCAGAGCTCTATGTGGTCTCACCAGCCTCCAAAGTGGCATGAGCTGAGCCAGTGCTCAAGCACTCTTGGGGGTGAATCTCCATGGGCTCAGCTACTTGTGCTGCCCGTGGACCATGCTGGGATGCAGGGCACATCCACCCATCCACACCAGAATGGCGGTGGTATATCCACCCAGGAACCACTGCAGGGTGCAGGTGGCACATCCACCAGCGGGTATAGTGCACAGCAGCTGCATCCCTGCCTTGCAGGGAGGGATCTGGACCTTCCTCTCCTCTGCCTGATTTAAGGAGAGTTGTCCTGCAGAGAAGTGCCAATCTGGAGAGGGTTGGGATCAACGTGTAAAACACTCGACCGCAAATCCCCAGATTTCGACAGAAGGGGTGTGAAAGCCCAACCAGGGGCACGTCCAAGTCCCACGGGACAGATCCTGCCACGCAGCATCCTTACCCTCCTCCCCATATCTGCACCCACCTGCCGTAGAGGGAGGGTTGCCCAGGAGCCAGCAGGATCAGGTCCTTCCCCTCCCACTTCCCTGCCAGCTTCCCCTGCTCCCTCCGCGCACGCCTCACCCGCCGCCAAAAAACACCCAGGAACCCTGAATCCCGAACCCGCTGCGGGTCCACGGCACGGAGCGTGGGTGTAGCCCTTCCACCGAGGAACCAGGGCAGGATTTGGCCCCAGGGGCTTTTGCTATTTTAAAATGTTTTTCTTGCCTCCGTGCCCGAAAATAGCTGCGGCGAGCGGGCTGGCACCGGCGGCACCGAGCATCGCCAGCTCCCAGTGAAAAGGAGTTGGGCAACGGCTCACCATGGCTACCCAGGCTGGAGAGAAGTATGTCGGCTCCGGGGGGAGGGTGCTGGTCCCTTTCATGGAGGAGAAAGCCACGACATCAGGGCTCTGTTGTTGGATGTCACCATCTCCCTCCCGCCGGCGTGAAAAATCAATTAGGAAGAATTAGCGACGTGTCAATGGGTGTTGGGGGGGAGTGGGTGGGGACGGGAGGGGGGAGAATTAGGGGCCTCATCCTGCACACGGGGTCACCCAGGGGAAGGTGGCAGTGTGTCACTGCTCCTTCGGCCAGCACCACGACCCCAGCACCACCACAATCCCAAAACTGTGATGCCCAGGCACCCGAATCCAGCCCAGGGTGGTGATTTCCAGGCTAGGCACCCAATCTGGGGAGCTCCATCCTACCCTAGCATTCCTGAGCTCCTTCCCATCCTAACATTTCTGAGCTCCATCTCACCTCAGCTCTCCTGAGCTCCATCCCATCTCATCCCAGCTCTCCCTGAGCTGTATATCAACTCAGCTCTCGTGAGCTCCATCCCAGCTCTCCCTAAGCTCCATCCCAACTCTCTGAGCTCCATCCTGCCCCTGTTCCCCCTGCCTCAGTTTCCCCATCCCTGCTATGGAGCTTGGCTGGATTGCAGCCCCTGAGCCCTGCAAGGTCACCACCATCTGGAGACCCTCTTGGATCCCATCCCTGTGGCTCCAGGACTAGAAGCAGTTCATCGGGAGCCTAACTTGCACTTTGCTGCCACTTTTCTCTCCTCTTTCTTCCTGTGTGTGTATATATATATAAATATATATATAAATACGAAGGGGGGGAAAAAATCCCAAACTCTGATTAAAATCCCTTTTTTTTTTATTCACCTGCCCATCTTTCCTCTGTCTCCATCTCCCATTCTATCCAAACTCATAATTAATCGCTCAAGGCAAAAGTAATGAATGTTAATTGGCCATCTGTACAAAGACTAATTAAAATCTACCATGCTGGGGATTAAAACATACCTATAGCAACTGCCTGAATGGAGAATGAGGCAGAGGAGAGATGGAGAAAACAGCTGAAAGGCTTGTGGAAAACGCCATCTCACTTAGGTGTGAGATGAGTTGCAGCTCAGAGATCTGAGATGCTTTATTATTAAATTAAGAGAAAAAAAAAAAAACAAAGAAAAAAAAACAGTGGGTGGGGAAGAAACTTCTGAGCTGAGCTGGGAGATGGTGTAATGGGAAGAAAGGCCACAGGAGATTTCAAAGGAGGAGTGACCCCAACATTTCAGGTTTGGTTTGGAAGAGGATAATAGGCACCTCCTCCCCTCCCTGCTGGGAGAAAACATTTTGTGGTGTTTTCAGCTTTTTTTTAGGGTTTCTGGACGGGAAGAAACCACATCAGGCACTGAGAAGCTGCCTGGCTGGATGAAGAGGAGAGAAGCATCCCTTGTATTTGAAGAGGGAGGGCTGAAGTGGTTGGTGCCATGCGATGGGCATCGCTGCCTGGCTGGGCATCAGCGTGGTGTGGTCTGAAGCTGCATCGTGCCTTTGGCTGTCCCATTCCCTTCTTTGTCCTAAATCCTCAGCTTCTCAACCCAGCAGCCTCTTTGTTGGGTTTAGGAGTTGGAGGAATAGCACAAGACGAAGAAGGCAGCTGTACTTATTCAGAGAGCTGCTCCTTTTCTTCTTCTCCTTCTCCTCCTCCTTGTCTTTCACCTTCTTCCTTATCCTTCACTTTCTTCCTTGTCCTTCTCCTCCTCCTCACTGTGGTCCTGATGAGCCCTCAGCCCCTGCCCAAGCACCCCTTGACCCTCCCTGTGCTGGTAGATCCAGAGCCTGAATTCATCCCATTCAGCCACGGTGTCCCCTCTAGTGTTGGTGGCATGGTGTGCCAGGGGGTTGAGAAGCAGATCAAGGGGGTTGCTGGCTGAAGGATGGCAGGGAGGCTGGACCCTCTCTCCAAAGGGGTTGCCCCAGGCTCAGGGCTGCTGTGGCATGGGTAAAATGTCATTTATTATAGAATAAAAAGAAGGAAAAAAAGGAAAAAGAAAAAAGAAGTACTTGTCTTCCAGCCAAAGTTGGGAGCTGGTTTCTGCTAGAAATCACCAACCTGTAGCTCCACTGTCTCGTGCCCCTGAGCAGCTCCAGGGCTGTCCCCACCTATCCCATATACCAGTTCTGATGTCACCAAAACACCTGTTTTTAATCCCAGCTCCTCGATGTCTCCATTCCAGCAGGGGCTGAGAGCATCCCTGTATCCCTGCCATGCTGGAGACTGCCACCACCCCTGAACATCCTTCCCAGGGGGCTTGTAGGGGTATTCCCTCCCCGAGTATGCTGATGCTTTGGAGTTTCCTTGTGGGAAGCACCCAGGCTGGGCTCTGCTCTTGTTTTCTCGGGTTGGGCTGTGTTTACTCCCAACACCCGTGACCGCCGTGGCCCCATTACGGGAGCGGCTGACAGCTCGGCTGACAAGTGTGCTCGCGGCAGGAATGTGAATGTGGCTTCTCTGCCTTCACCGCGGGGCCTCGCTGGGAGCTTTGCCACGGGGGGTAGTGGTGGTGGTGGCATGGGCAGGGTGAGGTCACGCTGGTGCTGGGACATCCCTAAGGATGGAGAATGATAGAATCATAGAATTGTTTTGGTTGGAAAAGACCTTTGAAGTTATTGTTAAGCCAACGCTGACAAGTCGTCACTAGATCATATCCCTCAGCACCAAATCTCCATGGCTTTTAAGCCTCTCCAGGGATGGTGACTCCACAGCTGCCCTGGGCAGCCTGGGCCAATGCCTGATAGCCCTATTGGGGAAGAAATTCTTCTCAAGAACTAATCTGAACCTCTCCTGGAAAAACTTGAGGCCATTTCCTCTTGTTCTATCACTTGTCCCTTCAGAGAAGAGACCAACCCCCACCTCACTCCAACCTCCTTTCAGCTGACTGTAGAGAGCAAGAAGGTCTCTCCTGAGCCTCTTCTTTTCCAGTTCCTTCAGCTGTTCCTCACAACACTTGTGCTCTAGACCCTTCACCACCTTCCTTGCCCTTCTCTGGACACACTCCAGCACTTCAAGGTCCTTGGAGTGAGAGACCCAAAACTGAACCCAGGATTCAAGATGTGGCCTCGCCAGTGCCCAGTGCAGGAGGACAATCCTAGTTTTGTTGCCACGCTAGTGCTGATCCAAGCCAGGATGCCGTTGGCCTTCTTGGTCACCTAGGCACACTGCTGGCTCATCTTCAGCCACTGTTGACAAAACATCCCCAAATGCTCTGGGTTTCCCATGGGATCCCACACAGGATGGGGTGCTGTGAGTGATGGCTGTGCGATGGCCTGCTCATCTTTCTGATCTAAACCCAGCACAGAGGATCTGCCAGAGCTCCCCAGCATCCTAATGGGAAGGACAGGTATTCATTGGGACTATTCAGTGCTTGAGGAAGGGCTGAGCCATCAGCACAGGAGAGTTTCAAAGCCAAGTGGAGGATGATGAGCTGCAGACGAGGTGCAGGATGGGCTGTGGAGGAGGAGAATGGATGCACTGAGCTGAACCGATGCCTTTGCTGAGGGAAAGAGGGCAGGGAGCAGTTGGTGTTGGGACTGGACAGTGTCCCCAAATCCTAGGGGATCCACAGGAGCAGCTCAGCCACAGCCTATCTCCAGCATGGCACTTGATATTCAGGGATGAAGGCTTGAAATGTGCCTGGCTGCGTTCCAGGTGGGCTAGAGGCAAACGGGATAAGTCTGGCTTTGGTGTGCTGCCTAGAAAACCAGGGGAAACCTATTTCTAGCAGGTCTTCCCCACCAGGATGGAGGGCTATTGGTCTGCAGAGCACCAGTGGGTGCAAGGCAGCACTGAGAGCAATGCTGTAACCAGGGATCCAGCACTGGTCCCAGCTCAGCACCCAGCCCAGCAAGTCCAGCTGCTTTGCTCACACTGGATGGAGATGGTTTAATTAATCACATATCATTTCTGCAATGTCCCCCCTTTAACCTCCATAGCAGAGTAAATAATAACTCATTAAAGGCATTTGAAGCTCGCAGGAACAGGACAGTTTACCAGCAAACCTGCTGCTCTTTGCCTCTAAACTGGGTTAATCTGTCATCTCTCCTCACTGGGCCAGTGGGTTCCTTGTTACACATTAAATAGCTGCTCCAGGGGACGTGGTCAGCCTGGAGCTGGTCCTTCTCCTTGCTTAGTGCTAAGGCCACCAAAACCAGGGGATGGTGTAAAGAGAAGAATTAAAGCAGGTCAGAAGGCTGGGAGTGAGAGGCAGGAGGATGTGCGAGCAAGCATTCAGCCTTGGAGAGAAGAGTCTGTGAGAACTATGCCAGCTCAGCAGAAAGATGTTTGTTGTTCTAACCCTTTTGGTGAATGTCCATCAAATCCCAGCCACAGACTCAAGAAGGCTCTGCAAAGCTCCTGACTAGTCACATAGAGAGGTGGGAGGCTTTGGGATGGTTGGTCCTGTGTCTAGGAGACACTTGAGTCATGCATGACCTGGAGTTAGTATGGGGGATGCCTGGGATGGGTTCCCCATTCCTCCTAGGTATCCCCAGTACCACCTCTAGGCTATATGCATGGCTTGAGTGTCTCCATGAGCACCTCAGGGGTCTCTGCAAGCAGGATGAGGGTCTTTAGGTAGGAAGTGTGGGCACCACCAGACCTTTTCCAACCCCTCCAGGAGCTCATTGACCTTTGGCCTGGTGGCCAGAGGCAGTTGCTTATTTGCAAGTGAGTAGCTCGCTGAGCACTCAGTGTCCTGGCCACAAGGTTCCTACTCAGCATTTCTGGCCACTGGATGGGAAAATAAAGGTCTTCTCCCCTCTGCTAAGAAACCTTTAATAAGGGCCAGAGGAACCTGGCTGCAGCCTCTCACCCCACTGAGCTGGGGGCAGCCTAGGTCAGCTGCTGAGATTTAGGAGGTCATTGGGTGCACGTTGGTTTTAATTTGGGAGGCTTTGGGGGGATTTAGGAGGTTCACCCTCACCACCCTCCTGGGGACTCAGTCACACAGGCAGAAACAAAAGCCCTGCAGTGACTTTGACTCCTTTCATAGCCCAGCTCCCTACATTTCACCACAGGCACAAAGGGCACAGTGTCTCCTTCAGCAAGGGGAGGGGGATGGAGAGGGTCCCATGGGGACATGGGGCCAGTCATTCAGGTGGTGTCACCCCTGAACATTGCACACAGGCTTCTCTTCCTGACCCAAGCTGCTCTCCAGGCCATCAGAGGGGTTTTGTGGAGAGCTTTAGAGGGATCTCTCACACAGTGAGACTTCTGAATTGTACAAGCAGAGAATGGTTTGGGTTGGAAGGGAACTTTCAAGGTCATCTAGTCCAGCCCCTCTGCAGTCAGCAGGGACATCTGCCTGTCCTCACAGCAGAGAGCTTCCAAACCTTGGATCATTTCTGTGGCCTGCTCTGGACCTGCTCCACCAGATACATGTCTCTACTATGCTGAGGACTCCAGAGTTAGACCCAGCACTGCAGGTGCTCCAGGGATGGGATGGGAAGGAAAAAGCAAAAGGCGAAAAAATACAGAGGAAAAGGAATAGAATGTCCTCCACAGTATTTTGCTGCAGGAAGAAGGGTGGGAAGGCTGGTGGGGTGGTTGGTGAGGGATATGCCCCATCCTAGGCAGGACTTTGGGCTCCAGGACACGGAGCCTTGATCAGTTGTTGTAGGGAGCTGTGATGAGATGGTGCAGAGGCAGGATGGAGCCTGGGCTTGCATCCCTCTCCATCCCACCCAGCAGCCTGTTGCTCTTCCAGAGGCATCGATACCCAGGCTGGTGTCTGTTATCTGGTCTCGGTGCGCCCTCAGCTGGTCACAGAAAATGTTGGAAAAGGGAAGAAAAACATGTCACCTCGGTTTGTGCTATTGGAAGACAAGAGTCCCCTGGCTTTTATCCCTGGGTAGAGGATGGTGGTACCCATGGGATGCTGGTACCCAGAGGATGCCTTGAAAGCATCACTGGCATTTATCCCAGGGCAGATCTCCGCTTCTGGGGTAGGAATATGGTATCAGAAACATTCTATCAGCACTAGTGTGGCAGCAGGACTAGCACAGAGATTGTCCTCCTGGACTGGGCACTGGGGAGGCCACTCCTTGAATCCTGGGTTCAGTTGTGGGTACCTCACTCATTCCAACAAGGACATTGAGGTGCTGGAGAGTGTCCACAGAAGGGCAATGAAGGTGGTGAAGGGTCTAGAGCACAAGTGTTGTGAGGAGAAGCTGAGGGAATTGGGTTGGTTAGTCTGGAGAAGAGGAGGCTCAAGGGGAGACCTTCTCAAATCTCTCCAACTACCTGAATGAAGTTGGAATGAGGTGGGAATTGGTCTCTTCTCCCAAGGAACAAGCGATAGGGTAAGAGGGAACAGCCTCAGGTTGCACCAGGGGAGGTTTAGGTTGGACATGAGAAGAAGTTTGTTCCCCAGAAGGTGTAAGAATAGGGCTCCAGGAGGGCACATTGGTGCCTTGATGGATGAAGTTAGTGCTTTATCCAGGCTCTCTTCTCTCACCCTTCCCCAAATTTATCCACTTGTAAAGATACAGCAGAAGACCCAGACCAGATATGAAACTTTTAATGATTGGAGATCCAGGTGCACAAATTTTGAAATGCAGAGTTGAGATGTAGGACTGCAGGAAGGTCACCAAACACACTGGAGGCACCCAAGACACATCTTGGTGGACAGGAGCAGAAGGCAAAGCATGAAGGGAGAGAGTAGAGGTGAGATGGCCTCAGATGTCATGGAAATCCACATGGGCACCAGAGCAGAAGGTGTCCTCCTCCAGGAGCTTCAGCAGCTTCCGGGCTGACACAGTGCAGTCGATCAGCTGGCCACTGTCCTTCAGGCTCTGGAAAAACTGACGCATCTCAGCATCTCCAGTCTTACTTCGGGCCAACAGCTGCATGTCTGTGTCTAGAGGACCTGGGGAAAGAGGAACACAAACCACCTAAGGAGAAAGCAAAATCTGGGGCTTATCTTCTCTCTGTAGCTGGCTTGGTTTGAGCTAGAATGGAATCTCTTCTCTGTGCAGTGATTTCCCTTCCCAGCTCAGTCTCTCCTCAGTGCTGCACTTGCTGCAGCTCACAGCATCTTCTCCCAGACAGGCTCTGCTCCTAGCACTGACAACACTTGATGGGGAGAGTTACTGCCAAGGCTTGGGCTGCAGAAAGGCTCTGCCTTACACTTGCTCCTCTGCACACCAAGGGCACTGCTACATCTTGTGTCCCACCTTGGGGTGCAGCAAGTCAGAGGTGGCACCTGCAGGGAGGAGGGGACAGGTTAGGTGACCCTGAACTGACCAACAAGGGATTCCATCCTATGGGTGTCATACTGTTCTAGTTTGAGTCAAAATAAGCTATTCCATTCCATATCCATGATACTCAATATAAAACTGAGAGTCAGTCCCTGAAAGTTGCACCCCAAGCTTGGGCCTTGGGGTCTCTTCCACAGAGCTTAAGCCCCAAGCATGGCAGATGCATGATTAAGCTATTTAGCACCTAATTAACAGCAGATACAAAAAGGAGAGGTCTAGGCATTTACTTTCCTTGAAGGCTGAGCACCTGAGCCATCTGGGGGGATGAACTGGGAACCCTCCTGGTGAGGCTCAGCAGCTCAGCTCTGCTGCTGCAGCACTCTGTCTGTTCTGCCTTTGATCTCAATCCAAGAGTTCCTGAATCCAGTTGCAGGATCCAGCCCTTGAGTCTGATTCCCATCTGCTGGTGAGTCCTTCTGCCACAGGACCAGTGGTGATGGTGAGGGAGTTGTTATCAAGGAGTGTTTGGGGGTGGTATTGGTTTTGTATGTATTTCATTTTACTGTTATTATTTTCACTAAAGTAGTTTATGTTTCATTTCCAATCCACATGTCTCTATCTCTCTGTTAATTTCTTTTTCCTTCCTGGAGTGGGGGAAAAAGGGATAATAGAGAATATCTGTCACTGGATTAGTGGTTGGCCCAGCCCCAAACCTTGACACATAGTTAGGACAAGGCTGAGGGATCATGAGGATCAAGTTCTTCTTCAATGGTCAGTGTCCAAGGAGGACTGTGACTCTTCATTCTTCTCTCTTTGGTCCCAACCTATGCATTCCTGAATCCAGTTCCCATCTGCTACTGAGTACAGTCTGGGAATTTCCCAGTGGTGAGTGCTCTCCAGCATCAGTTAATTAATATTATTATATTTTTATTGTTACTGTTTCATTCAAGCTGACTCAGTAGGGTTTTTATTTTTTCAACCCTTAAATCTCTCTTATTCCCTTCCCCACCTGGGAAGGCAGAGGGGTTCATAGAGAGCATCTGTCACTGCCCAGCCTCAACCCATGATAGACACAATGCTAGGAGAAAATTAATTGCAATTAATGAATAGGTTGAGAGTTGGGGGAGAAGAACCTCATGAAGTTCAATGTGAGCAAGTGTAGGGTCCTGTGCCTGGAGAGGAATATCTTCATGGACCTGGACAGGTTAGGGGTTGACCTGCTGGAAAGCAGCTCTGCAGAGAAGGACCTGGAAGTGCTGGGGGACAATTTCACCATGAGGCAGCAATGTGCTCTTGTGGCCAAGAAAGCAAATGGTCTTCTGGGGTGCATGAAGAAGAGTGTGAGCAGCAGGTTAAAGGAAGTTCTCCTCCCCCTCTCTTCTGTCCTAGTCAGGCCACATCTGGAGGACTGGGTCCACTTCAAGAGAGACAAGGAACTGCTGGAGAGTCCAGCAGAGGCTCCCAAGATGCTGAGGGCACTGGAGCATCTCTGACAGGAGGAAAGGCTGAGAGCCCTGAGGCTGCTTAGCCTGGAGAAGAGCAGAGCCAGAGGGGAACTGCTCAGTGCTGAGCAAGAGCTCAAGGGTGAGGGCAAGAGGCTGGAGCCAGACTCTTCCCACTGGTGCTCAGTGACAGGAGAAGGTGCAATGGGCACAAACTGGAGCCCAGGAGGTTCAAGGAGGAGAAAATTCTTTGGTGTGAGGGTGCAGAGCCCTGTGCCAGGCTGCCCAGAGAGCTTGTGGAGTCTCCTTCTCTGGAGAGATTCCAACCCCACCTGGAGGTGATCCTGTGCAAGCTGCTGTGAGTGACCCTGCTGGAGCAGGGGGGTTGGAGTAGATGATCCCCAGAAGTCATTTCCAACCCCCACCATTCTGGGATTCTGTTCCTGAGCTTCCCTCCTTACCCGGGGCATAGTTGAGCACACGGACATCAGGCTCCTCGAGTGCCAGCACTCGGAACATCATGTCCCGGGAAGCCTTCCCACTGCAGTACAGTGTCCAGTTCTTGAAGGGCTTCAAAGCACAGAGTGAGGAGATATTCACCACTGTCCTGCTCGAGCCAGCTTGCTTCCTGAAGGCCTGCAGAGCAGTGGAGGTGAGGCAAAGTGCTGAGGTGACATTGAAGGCAAAATAGCTGTTGATCTCATCTGGGTTGGTGAGATCGTGGAATGATTTGGAGATGTCTCCCAGGGAGCCTAGGAAGGAAGGACAAATGAATTTGGAGTAGCTAAAGCTAGGTTCAACACCACAGATCACTTTTCCTCCTATATTTCCACATGCAATACTCTACTCCAGAGAGAAGCAAGCAGCTTTGGTGTTTGCACCGGGTGTGGAACCAGGAGGTCTGTCCGGGGCCGAACCTCACTGGCCTGGACGTCACCGATCCCTGGGCGAGGGTTTGGGGGGGTTGTTACCAGCGTTGTTGACGAGCAGCAGACAGCCTGGCGGGCGGGTGGGCAGCACCTCCCGCAGCGCAGCGCTCGCCCTCCGCAGCCCCTGCTGGCACCCCAGGTCTGCGGCCACGCACTCCACCTGCAGCCCGCTGCCCGTGTCCCGCAGCTCCGCCGCCAACTCTGCCAGCGCAGCCTCGGATCGTGCCAGCAGAAGCAGCAGAGAGCCCTCGCCCAGGCGCGGGGCCAGCAGCCTCGCCAGGCTGCGCCCGAAGCCCCGCGAAGCGCCGGTCACCACGCAGGTAGCCGCGGGCCAGCGTCCGGTCCCCGCTCCCGTCTCCATTCCGGCCTGCGGCGGAGGTCAGGTTGTAGCTACGAGCAGCGCCACGTGACCAGTAACACATGACCCGCCCCATTCATTCCTCCTCCTACCCCGCCGCGTTCTCAATGGATACTGGGAACGCGCCGTCACTGCCGCCAGCTCCCATTGGTGGATGCTGTCACCTCGGGTCGATGACGTTTTAGGTGGCCGTGGTCAGAGCGGAGGCTCCGCCCCTGGGAAGCAGCGGGAGGGGATGGGCCCGGGTCCAGATGCGGATCCAGGTCTGGGTCCGAGGCTGGATCTGGGTCCGACTCCAGGTCCAGGGCTGCGTTTTAGTCCGTGTCCTGGTCCAGGTGCAGGTCCGGGGCTGCGGGTTCAGGTCCAGGAGCACTGAAGATGGGCTTGAAGATGCCCCAGCTCTCTAATCATCTTCGTTGCCCCAAAGTTTTCAGGACGTTGGCTGTGAAGATGAACAGAGATACACCAGAAGCAGGGAGACCAATGGTCATTCTCTTAAACGATGGAAGACGTTCCACTTCCCTCCTATCCTGTGCACAGTGAGGGGATACTGAGCCTTCAGCACCGTCCTAGTCCCCTTAGAGATTTGCTCATGCTGCTCTATTCCCTGGAAGCATGTAAAAACCGTGTAGATGCGGTGCTTGGGGACATGGTTTAGTTGTGAGCATGGGAGTGTTGGGTGGGTGGTTGGACTGGATGAGCTCAGAGGTCTTTTCCAAGCATAATGATTCTATGAACATAGTGCAGGCATCGCTTTGCCTTCACAAAGCAGGAGGCAGATGAAGTTGGACCCAGAAGAGCAAGCATTCTGAAATCAGACGCACCACGAAACCCTCAGCTCTTCATCAACCGCGTTAGGACTTCCCAGGCGGCTCAGGCTGTAGTGGAGAGAACCAGCACTAGGTGTCATCGGCATTTTAAATCTGGAGGGAGGATGGACTACCCCTGAGCACTGAGCACCCCAGGAGGGCAGCACGGGGACTGGGAAATTCCCTCCTGGGCAGTGCAGGGCAGGGAGAGGGAGAGACACTAGTGCAAGGCAGCAGAGAAGTGCCAGGGGTGTAAAATTTCTCTTGGCTGTGCTGAAATCCCAATCCTGGGATTTAGCCTGGAGAAAGAGAAGCTCAGGGGAGACCTTCTCACTCCCTCCAAATCCCTGAAAGAAGGTTGGAATGAAGTGGGAGTTGGTCTCTTTCCCCAAGGAACAAGTGAGAGGATAAGAGGAAACAGCCTCAATTTGTGCCAGAAGAGGTTTAGGTTGAACTTTAGGAAAAAATTCTTCAAGGAAAGGGTTGTCAAGCCTGTCCCAGGCTGCCCAGGGCAGTGGTGGAGTCACCATCCCTGGAGGAATTGAAATGTTGAGTAGATGTGGTGCTGAGGGACATGGTTTAGTGGTGACCTGGCAGTGTTGGGTTTATGGTTGGACTTGATGATCTCCAAGGTCTTTCCCAACCTAAATGATTCTATTACTGCACTGGTGTACAACCCAGGTTGCCCAAATTATCCACCATTTGAGATTATATCTACTGGATTTATCTGGAGAAGCCATCCGAGCTGCTTTGTTGTGGTGGTATTGGATCCTGTTGGCACTTGCCTGTTGTGTGTTTGTGCTTGCAATGCTCTCAGCAGCTTCTGATGGGTCCAACAGGGCTCCCTGAAATCCAGAACAAGACAGGGGGGCTTCCAGGGGATGAAAACCACCCTATATGCTGCAGGGGTGATGGGAATTCCATAGAGCTGTTACTCCTGAGCAGTAGCTGCTGTAACACTGCCAGGGCTCAGGCCTCTTGGAGAGGAAGCACTAAATTCTTTCTGCCAAGGACTGTTAACAATAGCTTTCAGGAAGAGCCCTGGGTATTTCTGCCCAGTGTTACCACCCAAGATGGGCAGACTCAAAGTCACACAAGGTGGCCCTGGCTGTAGTCATCATTCTCAGGGCTACCCATGGGCTGCTGGTTTCACTCCTGAGCTCTGCTTGTCATTTTAGTAGCCCAAAGACCACCCCAGATGTGGGATCTCATCACATTCAGCAGCTAATTGTGTGACCTCTTAAGGAGAAGATGCCTTGGATGCCAGCAGATCTCTTGCTCCATACAGCAGGGCTGCTGGCTGGCTGGGTTACAGGCAGCTAGGATAGTGAGGATGGGCTGAGCAGCACAGCAGCTATCTGTGATGACAAAGGGGAATGGAAATAGAGGAAATCCTCCCTAGTTATAGGCTAGGAGGTAAGGTCTCTCCTCCTACCAATAAATGATGAAGCCTTCTGCTGCTGCTGTGGGTGAACCATGCAGCCCCAAGCTGCAACAGAGAGCAGAACTCAACAGTTGCAATGGTGCCAACTACTTCCTGACATACATGGGATAGAAATACATCATCCAGCGCTCAAGCTGAATGGGTGAATGTGTTCATCCTTCTGCTTCTAAGCAAAGATAGGGAGAGAAGCCTTTCCCTTCACCATGCTGCTCCCTGTCAGCATGGGCTTCCCAGGTTCAGGAGCACCTCTGAGGTTCAGGAGCAGCTCCAATCCTGTCTAGGTGCCAAACCATGTGGGTTTTGGCAGGGCTTTAGAAACCCCAGTACAGCTTGCCAAAAGCTCTTCACCTCAGCATTGCCACCAGAGATCCTCTTCCTTAATTAAACTAGGAACTCAGATTTGACAAGTCCTCCACAAAGGCTGAAAGGCAGAACTCTGTGGCTGGAGTCCATCTTGCTGCTGTTTCAGTCTGTCTGAGCTATTAATTTCCTGTATTCAGGGGAAAAAAAGAGATATAATAAAATGCATGAGGAAACAAAAAGGTATAATAAAATGCATGAGAAAAAAAGTCATGATTAGAAGCATCTAGGCATGGCCCAAGCAGGGATTTGGGGAAGAGTGTGATAGTATCAGTGAGGCTTAAAAAATTTATTTCAGTCCTGATATGTGAAGCAGAACAGGATTTAAAACAGAGTGGCTGGAAAACAGGGATGTATCCATCCTAAATATGTTTTGGAAGAGTGAAATATTTTGTGGTTACTGATACCAGGGGGCAATAAACCACACAGAGCCAGGTCTAGGTGAGGGCACCTGCCTGGGAGCAGCATTACCATGCTGGGATCACCACAGCTAGTCTCTGGCAAGCCAGGCTGACTGCTGTTGCTGTTGCTGTGGGTGGCATCAAAGTGTGTGGGATGGTGGCAATCAGTGCAGAGGGAGCTATGGCCCTCTCAGAAGCAGCAGCTGCTGACAGCACTTCTCCCACCCTCCAAAGAAGCAGGAGCAGCCAGCCTGGCTCCCTGTGGCTCCTTGCTTTCTCTTCCTTTCCATCCCAGCCCTTTCTCCTTCTCCTCATGAAAGGGCAGCCAAATCCCAAGCTTTTCCCTCCTGGAAAGGACAAGGTTGCATTTCATGGGCACACAAGGAATGCTTTTGGTTGGCATCATGGGGCAAAAATAAGGAAGGTGGCTGAAGAATGGAGGATGAATGAAGTGCAAGTGTCTCTCCAGGCACCAGAGATTGATTTATTCCCCTGGGGTTGAAGCTGAGGGTGCTAAAGTTCAACCTTGGAGAAGGAAACCAGGCTGCTCCACACCCAGAGCAAACAGGACCAGCTGACTGCATGTTCTTAGTCAGCACCCACAGAGTTCTTGTTGATGTAGAGATTCTCTGTGCCTTTCCTCTATCTGTGATGACAAAAGAAGAAGAGGAAGCATAAGGAGAAGAAGAGAAAGAAGAGGAAAAAGGAGAAGGAGAAAAAGAGGAAGACGAAAAAGAAGGAGAGGAAGAAGAAGAAGGAAAAGAAGAGGATGGATGTGATCCTGTGAAATCTTCTCTGCATGACCCTGCTTTAGCAGAGGGGTTGGACAAGATGATCTCCAGAGATCCCTTCCAACCCCTACCATGCTGGGATTCTGTGAAAATCAACACAATTAGAAGCAGATTGTTACGCTTAAAAACAAACAAAACAAAAAAAAGAAAAAGAAATACTGATGGTGGTATCACTCCAGTGAAATAGCAGAAGCACAACTGGTCCTGAATTTGGGAAGATCTCAGGTGCCACAGTGATGACAACTTTTCATTTCAGCAGTGGCAGAGCAACCAAGCAGTCATAGACAGAGGCAGAACCAGCAGCCACAGGTAAGCAGCACATGAGGCTATAGAAAGGCTCCTCAAGGTCTCTGACCTGTTACATTGATTTCTTTTTTTAGGAAGCTTTGGAATACTAGGGAAACTGGAAAATACTAATGGGAGGTGAGTAATTAAAAGGAATAGTCTTTAAAGCTCCACCAGGCTGTTGTCGGACCCACAAAAAACAATGATGTGGAACTTCATTAGGAGGAAATGAAGGGAACATAAAAGAGTTAGCATCAGGCAGCTGGTTTGAAGGGAAATAGAATCTGTCAGGCAAACTCCCTAAAATTTTCCAGTGAGATTATGAGCTGGTAACAGCCATCTTTGAGGCATTTTGTGTTGGTACTGCATGATGATTTGAGGAATAAATTGGAACAATATGAATTCAGCATGATTGTGTCAGTGCCTGGCAAGAATAAATACACTTCTCATGGAGAAGTTTTCAAATGGTACCAAGTTTGGGTGGCAGCAAATAATAAGGGCAAGTCCCAGAGTGCTTGGTAAGCCAGATGTAAGCAATGAATATTCATATGAAGGTGACCAAATGTCATGTGGCCAGGAACAAAAGGATGTAGCTTTTCCTACAGCATGGAAAATTTTATCCCAGACAGCAATGACCTGAAAATAATTGAAAGGGATAGTGGGTAACCAACTGGACATCAGCCTTGGTGTGACCCTATGGCCAATGGGGCTGGCTGATTGTACCTGTGATGATACCAACACAACGTTGAGGAGGAGCAGATGGATTATGTTCTCTTTGTGCTTGCTACCAGAGCCACTGCTCTGTCCACTTCTGGCACCTACAGGCTAAGGGACATCTTGAAATATGTTTATTTTTGCCAAAAATACATTAATGAGTAAAAAACTGGAAAATATGACTTAGAGTGAAAGGCTCCAAGAACTTAATCTGTTTCAGTTCATCAAAGAAGAAGCTGGTTGATCCCAGACCTCAGGACCATATGTGAACACCAAAGGCTTGATCACAGCAGACTTTTGGCTCTACCAGGCAAAGGTGAAAAGAGATTTGCAGTTGAAATCTGAAGTCAGAGGCTGGATGGGATTCTCCATGGCTTCAAAACCAGCACTAAGCTGTCCTCTTAAAAATATGCTCAGATTTCACCATAGCTTCAGAAGCCAATTGGCAATGGAAAATAAGCTCTGGTTAGTGCCCCTTAGAAGATCCTCCTATGAGATAACGTCCTTCTCCCTCCCCATTTGACATGAAAACCTCCAGGGATGGTGGCTCCACCACATCCCTGGGCATCCTGTTCTAGGGCTTGACAACCCTTTTTAGGGAAGAAATTGTTCCTAATGTCCAAACTAAACCTCTCCTGGCACAATTTGAGGCCATTTCCATTTTTCAATGAAGTGATGATCCAGGGATATTCAGACCAGCATCATTCAACCTTAGCAAGCAGAAGTGAGGAAAGCCAGAGGTGTGCTGATACAATTAGCCTACTTTGTTCCTATCTCAGAAAAGGAAACAACAAAAGCAAAGGCAGAAACCCTCAGGGGTGTGCACAGCCTGGCCTTGATCCTGCTTTTCATCCCCTACATGCCTCTGGCAGAATGTGGGATGTCCATACAAGGAGAGCTCCACCACACTTGATAACGCCTGGCTGGGAGCAGGACCCTTCCAGCATGGACTGTACAACACAGAACAATAACAGCAAAGGAGGGAGCAGCTCCAGCAGCTGCACTGTGAAACCTAAAGGAGACCTTGGCATCCAAGAGTGTTTCTGGGAGGTGTTTTTTGGAGTAAGCTTAGCCTGTCCTTGGGTGAAGATGATTCTTGGATTGTGCAGGTCAAGGGGGTGGGTGGGTGGTATTTGGACACACTGCAGCTCAGCAGCTGGTGGGACATTTTAGGATCAAGCTGGAAGGTGGCTCAGTGTCAGTGGGGAGCTTTCTTTGGGATCACAGTCAATGGCATGGGCGTGACATTGTTAATCGAGCTGAGGGACAGGATGGGGAAGGTGGAGAGGAGGTTCATCCCTCATGGGGCAGGGGATGCCTCTGCTCAGGGTAGTGACACAGGTTCATTACTGCTGGGACCTCCCTTTATGGTGGGTGACAACAGCGTTACTGCTGTGAGGCTGTATACCCTCATGGTGGAGGACATGGGGTTGCTGCCATGGGACAGTGTCCCCTTATGGGGTATATTACCCCACAGAACCGTGTTCCCCATGGGGCTATGCCCCTTAGGGAGCCGTCAAAGCTATGGGGCTGTCGCCCTCAGGAAGCTTTCGCAGCCTCGGGACTCTGTCCCCTCAAGGTAGGGGTAGCTCAGCATCCTCTCCATGGCAGACACCTCCCCTCTAGGAAGAAGGAACTACACCCACCTCCCCCAGCCCAGAGCCACTCCCGCCTAACGCTCGCCCCCCCTATAACGCTCGCCTCCCGCGGGGCCGCGCCCACCCCTCCCCTCAGCTGCCGGCGCCGGCGCACGCCGCGGCCGAGCCTCCTCCCACCCTCCCACACTACATTTCCCGGCGTGCCGGGAGAAGACCGGGAAAGGGCTGTGCGGAACGGAGCAGGGTGGCTCCGGCTCTGCTGTTGCTGCTGCCGCCACCACCACCCGGGGAGGGTCGGGCCCGCCAGGGCAGGTGGGTCAGGTTCGGCGCAGCCCCATGGAGAAGGGGAAGATGGCGGAGCTGGAGAGCCTGGAGACGGCAGCAGAGCATGAGCGGATCCTGCGCGAGATCGAGAGCACCGACACGGCCTGCATCGGCCCCACGCTCAGGTGAGGCCAGGGCTAGGCTTCGCCTTGCTGCTCTCCTGGCTTAGAAACTTGGCAGAACTGAGGGCGTTGTGGTGATGGTTGGGCTTTACCCAGGTCCATCGTTTCCCCCCACCCTGGGAGGGATGTGAGAGCCTCAGCTCATGCTTAGGGTCTTGAGGTGGCTCTTCTAGCTCCACTGAGGTGTGAGGCGTTCGGGAATAGGTGGTATGTAGGTTCTGCCCTCTCTGGTTCAACCTTCCTGCTCGGAGCCTGCGCCCCAGTAGCCCCTTGGGAGGTCTCGGGGTGTCCTTAACCTGCTGCTGCCTTCCTTCGCCGGAGGGTGATGGTGAGGAAGGGGCAGGAGGACATTTCCCTGCCCTGAGCTTGGAGTCTGTCAGAATTACTCTTGGAAAGCGTCGCCTGCCCTTTTTATTTTATTGGTTTACTTCACAAAAAAAACCCAAACCCCAGACCCGTGGCTGACTGAAGTACGGGGACGGGTGCAACCATCGTCCTGATGATGGCATGAGTTAATGCCTCTGTTTGCTTAATGGCTCCTTTGTTCTTCCATTAAGCATCTTTTCCCCCAGTGGTTCTTGCCGCCTCCTTCAGCTGGGAGAACCCCTGGGTGAACCAGCGAGCCCTCTCCTGCCCGCCCGAGGAGCGCAGATGGAGGTAGCTGTGTGCTCAGGAGTGTTCCACCTTCGCTTTGCCTTTCCCTTCTGCTCCTTTCGGCGAGTCTGGGTCTGGCAGTCCAGCCTATTTAGGTGTTTTCTTTGCGATACCGCAGCTGGATTTAGCAGCTGAGTTGTTAACCTGGAAGATGTGCCTCCAAGTCTGAAACTGAGATTGAGTCTTTCAGGTTGTTAATCTGAGAGTTGGCTGTTTAACCAAAGTTTGTGTCTCATGAGAAATCATCTGGGTCTTTAAAAGAAAAAAAAAAAGTGATATTTTTGATAAATTCTGCCCATCTAAGACCTGATCTTAGTACAGGACTAGGTACTCCCTCCTTCCCCCTCTTCAGAAGTTCTCCAAAAAACTTTGTATCAAACCTCAAATGTTGTACTGTGCCACTGAGCACAAGGGTGTGTGTTAGCCTCAGAGATGTTGATGATACAAAGGGATAGAGAATACTTCTAGCACATTGTAACCATACTGAAGTTGCTAAGACTCAGAGGTGAGGAAAGTATGTTGCCAAAAGTATTTGCCTTTAAAAAATCTGAACATTTTGTGTGAAGGTACACTTCAATGGTTGCTTGGCTTCCTCCTTTCCCATTTCCCTTCAATTTCTTCAGTTGCTTCCAGCTGTTCTGCATCAGCCCAGGAGCTGCTGATCTGGAAATCATCACAGTGCCAGGTGGGAGCATTTGTGTGTAAGAAGGACTGGAGCCTCCCATCCCACCCCCTCCCCAGCAGCCCTTCATTTCTGTTTGAGGGTGAAATTCTGCACACCTGTCGTTTGAACTGCCTCATGTGGTTGTCTTTAAAAAAATCAAAGGCTTGGAGCTGTTTGACCTGCAGTGAGGGCACAGAAATAAGATGGGAAATCTTTTGATTTGTGGAGGGATAGAGCACTGGATTTCCTCTTGCTATAGGTTTGTCTATTTGCTTATTTTATTTTTGAATTTCTGAAGGTTTTTCTAACATCTTTCAAGGTAAACTGCAGGGTAGGAGATGTATTAACAAAAGTGAAACAACTGATTCAAATGTCTGAGAACTGCCAGGATGAAAAGTGTGGGTGGTAATATTTTTCTTCTTTTTTTCCCTGCTAGAACTAAGTGCAGCTAATCTTGTTTCTTAGTATTGTTAGATGAGGAGCTGGGCTTAATGTCTGTCTGCATAGCCACAGAAGACAGACTAATAAGCATCTGGGATGGGTAAAGGTTTGTGCTTTGCTAATATTAACTGTTGCTACTTCCTCAGGAGTGTTATTGATGATGTCAACATAAGCAATATTTGCTCCCAGGATTTTTGTAGAGCTGAAACTAGACCAGCTCAGGGTAAAACATGATGACTCCGGAAAAGAGGATGATGGAAACTTTGAAGAAAAAGGTGACTCACTTCTTGTAGGCATCATGGAAGAAATGTGTCTTCAGGAGCAAGGCTGGCCTCCCTTGTAGGAGCGGCAGTTCAGAAACAGGCCGGAGTGCCAAGCTCCTGCTGCCAGGGCAGAATTGCACTGTTATCAGTTTCTGCCTTGGGAGACTGAGATATTCTGACTGCGGCACTCAGTGTTGTCCTGGTGTGACGCTCAAGGCTGAACTGCTGTGAGCAGAGGCTGATGGAGGGGTTCAGATGTGAAATTTAAGGTCCAACTAATTGATCTGTCTGGGTGGGTTTGTGTCCCACCCACCAGGGAGAGTGTTTTCTGCTAGGAAAAAATAGCAAGTAGAGTAATTCTTGCCCTGGGGCAGGGGAAGGATGAGATGACTTCTTGAAGTCCCTTCCAGCCTTGTTGTTTTCCGCTCTGTTCTGGCTGTGATTCTGGGAGTCAATGGCATGGGCTGGGACTCCTTTGTGCAGGGCACTGTGCAGATGTGGGACATAGCCTGCCCCCCCCC
>VWZO01005624.1:641998-779948 GCA_013396975.1 Bucco capensis | reverse complement strand
CCAAGGAGACAGATTTCATTCTGAATGTAGAGGGGGGAGTTGAGGGAGCGTTGTGACAGTCCTGGGCTGTGTGATGAGTTGTGGTGTTCTCATGTCTTGATGTGCTGGTGGCTCTGGTGCTGTTGAGGTCTCCTCTTTTTAATATCTGACAGTGAATGTCATGGTGTTGGAAGGACATGGAGTGAGTTCAGCAAGTCTTTGTGGGGATCCCCTTGAGTCTGTGATGCTCCTGGAATCAAAATAATCCACTTCAGGGTGTCTTTCCTGCTATTCAGCCTCTACTAATTATATCCATTGCTCCTAATTCCATTTCCTTCTGCTGTTCTAATTCCTCTTTTCTTCCTCTTCTGTTGTGCTTCTTGATTTTTGCAGAGTATTTTTGGATCCTCTCTCTATCTAGGCTTATGAGAATCTCTTCATTCTGCAGGATCAGATAATCTAAGGGAAAAGAAAGCTTTTCCTGCTGAAAATCACCTCCTGCCTAAGCTGTGACGCCTGGGTACTCTGATGTTTATTACATACAATTGACTGCTGGAGTTTGTTGCTCTTTGAGATTTCTGTCCACTGCAGCTTTTTCTTTTAGTGCTGGGAAGCCATTGATGAACCATAATATTCTCAGGAGAGTGGATGGGATATCTCTGTGGTTCCTGATCAAAGTTACTCTTTGAGAAAAAAGGTTTGTTCTTTGAGGAAAAAGGATTTGCTGAGCATTTATCCTGAAATACCTCAGCTCCGATATGTAGAGATTACATTATGGCATGGCTGATGCTGTCTTGCTTTCTTGTGTGACTTATTCTCTCCTTTTAACTTCTCCCTGGCTTTTTGTATAAACTCTCCTGTGTTTTGTGCTGTGTTCCTAGATTAGAAATGATTGATTCAAACTGGTATAGAATAAAGGCAGGAGAATGAGTGAGATGGTCTAACAGGAGGAGAAACTTCTTTGCTGTGAGGGTGCCAGAGAGGTTGTGGAGTCTCCTGTGGAGAGATTCCAAACCCACCTGGAGATGCTCTTGGGCAACCTACTGTGGGTGATCCTGCTGGAGTAAGGCGGTTGGCCTGGATGATCTCCAGATGTCCCTTCCCACCCCTCCCCCATGCTGGGATCCTGGGATCTTGTCTGATACCCCCTAAATGTGGGTTGTGTAATTTCACCCACCTTTCCCTGTATCAAGCCTGTCATCTGAAGATCAGCCTGTGTGATTATCTGAATTGCTAATCACTTAACAAAGCTTTTGCTTGCAGCCTGCAGATGTTCTGCTGTCCTTTCCTATGCTCCTCTGCATTGTCCTTTAACACCTGATGTCTTCTCATGGTTAAAATACAGGCTTGTATTTCAAGCTACTTCTCTTTCATTGTATAGCTTTGTCCAGGTTTGAGCTAGAACTAATTCTGTTCAGTGATTTCCCTTCCCAGCTCAGCAGTCTCCTCAGTGCTGCACTTGCTGCAGCTCACAGCATCTTCTCCCAGACAGGCTCTGCTCCTAGCACTGACAACACTTGATGGGGAGAGTTACTGCCAAGGCTTGGACTGCAGAAAGGCTCTGCCTTACACTTGTTCCTCTGCAGACCAAGGGCACTGCTACATCTTGTGTCCCACCTTGGGGTGCAGCAAGTCAGAGGTGGCACCTGCAGGGAGGAGGGGACAGGAGAGGTGACCCTGAACTGAGCAACAAGGGATTCCATCCCATGGATGTCATAGTCAGGATAAAGCTGAGGGATCACGAGGGTCAAGCTCTTCTTTAATGGCCAGTGTCTGAGGAGGACTCTATTTCGTCTTTGATCCCAGTGTGTGTGTTCCTGAATCCAGTTCCTATCTGCTGCTGGTTTAGTCGTCTTTTCCAACCCATCAGTCTCTCTCCCTTGTTCCCATTCCCTTCCCCATGGGAGGACAGAGAGGTTCAGAGAGTGCATCTCTCACTTTAATGCCCAGCCCTAACCCTTGACAAGCTTGAACTCTTCAGCTCTGTCACTCTTTTCCTGCTCTCAAGCTGCATTTGCAGCTCTGGAATTGCTGAAGGATTTTCTTTAAGGCAGCATGGGGTTGGTTATGAAAGCCTTCTCTGGCCACATAGATGTAGTTACAGTATACCTGCTGTCTCCTTGCTGCTTCAGAGGCAGATAAAATTACATCCAAGCTGTAGTAGCTGCCTGCTTGTGCACTGAGAGGCTGGGGCAGCTCTTTTCCTCAGTGTCAGCACAGTGCAGAGTTATTTTCTTGGGGGCATGGTTGTTCCTAGCTATGGATCATGCTCCTCACAGCTCCATCTGTATCTCCACACTCAGTTCTACTGCAGTGTGAGTTGCTGGGAAGGATCAGCATTTCCAAATGATTGTTCTCTCTGGCTGCCTGATCTCAGGGTTTGCTACTCTGCCAGTTTTTGTCAGCTGCAGATTATATCATCACTCTGGGGCTTTTCTTTTTTTTTTTCTTCCCTTTTTAGGTATAGATTCACTTTCTAGATTGTTTCTCACTGGATGAGATTTTTGTCAGTTCTGCTGAGACTAGTACTTACCTGTGCCCCATGAGAAAATGCAGAAATCAGTGTTATTAAGGTTGGAAAAGATCTCTAAGATCTAGTCCAACCACTAACCCAACGCTAAGTCATCACTAAACCATGTCCCTCAGCACCACAGCTACACATCTTTTCAACCCCTCCAAGGATGGTGACTCCATCACTGCCCAGGGCAGCCTGGGCCAGGGGTTGACAACCCTTTTGGGGAAGAAATTGCTGCTGATGTTCAACCTAAACCTCCCCTGGTGCCACTTGAGGCTGTTCCCTCTTGTCCTATTACTTCTTCCTTGGCAAGAAGAGACCAATCCCCACCTGGCTCTGACCTCCTTTCAGGGACCTGTAGAGAGTGAGAAGGTCTCCCCTGAGCCTCACTTTCTCCAGGCTAAACAACTCCAGTTCCCTCAGCTGCTCCTCACAAGACTTATGCTCTAGACCCTTCATCAGCTTTGTTGTCCTCCTTTGGACACACTCCAGCACTTCAATGTCCTTCTTGGAGTGAGGACCCCAAAACTGAACCCAGGATTTGAGATGTGACATCACCAGTGCTGAGTCCAGAGGGATGATCCCTGCCCTAGTCCTGCTGGCCACACTAGTGCTGATAAAGAAATGTTGTATCTCAGACAGCAATTAATCATCCAGTCTGTGCTTTTATAGAGAACTGTATTTTTAATACAATTTATTATCTGCTAATTGTGTGTGTTTGGAGAGATTACAGTGGTGTTTAACCCAGGAATGAAATGAAGCATGCTTGCTAGGGGAACATTTCTACTAAGCAGCTCTTGCCTGAGATGAAAGTAGGGCTGTAATTAAGCTCTGTTCCTTAAGTCCTTTATCAACTCTCCCATGAGTGTGTATGGGATTAGTGTTGCTCTAGCTGACCCAGAACTACCTGGTTGAACCATTTACAGTGCTGGCAGCAAGCCCTGGTCATCTCATCCACCATGCCCAGGTTCATCTTGAACAGCAGAGCCAGAGGTCCTCCACTGCATTTCTTTTCAAGGATTCCATCCTAGGGAAGAGGTTGTGTGAAGAACTTGATAATGGCAAAATCAAGACTGAGTCTTGCTAGATTTATGGAAGCTCATGGCAGGGAGGGGTTGGAACTAGATGATCTTTAAGGTCCCTTCCAACCCTGACAATTCTATGAGTTTGTCCAACCAGACACTAAGCTGCTGTGTTGCTCCTAGTCCATAGGAGCATGAAGGTGGGTTTGGTCAAGCTGCTTGTGGTGAAGTGCATGTTGCTTGTTGCAGTTGGGGCTGTGGGGTGCAATTTGATGGGCCAGCATTGACTTAAGCAGATTCCCCATCTTTCATTTGCTTCTCCCAGATGTTGGTGTGTCACAGCATTCGTGTTGGTGCTGAAACACAACCCCTCCCCTTTTCCACCCTATTTGAGGTTATGTTTTCAGCTGGATCAGTTCACTCACCCATTATCTTGGGTTCCTTTTGTGGCTTCCAAGTGCCTAGGCTGGCACAGGGGATTTGGTTGCAGGGTAACAGGTTTGGGGCCAGTTAGGCATCTAACATCCATGACCTTGGACATGTCCTTCTTCTATGAGCTCCTTGCAATTCCCTCACCTGGTAGAAGACCATTTGACTTAGTTTGGGGAGTGTAACTGGTTTATGGTGGTTCAGATGGACATGGAAACCATGGCACAGTAAGAAGCAGCTGTTTGAATCTTCTGAGTTGGGTGCTAAGAATGAAGGCTGGCCAAGCTCTGCTGTAGTGGGTGAGATGAGGATAATGGTCTGCACTACAGATGTGAAGTGAGGAGCAATGACAGGCATGTGGCTTAACAGCTTCTCTCTTTGTGTTTTGGAGTGGAGGAGTGAAGATGGTTCATTTAGTGTCCTCCTGATCACTCTTGGGGACTACCTTTACTGGTGGGAGGGGGCTGCAGTTCCTGTGATTTGTCCTTCAGCCAAAGCTGCCTTGAGTGAGGAGAAGGAAAGGAGACCCTGGATCAGCTTTAGGATGAAATGGACCTTCTCTTACATGTACTGGGGCTGGCTAAGAAGTGCCTTCTCAAGGTCCTGGGCACACCTGGAAATTATATGCAATATCTGTAAAAAATCTCCTGAGGCTGAGTCCTGTGAGAACTTAGAATCATAGAATTGCTATGGCTTGAAGAGACCTCTGAGATCAAGTTAACCCAACACTGCCATGCTCACCACTAAACCATGTCCCCAAGCACTATAGCTACATGTTTTTGCATGCTTCTAGGGATGGAAATTCCACCACTTCCCTGGGCAGCCTGCACCAATGCTTGATAATCCTCTTGGTGAAGAAATTCTTCGTAATATCTAATCTGAACCTCCCCTGGCACAACTCAAAGCCATTTCCTCTAGTCCTGTAGATGTAACAGGGCTAAAACAACACTGAGTTGTTGCCCTGACTTAGCACCCTTTAGCTGTGCCTCCACAGGTCCTATCCCTCACTTAATGTCCAGCAATCCATGGAATGCCAACCACCAGCAAAGCAATGCCATGAAGGAACAGCACAGACCTTTCTTGACACTGACTGTTGGCTGCAGAGCTTGCTGGGGAAGCTGCTTGTGACAACTGTGAATTGTCTCCTAATAAAAGCCTCACAGGATCTTTGGAAGCATCTTTCAGCCCATTCTCCTGCCACCCAGAAGGGGAAACTGCCATCTCCTGAAAATGAGCCTGGGCCTCTGCTCATATGTACCTAATTAAGCATCTTTTAAAAGACAGTTCATTGCTTGAATTATATGAGCATTCCCTTTTGGTCAGGCTGATGCTGTTCAGCATCAAGTTTTCTGTTGAGGAGAAGAAGAAGAAGGAAGTATCAGCAGCTGCTCCTGTGAAAGGATCTGGTATCCGCATAAAGGATCTGTTGGAATCTGTGTGTGTGGAGTATTGGCAGGCTCTGCTCTTTAATTATCTCATGTTTTATGGATCTTTTCCTTTATGGATCCTTTAAGGTTGTGTGAAACAACTTTGAGAGGGTGAATCCTTACAATTCATGTAATCTTTTTATTCCAGTCCTGATACAGTCTGAAGGCAGCAGCTTGCAAGAAGGAGTTCTGATCAGTTACTGATTGATACCTTGTATTGTTGTGGGGTTTCTGGCAGGAGGACATCATTCCTTTTTGGAATTGAATCAATCACTGTCACAGGGCAGATTCTCCAAAGCCTGTTCCTGTTCTGTGGGCTGTGCTTCTGTGTCTCAGTAGCTCACTGAGTTGATTTCCCTGCTTAACCTCCAAGCACCTCCTCTGCCCTAGCAGAGTGTGATAGCAGTGTTGTGAGACAGGAAGCTAAAAAAGGGATGTTTCCCTGCAATCTTTAGGGAAAGGCTTCACTACTCTATCTTGGTGTCTTCTGGAGTTGTCTCTGCATATGACTTAGCAGTATTTCAGCTCAAGCTGGCAGCTGAGCTCTTCTTCAGAGCTCTCTGCTGTCCTGCCTGGAGATGATGGCAGAAAAGAGTAGTCTGGGGACTCATTTGATTGCCCTTCTGCAGGCAGAGTCCTGTGGCATTTTGGTTTGAAGGATTTTTGTCACAAAAATAAATAAAATGACCATTTAGTCCCTGGCTGCAGAAGCTTAACAATACCAACTTGCTGGATCATTTTTCCCCAAAGGAGAGCAAACACAACCTTTGAGAGAAAACTGAAATGACTGGGATTGCTTAATATAGGCAGGATGGGCACACAATTCATCTTCAGATGGAGACTAGACTGTTGAGAAGATGAAGAAAAGCTCTTCTTTCATGACTGTTGCACAGACTGGGATCTGGACTCCAGTTGCAGCAGCAGCAGGGATTTGGGATAGAAGATGCAAGGAAGTAGTTTTGAACTAGTCATTGAGAAAATGATGAGAACGTTGGTAAAAGTCGCATCAGAAGCTCTTTCTTGCTCATTGTCCTGTCTCTGAGGGTAGGGAGGAGTGGGGGCTTATCAAAGGAGATAGACATGCGCTTCTAGTGCCCTGCAGTCTGCATCTTGGAGACTTCAGCACGCTTTGTACCAGCATCTCTCTGTTTAAGAGGTTCCCGTGGATCTTTTCTCCACAACTGTCTTGTCAACATTTTAGTCTGCTAGTGCTCTCACATCAAAACATTTTTACAGTGATGAGTTCTGCAGTTTAATTGCTCATTGTGTGTCCTTCACAGTTTAAAACCAAGGGTTTTTTTCTTTTCTATGATAAGGCCTAGGCTGTCATGAAGGATTACAAGAAATATTAAATCAGTCATGTAATTAGGCTTTGGGCAGAGTGGCTGGGAAGTGCCTGGTGGAAAAGGACTTGGGAGTGGTGATCAACAGCAGCTGAAGATGAGCCAACAGTGTGCCCAGGGGGCCAAGAAGGCCAAGAGCTGATCCTGACTTGACCACTAGTGTGGTCAGCAGGACTAGGGCAGGGATTGTCCTCCTGGACTGAGCACTGGGGAGGCCACACCTCCAATCCTGGGTTCAGTTTTTGGCTCCTCACCCCAAGAAGGACATTGAGCTGCTGGAGTGTGTCCAGAAAAGGGCAATGAAGCTGGTGAAGGGTCTAGAGCACAAGTGTTGAGAAGCTTCTGAGGGAACTGGGGTTGGTTAGCCTGGAGAAAAGGAGACTCGGGGGAGACCTTCTGGTTCTCTCCAGCTTACTGAAAGGAGATTGGAGCCAGGTTGGTCTCTTCTTGCCAAGGAAGAAGTAGTAGGACAAGAGGAAACAGCTGCAGGTTGCACCAGGGAAGCTTAGGTTGGACAATAGTAACAATTTCTTCCCCAAAAGGGTTGTCAAGTCCTGTCCCAGGCTGCCCAGGGCAGTGGTGGAGTCACCATCCCTGGAGGGGTTGAAAAGCCATGGAGATGTGGTGCTGAGGGACATGGTTTAGTGGTGACTTGGTAGTGCTGGGTTAACAGTTGGATTCAATGATCTTGCAGGCCTTATCCAACCTTAATAATGGTATGATTCTATTCTGTGCTCTCTTATTTTTTTTGCCTTTCAACGCGAAGGTTCTTAATTCATTCTGCTCTCCTGGTGGAGCTGTTTTGCATTGCTCGTTATCCTGGTTGCTTTTCTTGGTAGCTTTCCTCATGCACCTGTCACCTTTTTGGGATGATGCTGGATAGATCAGAGCCACACAGCACGATTAGGATGCAGATTCATGTCTTGAGATGTGTTAAGTGGCACAGTGATTTCTTCTGCTTTGCTTTCTCTTTTTTTCTTGCAGTCTCTGTGCTCTGAGCCAACACTCCTAACAATATAGCCACAATTCTGCTGGCATCTCTCCTCAGTGGTAGCAGTTAATATGCCAGCAGTTTAGAAGCTCTAAATTATGAAGGGCTTGTCCCTGTTCTTCCCCTGCAAGTGTTCTGCTTTACACTGCTGACACTGAGCTCTGTTTGTCATTTTGTCACCTGATACTCAGTGTTGTAAGATCCTTTGCAGCTTTTTGCCTTGGAGAGAATCCAGCTGAATAGTTCTGTCCTCTGCAAAATGTCATCTTTATGTTCATCCTCTTCTCTACTCTGAAACACACTGAACTGGAGAAGCATCAACCATCTCTTTTTTTTTCCTTTTCCCTTGAAATTTCACAATGCTTTTGAGTGTGTTAGGTTGACCAGATCTCTCCCTTGTTAACAAGTCTAACTCTTTCAAAGAGTGTTAGTGAGTATGATGTGGGAATGCCACCCAGAGAAGCTGTTGTCTCCTTTGCTGTGTTGTTGTTTTCACATTTGCTAACTGATTCATAAAGAAGAGGCTTCTACTCTGTCCAGTCATATTCAGTGCTCTGCAGCTTGCAGTGTTCTTCACATCCTGCAGAAGCCACTGAAGAAATGAGCATCAGGTTTTTCATCTTTCACTTCTCCTCTGGTAACCAATATTAGTGATAGGTTATTGCTGACCTGGTATTTGTATCACAGAATCCCAGCATGGTGGGGCTTGGAAGGGACTTATGGAGATCTAGTCCAACCTCCCTGCTCTAGCATGTCACTGAGGAGGAGAGGCTGAGATCCCTGGGGGTGGTTCCTGTCACAGAATCTCAGAAAGTTAGGGTTCGAAGAGACCTCTAGAAATCATCTAGTCCAACCCCTCTGCTCCAGCAGGGTCAGTCACAGCAGCTTGCCCAGGATCATGTCCAGCTGGGGTTGGAATCCCTTCAGAGAAGGAGACTCCACAACCTCTTTGGGCATCCTGGGACAGGGATCTGGCATCCTCATAGCAAAGAAGCTTATCCTCCTGTTCAGGTAGAACCTCCTGGGTTCCAGTTTGTGCCCATTACCCCTTGGCCTGTCAAGGTCCACATGCTCATCAGAAATTTAGTATGGTACTTTATTTCTGGGAGGGCATCAGTGTGCCTCTAGCTTCCTGCCGAATCTCAGCTTACTCCATGCAGATCAAGTGCCTTGTGTATGTGACACAGACAGTGTTTCATGTAAGCACATGGGCAAGCTTTTGGGGAGAGGTTGTCCCCCTCTCACTGAGCTTGAGGAGCCACCAGAATGGCTCTTCTCAAGAGCATGCTGCCACCAGAGCAGTTCCTTCAGCCTGAGCTTGGCTGCTGTCCTGAGGGCCAACAAGCTGCAGGCTGGGTTAACTCTTCTGCTGGATGCTGTCATTCCTAAGGTGGTTCCACCCCAATTGCCAGAGTAGGTGCCACAGTTTCTTGAATAAGCTGAAAATAGGAGTCAAGGCTTCTTGATTTCCTGTAGTAGGAAGTAACATCCTTTAAGAAAATTTCTCCATGCAGTTTGAGGTCATAGCGAAGAATTGTCTTTGTCATAGCCAGCCTGTTTTCCAGAAGGGAGGATGCACGGTGTGCCTGTCTGCTGGAACTTCCTCTCTCTGCTTCCAAATCTGTCTTAGTTTGGAAAACTCAGTGTATGGGTAATTAGCTCTCCTGCTGGGTTGGCTTTAGGGCTGGCAATTTGCTCAGGCAAGACTCACGCACATGCACACTGATTTGTGCTCTTGCAGTCTCTCAGACAGAAAGGAATTGAGCAGCATTAGCTGGGGCAGAACAGCAGGTGAGCAAATCCTCTGCTTCTGCGACTTCTCAGCTGAAGCTATTAAGAGAGCTGAGAATGAGGTTAGTCATAATCCTGCTTTTTGGGGATGGATTGATGCTCTTGAGATTTTGAAATCCCAGAGTGGTAAGGGTTGGAAGGGGCCTCTGGGGATCATCTAGTCCACCCCCCCTGCTCCAGCAGGGTCACCCACAGCAGCTTGCCCAGGATCACCTCCAGCTGGGTTTGGAATCTCTCCACAGAGGGAGACTCCACAAGCTCTCTGGGCATCCTGGGCCAGGGCTTGGCTACCCTCATACCACAGTTTCTCCTTCTATTTGGATGGAACCTCCTGGGTTCCAGTTTGTGCCCATTACCCCTTGGCCTCTCGCTGAGCAGAGTCTGGCCCCAGCCTCTTGCCCCCTGCACCCTTGAGCTCTTGCTCAGCATTGAGCAGATCCCCTCTGGCTCTGCTGTTCTCCAGGCTAAGCAGCCCCAGGGTGCTCTCTCAACCTTTCCTCCTGCCAGAGATGCTTCAGTCCCCTCAGCATCTTGGGAGCCTCTGCTGGACTCTTTCCAGTAGTTCCTTGTCGCTCTTGAAGTAGGGAGCCCAGAACTGGGCCCAGTATTCCAGCTGTGGCCTAAGGCAGAGTAGAGGAGGAGAAGAACCTTGCTCTACCTGCTGATCACACTCTTCTTTATACCCCAGGAGACCATTGGCCTTGCTAGGGCATGTACTAGGGGAAATATACTGAAGGAAAGGTCCAAATCTGCAGAAATAACTGTTTCCTTCTCAAAATCCTCACAGCATTTTAGGCTCTTGTTCAGCAACCTGTTATCTGGCCTATTTTTTAATCATTTGCTTCTGGCTTGAACATCCAGTGGGTTGTGAATGGACTCAGTGTTGTCACTGGTGTGGCAGGAGACCATGAGGTGAAGGACACCCTTTGTATGGGGCGAGGCTTTTAAGGGTGCTCTAGAGAGTGACCTGACCTGTCTGTTCATCTTCTTTGTGTCACAGCAGGACTGTGACAGAGCTGATTTCACTTGACCTTGCCCACTTGGGGTGTGGTGACATGTCCTACACAATAGATAGCAGTGCTGTGTCCTTGCATGCCTTGGTTGGGTGAGGACACAGCCCGAGGATCTGCCCTTGGGTGTATGAATAAATGAGAATTGAGCTCAACAGTTGTGTGATGAGCTGGCTTGGGTGTCCAAGGCTCATCAGCTGCTGTCCCAGTGAAAAAAGTGCTGCCTGTCATCTAGAAACTGACACGAGGGACCAAAGCCTCCTTGAGCTGAGATGTCTTTACTGCTGCTTGTTTTGGAGATGCTATGCTTTACCCTTCATGCCAAGAGGGCAAGGGTGCTGGTAGAGCTGCAATAACCTCATCCCTTCTCTGCATCTCTCTCCTGGAGCCAGCCCACTGATGATTCATCTGCATCCATCTCAGCAGTGAAAGAATTCCTTGTCTACCTTCCTGTGACAAATAAAGCTCCAAACGTCCCTCCCAAGCTGCTAGCTGGCTCCTTTCCCCACCTGTGCAGAACCTTCTGCAGATGTTGGGGCCAGGGTTACCAACACCAGTGGAGCAGGGTTGTGGCTCTGACTGATGCTTAAATAGGTGTTTGCTTTGTATTTCAGGCTTGCAAGAGCAAGCAATCTACTCCTTAAAACCTGTCAGTGATGGTAAGAGATCTGCTAGGTCTTCCAGAAAAGGTTCACTAAGAAGCCAAGTGTGGTGGTTTGTTTTCTTTCTTTTTCTCCTGTGTCCACCTAAGAGGAACAGAAAGGAGAAAAGATGAGTATAAGGAGCATTTTTATGTCCTCTCTCTGAGTAATGAAGAGCTTGAAATTGAGATAAGTTTCTGGAAATGTGGAGGCAGCTAGCTCTTGGCAGCATCTTGAGTGGTGCATGTAGCTGTAAATGTTGCTTTCAAGTTGATGTCTTAAAGCCCACATAGATATGAACTTCTTCTCTAGAAGATACAATCTCCTGCAACCTGTTGGCACCTGTTAACAGAATAATTTTCCAAATATCACTGTTTATGAATTAGCTTTTGCTTTCATTCTATGTGAATGGTTGTTAGGAGCTAGAGAGTGTGACGATGGTTGAACCATCTGGTGGAACCATTTCCTTCTTTCTCTGTTAAGTTTGGAGAGACTTGGACCGCAAAAGATTATACTTGGACTTTGTTAGAGAATATATATCCTTCTCTATCAGCACTAGTGTGTCCAGCAGGACCAGGGCAGGGATTGGCCTCCTGGACTCGGCACTGGGGAGGCCACACCTTGAATATTGTGTTCAGTTTTGGGGCCCTGACTCCAAGAAGGACATTGAGCTGCTGGAGTGTGTCCAGAGAAGGGCAATGAAGGTGGTGAAGGCTCTAGAGCACAAGGGTTGTGAGGAGCAGCTGAGGGAACTGGGGTTGGTTAGCCTGGAGAAAAGGAGGCTCAGGGGAGACCACCTCACTCTCTACAGCTCGCTGAAAGGAGGTTGGAATGAGGTGGGGGTTGGCCCCTTCACCCAAGGAAGAAGCAACAGGATGAGAGGAAACAGCCTTAGATTGCACCATGGGAGGTATAGGTTGGACATAAGAAAAGGTTTCTTCCCCAAAAGGGCTGTCAAGTCCTGTCCCAGGTTGCCCAGGGCAGTAGTGGAGAGTCACCATCCCTGAAGGGGTTGAAAAGCCATGGAGATGTGGTGCTGAGGGACATGGTTTAGTGGTGAGCTGGCAGTGTTAGATTAACAGCTAGACTTTTGAAGATCTTAAAATCTTTTCCAACGAAAATCATTCTATGAACTTCTTTCTCTAGACCCTGTAACATGTTGGTCCTGCTTGTTTGCTTCTTGGTTCGGAAGCAGCAGCTAAAAATGAACATTTTTTTGTTGGTATTGTGCCATGAATTGTTGTGTGCCAGACAAATGTGTGTGCTTTATTTTGGAGAGAATTCCAAAATAGGTGCTGGAAGGGAACTTGAGATGACACATCCATGGATTGCAGTAAAATATGTCAGGGGTGTTTGTGCTTTTAGAAAAGCCTCAAATTCTATTGTGTGTCTTAAGGGGAATTAACTCTTTGGCCACAATTAGTTATAGGGAAAAACCCAACCCACCAGTTCTTTTATTATATTTTATTTTATGGTTCTGCTATTCATTGATCTGCACTTAATCTTCATTTGTACATTTGCTTGATTTTTGTTTTTTTTAAACCAAATAAAAAAAAGGTAAGGAATCTAAATAAATTTTAAATCTGAGGTTGATAAAATATTCTCTTCTGGGCAGCATGATCTAACTCCATTACCTTCTGATTCTCCCAAATCTATGCAGAATAACCTTGAAATGAACTTAAGACTTGTCAGTGGTGCCCAGGAAACAGGCCAAGGGGCAATGGGCACAAACTGGAACTCAGGAGGTTCCATCTGGACAGGAGGAGAAACTTGATTGCTGTGAGGGTGCAGAGCCCTGGCCCAGGATGCCCACAGAGGTTGTGGAGTCTCCTTCTGTGGAGAGATTCCAAGCCCAGCTGGAGGTGATCCTGGGTAAGCTGCTGTGGGTGACCCTGCTGGAGCAGGGGGGTTGGACTGGATGATCTCCAGAGGTCTCTTCCAACCCAAACCATGTTAGGATTCTGGGATTCTGTGGTTTGGTTTTTTTTTTTCAGTGCTGATGCATGGATTTGGTTCTGGTACAAAAGTGTGATATTGCAGGATGCTCATGTGGAGTTTGAGCTTAACTAATCCCGACTGGGCTGGTTAGGCAGTGCTTTCATTTTTATTAGACACTATAATTAACAATAATAAATGATATTTGAATTAGAAGGGCAGAATATTGGGGGCATAAGTGCTGATGTGCCTGTTACTCTCCCTGACTGCACTCCAAGTCCTCAGTTGTTAAGACGTAATAATCACAACCCCAGGTTTAATTAGCCAATATGGCTCAAACTGCAGTGCAGAGACTGCATGCAGCAGCCTGGACAGAAAAATAAATGGAAGCTGGAAATAAAAGCAGGAAGTGCAAGTTGAGATTCAACCTGGCTTGACCCAAGGGACAGTTAATTGAAAAATAACTTGCCTTGGAGTGTCTGGCAGCATACACCAAAATAAAGCTTCTTGTCAAGAAGAGAATATAAGCCAAAACCAAGAGTCCTGATGGGAACAGACCACTTGAAAGGTATTGCCAGCAGGGATTGCTTGTAGAAATCCAGTTGCTTTTGTGTTTGTACCCTCTGGGGCTTGTGATATTCACTGGCTGTAAGGGCTAGGGATGCATCCACTGCTCTGCTGCCAGCCTCTGTGCTGCAGGGCTCGGCATGCTCAAGCCTCAGCTTGCTTTCCATGAGGAAGGCAGGTGTTGGGGAGAGGACCTGAGGAGAAGGGAAGTCAATGCTGAAAGATGGGACAGGGTAGGAGACAGATCCAGGCAAAGGAAACCACCTCCTGAGGTAGAGATCGTGTGAACTTTTCATTTGATACCCGAGTGCTGTGATTCTTGTAGCCCCAAAATGTGCTGTTAATTGTCTCCTTGTGCTTGACTGAGAAGGTGCTTCCTCCAAGCTCAGCCTCAGTGCTGAAGGTTGTGGTGAGAGCAGAAGACTCCCTGGAGGTGATTTCTCAGCCTCTTAATGCAACAAAACATAGAATCATAGAATGTCCTGAGTTGGAAGGGACCCGTGAGGATCATCAAGTCTATGCACAGGACAACCCCCTTAAAAAAACACCAAACCAACAAATCACACCATGTGCCTAAGAGCATTGTCCAGGTGCTTCTGGAGTTTTATCAGGTTTGGTGCCATGACTTCTTTCCTGGGGATCTTGTTCCAGTGCTCCACCACCCTCTGGGTGAAGAACCTTTTCCTAATACCCAACCTAAACCTCCCCTGGAAGAGCTTCATGCCATTCCCTCAGGTCCTGTCACTGCAGCAACAAGCTGAAACTGCTGTTCAGATGGAATTGCCCCCAGCTGAGTTTATTTTATGTGTATTTTCTCTATACAAAGTACACAAGTCTGAATTCAAACAGAAATGTGCTTTGCCTAAAGGCTGTAAGGGAAGGTTTTGTTCATGTTGGAGTGGAATATGCTTGTCTGAGTTACAAGTCAAAGGAGAAAGCTGCTTTCTGTGTCTTAGCCTAGAAGTCATTTATAATGTAAGATTATAGGGAGCAGTCCTGCAGAAGCCAGGGTGTTTACATCCTTCTGCATCACGTGGACAGAGGCATCCCTTTTATCTCTTCAAGCAGTGTGAATATTCCTATTTTCTGTGTAATGTACAGAATCCCAGGACAATGAGGCATCTTAGAACATTAGGAGTGCAACAATAGGTCTCTCTTTCTCTGTCTGATCAGTCTTCTGGGACACCATCCCCTTCCACAGGGCTTGTAACTGCAGCTCAGCTCATGGCTTGGACAGGTGGACTCTTCACTAGGTGAGAAACCGCTTGATGGCTGAGCCCAGAGAGTTGTGATGAGCAACTGGTCACGAGTGGTGTTCCACAGGACTCAATTTTGGGGATTTAATATCTTTATTGATGATATGGAGATCTCCTTTTGTGGAGAGATTCCAAAGCCACCTGGATGTGATCCTGGGCAAGCTCCTGTGGGTTGACCCTGCTGGAGCAGGGGGGTTGGATTAGATGATCTCCAGAGGTCCTTTCCAACATCTACAATGTTGAGATTCTGGCATTCAGTCAAAGCTTTAAATTGTTTTACTTTATTTGGTTAGAAAAGTTATAATAAAAGAGTGATTTGCTTGTTTTTGATAAGTGATTGGCCAGGAGTTCTGGAAGAAGCTTACTCTCCAAGGTGAGAATAGAGAACACAAACAGATTAATTCCTATCCAGAAGCTGAAAAATGCCATGTAAAAACCAGCTACTTATCATTGGCAGAGATGCAGAGTGAAAATGTGCTGTATTTAGAGTAATTGCCTTTTGGAATGTTTTCTCTGAAAGGTTTTTTAAGCTTTAAATCTAAGATTTTTGGTCTGCTTGCCCAGTGTCTGGCAGGAGGGAAAGAAGTAGGTGAGTTTCTGGAAGCTTGCAGGCTGCTCTGTTTGTTCTGGCAGAGATGGTAATTGGGGATCTGTTAATTTGTGGTGTTCAGGAGATGTCGTTGAAACTGGGCAACAAGGAAATTCAAAGATAAAGCAGTTCTGCATGGGAGATGTACTCAGCACTGGGGAAGTCACACCTTGAATCCTGGGTTCAGGTCTGAGTCCCTCACTCCAAGAAGGATGTTGAGGTGCTGGAGTGTGTTCAGAGAAGGGCAATGAAGATGGTAAAGGGTCTAGAACACAAGTGTTGTGAGGAACAGCTGAGGGAACTGGAGTTGGTTAGCCTGGAGAAAAAGGTTCAGGGGAGACCTTCTCACATTCTCCAGCTCCCTGAAAGGGGGTTGGAATGAGGTGGAGGTTGGTCTCTTCTCCCAGGGAGCAAGTGACAGGACAAGAAATGGCCTCAAGTTGCCCCAGAGGAAGTTTAGATTGGATGTTATGAAGAATTTCCTCACCAAGAGGGTTATCAGGCATTGAAACAGGTTGCCCAGGGCAGTGGACGGGTCACCATCCCTAGAGGGATTGAAAAGCCATGGAGATGTGGTGCTGAGGGTCATGGTTTTGTGGTGACCTGGCAGTGTTGGGTGATGGTTGGACTCTATCTCAGAACTGTCTTGGCTGGAAAAATCCCCTCTGTGATTCTAGGTGCTGCAGAGGCTGCCCCTGCTCTTGACTCTGGAGTTGTGCTTTTCCCATGTGAAACTTCACTGGACTGGATGTTTCTCTGAAGTTCTCCCCATCCTTGTTTGAAGGCTGAAGCACAGGCTCCAAGGCTGTTTTTCACTTAGACTTTCCGCTGCTCTTTAATGAGCTCTTGGCATGTTGGTTGTTTTTTTTTTTTTTTTAGCCTTCTTAATGTGGGTTGTATTTTTAGAGCAGCTCATGCTTGAAACAGCTACAGTCACATAAAGATAATTCCTCAGTTGTGAGCTTCACTGTCTGAACTGGCTGAAAATAGCCATTCCCAAGGGGTGGGTGGAGGAGGACGTGTGAGCCAGCAGCCAGCCCCATGCAGCTGCTCTGGTGACCTGTCTCTTGGAAGCATAGGATCTAGGTGGGCAGAGATTCTATGGGGGATTTGAGGTTTTTTGGCTTTTATTGTTTGGTTGGTTGCCCTGCCGCCGTAGCTGGGATGGGGAAGGTGGGCTGGGAAAGCCGAGGAATGATTTGAAGACCTGAGTCAAGTTTAGAGATGGACAAAACCAGGAGCTCCCAAATTGTATTGCTGAGTGCTCGATGTGGAGATGCTATAGCATCTCTCCCAGAGCCATGCCAGGGTTGCATACCCATCCCTGTGGCATGAGGAGTGAGCTTCAGTGTAGCTGAGGTCTCTCCTTCACTATCTCAGGTGGCTCTGGATAGTTTTCATCTGCCTCTCTGAGACTTCAGTCTTTTTCCCCCAAGATATTCTATAAAGGCAGGAGCTGCATAAACTTGTCCTCAACTGACATCAAACTGATCTTAACTAACCCAACAAGTCCTCTGAGAGCTTTTGAACATGCTCTTAAGGCACCTGTTTTGCCTGTTTTTTCCCACATGGAGTGTGAGAGCCTGGGTGGCTGCTGGCATGAGGCAGGGGAAGAAGGACAAGTCCTTCTACAAGCCAAGAAGGTGGGACTCCTAAATGGTGGATTGTCCTGATCTAATCAGGAGCCCTATTTTTACACATCCTGTGCCGTGTGTTTGGTGTTTTTAGGTTGAACCAGCGTACTCTGGTTTTTTCCCCTTGCCCACTTCCCAAACAGGAAAAGTCAGGGGTTTATTTTTTCCTTTCAAGGAAGACACTTAAACTGGTGCTGAGCAGCACCCGTGCTTTGACAAGGAAAAGGTGTAAATATGAGAAATGGGGTTTGTCTCTTTAGTCTTGATGTGGGATGAGGCTTAAAGAAATCACCTCTGCAGGACATGGGTCATGAAACTCCCTCAGTGGCTCAGAGGTAAAGTGGCTTTGGAAGCTGATCTTCCTGTGGAAAATACCCTGGGATAAAAAGGTTAATTTATTGCATGGAGTGATGACATGTGTCTGTCAAACTGCTCTTTTGTTGGGGCAGTGCTGGGTTATCACAGAATCCCAGCATGGTGGGGATCATCCAGTCTGACCAACCTGCTCCAGCAGGGTCACCCACAGCAGCTTGCCCAGGATCACCTCCAGTTGGGGTTGGAGTCTCTCCACAGAAGGAGACTCCACAAGTTCTCTGGGCATCCTGGGCCAGGGCTCTGCATCCTCACAGCAAAGAATTTTCTCCTCCTGCTCAGATGGAACCTCCTGAGTTCCAGTTTGTGCCCATTGCCCCTTGGCCTGTCCCTGGGCACCACTGAGCAGAGTCTGGCCCCAGCCTCTTGCCCTTACCCTTGAGCTCTTGCTCAGCATTGAGCAGCTCCCTTCTGGCTCTGCTCTTCTCTAGGCTGAGCAGCCCCAGGGCTCTCAGCCTTTCCACCTGCCAGAGATGCTCCAGTGCCCTCAGCATCTTCAGAGCCTCTGCTAAACTGTCTCCAGTAGTTCCTTGTCTCTCTTCAACTGGGGAGCCCAGAACTGGACACAGGACTCCATCTGTGGCCTGACTAGGGTGGAGTAAAGTGGGAGGAGTACCTCCCTGGACCTGCTGGTCATACTTCTCTTCATGGACCCCAGGATAACTTTAGTTGTCTTGATCATGAGAGCACATTGCTGGCACAAGGGAAATCACTTGTTGCCCAGAAGAATCACAAAGCGCATTCAGGGAAGGGTTTCTGGGCGGGTACTAATTTAGGGAGAAGATCCCCTTTTTATGCTCCAGCACCCCTCACCTTCCCTTTTTTGCTGTCTAAAACCATGATAGACTTGCAAACTGATGGAACTCCCTCTCGGGAGGTGGTTGGTGTGCACCCTGTTTGGGCTGAATTCAGTGTTGGTGGTTGTAGCACCATCAGACTGGTTCTGCTTGCTTTGGGAACTGCTAGGCTGCTCTATAGTGTGTCTATGAAGGAGATGGATGGCCATGATAGCCCCTTCTGTCATGGAGACACCTGAGTGTTGTGATAACAAGCAGCTCTGGGGCTGAAGAACAGATTGAAGATGGCAATATTTTCACATGATCCATCAGGTAGAGCTCTCACTGCTGGAGGCAAAGCCCCCTGCAAATTAGAGAAGTTTTGTGCCTGATTTCTTTGTTTTCTATGTGTGTTTCTTTTTTCCTCTTAATTTCCCCTGTGGGAACACCGAGCTCCTTTGAAGCAAATTTGGCTCCAAGCCAGAGACATTACACGTTGGCTTTTTAAAATTCCTTTTGCACTATCAGTTGGACACCAGCATCCTCTGCTTCCTGTCCTGAATAGCTGCAGAGAGCCCCTTTGTTCTGCCTTAAGGATAGCTGTGGTTTGAGTAGCTCATGGAACTGAAGTCTGGAAACTCTCTAGGAACCCTTGAGAGGTGCTCTCCATTTTTTGAGGCTATTAATGTCACTGTTAAATGCACTTGGGGTTTTTTTGGTGTTATTCTGCTAAACAGGAAAAAAAGCAGCTGCTTGCATTTTGAAATGGCTTGAAATCTATTTCTGGAGTTTTGCAATGGTGCAAGCTCTGAGCAGTGATCCCAGAATCCCAGCATGGCAGGGGTTGGAAGGGACCTCTGGAGATCTAGTCCAACCCCCCTGCTCCAGCAGGGTCAACCACAGCAGGTTGCCCAGGATCATCTCCAGGTAGGGCTGGAATCTCTCCACACAAGGAGACTCCACAACCTCTCTGGGCAGCCTGGGCCAGGGCTCTGGCATGCTCACAGCAAACAAGTTTCTTCTCCTGTTCAGATGGAATCTCCTGGGTTCCAGTTTGTGCCCATTGCCCCTTGGCCTGGCCCTGGGCATCACTGAGCAGAGTCTGGCCCCAGCCTCTTGCCTGAATGGATTCAGAAGGCAAAACCAGTCCATGCAGATTGCTGAGGAATGCACAGAAGTCACTATTTCAGTTTTTGGTTGACAAAGCCCAGATTTCAGGGGCATTATTCTCAGCTAGCTTCATCTGAAAACTGCTGACTTGCTGTTATCCTGCTGCTTAATTATCCTGCAGAACCATGGAGATGGGATTTTTCCCCTCTTTTGTCACACACTTAGTGGCTGTGGGTGGATTGTGAGCTGTTCCTCTCCGGAGCGAGCAGCATCAAGACATTGTCACTCCATACAGAAGAGGCTTTTTGGAAATTGTGCAGCTGGAAGTTTCCCTGCTTTCTTCTCTTTTATGGAATACATTTTGGAAGGTAAATTTGCCAAAGCCTTTGTACATCAGAAAAAAAATTCACCTAGCAAGTTTCTGTTCTTTGTTGTGCGTGAAGTGCTCACATTAGTTGCTTGCTTTCAGGCCCTGCTGTATCCTCATCTTTAGTTGATGCAGGGAATTAAACATTGTTCTCTTTATCCTCCATCTCTTGGATTTTTCTTAAGTGTTTTGAGTAACCTATTAGAACTAGGATTAACCTAACAGGAGTTCTAATAGGAACCTATTAACCTGTTTGGAACTGGGAGCTCTAGTAGGAGAGTAGCCTGTTTGGAACTATGTTGGAAGTACAAATATCCACCTACTGGACACTAAGGAATGTGAAGTGATGGAGCTTTTACATAGCTCTCAAGTCACTTCAGAATGCCTTTAGCCTTTTCTTGTTGTTTTTGCTGAAGATGCCTGAGGATTGGTGAAGATTTTTGGGGTGCATTAAGAAAAGTATGATCAGGTTGAGCAGGTTGAGGGAGGTTCTCCTCCCCTTCTTCTCTGCCCTAGTCAGGTCACATCTGGGGTCCTACTGAGCAGTGTCCATTGTGGTAAAGCCAATTTGTCCTCATGGTTTTTGTTTGTGCTTCCACAAGAGAGTTTTTTCTTTCTCTGGCTGCCCTAAGTGATGTGTGGCTCTGGAGATGAATGCTTGTGGTGGTCTCTGCCTGATGCTGAGAACAGGCTTGCTTTGTATTTCTGGTTTTAACTTTCAGCATGGGCTTTTAATTACGATTTCATGCAGAAATGCTCTAGAAGGCTTTCTGGTCTAATGACAACAGAGAACTTATAGCTCAATTCTTCTTTATTGCTTTAAAGACTCCTGCTTCTTAGTAGATCTTTTGAACCATCTAGTAAATACTCATTTCTTGAGTACCTGGCACAAGCACAAACATCATGTTTAGAAAATGTCTGGGATATAAGTATGAAAAACATGAAAACCAGAAGGTTGAGGGAGGCTCTCTTCTTCTGCTCTGCCATAGTAAGGTCACATCTGGAGTATTGGGTCCAATTCTGAGCTCCGCAGTTCAAAAGAAACAAACTGCTGGAGTGAGTCCAGCAGAGGCTACCAAGATGTGGGAGTGTGTCCAAAGAAGGGCATTGGTGGTGGTGAAAGGTCTAGAGCACAAGTCTTGTGAGGAGCAGCTGAGGGAACTGGGATTGTTTAGTCTGGAGAAGAGGAGGCTCGGGGGAGACCTTTTTGCTCTCTCCAACTCCCTGAAAGGAGGCTGGACTGAGGGGGGTGGTTGGTCTTTTCTCCCAAGCAATAAGTGAGAGGACAAGAGGGAACAGCCTCAAGTTGTGCCAGGGGAAGTTTAGGTTGGCAATTAGATAAAGTTTGACCCCCAGAAGGGTTGTCATATGCTGCCCAGGGCAGTGGTGGTATTACCATCCCTGTAGGGTTTAAAAGCCTTGTAGATGTGGTGGGTGCTAAGGGACGTGGCTTAGTGGTGACCTGACAGTGCTGGTTAACAATTGGACTTGAGGATCTTAAAGGTCTTTTCCAATGAGAACAGTTCTGTGATTCCCAGGTGCTAATTCTCTGGTGGGAACCCCAGTCCTCAGGCTGATTCCTTGTCTCTCCATCCTGCTTCCCCTGCCCTGCCTGATGGCAGCAAACAGCTGAAGAAGCACTGGAGTACCAAGTGCCAACTTTGCCAATGACAAGAAGGATGTTCTGAAATAAGATCTGGAAATTAGTGATGAGCTGTGATCTAATAGCACTGATCTGCAAATCAGCCTCCTTCAAGCTTTGTGATGCTCTGGGCTCCCCGGGGAATAACTGCTGCTCCTCTTTTATTGGTGCCAGATCTTGTCACCAGCTGATCCTGGTGGATGTGTCTAGTGTTTCATCATCAGAGCTGAGTTGCTGGTTTAGGTCACTGTGACCTAGCTTATAAAGACCATGAGAAAAGTTGTGCTTATAGCCTGTAAATACCAGCAGTGTGATTTCTTCTGCTGCAGTTTGGATGCAGGAATGTTGTGGTCTAGGAGACAACTACTTTCTTATGCAAAGCCTTGATCCTAAGCTTTTTTCCTTTATAGTTTAGACCTTCCCTGACTCTTCTGCATCTGGGCTAGTCGGGTGAAAATGTTAGGATTTTCTTTGGTGCCATCAAGTGGCAAAATAAAGAATTGTTGCTTGGCTGAGATGGTTCTTGGGATGAGCAGAGGCTGCAGTTAGGAACCAGGTTACTTTGCTCAAAGGTGCAGTGAGATGTGCCTTGTGTGGGATGGGTAGAACATGGGGATGTCAGGAATGGTTGACCTCGTCAGATTGAGGTTATTGATGATCTAATGGATTGCCTTCTCTTTCCTCCTTGTTCCTGCCTTTCTGATTAATCTCTTGCATTGCTTTATCACAGAGTCACAGAATGATGGGGGATGGAAGGGATCTCTGGAGATCATCTAGTCCAACCCCCACTGCTAAAGTAGGGTCACCCAGAGCAGGTTGCCCAGGATCACGTCTAGAATGGGGTTGGAATATCTCCAGAGAAGGAGACTCCACAACCTCTCTGGGCAGCCTGGGCCAGTGTTCAAAATGATGATGAAAAAGCCAAGTAATGACTCCTTGGCCCTTCAGTCCCACCTAGCAGTCTGGATTCCCTTTCTCTCATGCAGAGAGAGGTTTAAAGGTATAAATGTCACCACTTGATCTCATCTGGTAGATTCAAAATAACCTAATTAGCCATAATCCTTTCACTGCTTGAACTGCACAGTAGTGTTGTGAGCCTGTGGTGGCTCAGGTTTGATGTTCACCTTGCCTACAAGTTTGTTGCTGCTAAACCCATGTCTTTGTGCCTCTATCCCTGACAGCAGTTGTGGGTGTGCTGGCTTGGGCAGATTTGGAGCAGCATGGTCCTGTTAGGACCAGGATTGGAGAGTGCAGAGTATGTACCAAGAGGCATGGTCCTTTGTTTAGGCTTATCACACTGGCTGAGGAGGATTAGTTAAGACTCCATCAATTCCTAAATGGGATTTTTAGATAGGTGACATTTTCCCTGATGCAGAAAAATCTGCTTTCTGCCAGAGCACTTACTTGTTTTGGAGCACAGAAAGCACTTGAAGGACAGCATGCCTTGGATGTCTTCAGTTTCCAAGCAAACCCTGTTACTGCTATGCCTTGTGTCCCTTGAGACTGGGCTCATGTGCTGGGCTGAGCTCTGTGCTAGCTTCCCCCCCTTCCCCAGCACAGATGCTGTGATACAGCCCAAGAGTGTTTGACCTCTCAAGGAGTTTGATAATGAAGTGCAGTGTATGAAGTTCGTTCTTTCTCCTTTTTTCTTTCTTCCCTTCCTTCCCCCCCTTTTTTCTTTTATCTCCTTCCCCATAAAAGCACAGAGTGTAATAAAACCTGGAAGTTTCCATTCAGAATAAAACACCTCAAAAGACCTCAGTTTTTGTGGATATTTAGCGCTTCTGAGTTGTGTGCCACATCCCAGGATGTTTCATCCAGCCTGGGATCTGCTTATTCTCATCATCCAGTGTTCCCTTCCCTCCCTTGCTTAGGGGATGCCCTTGTCATATAATACACTATCCCCTGACCAGACAGAGCCACCTAGATCTGCCCAGATCCTCAAATCGTGACCTCCCAAAGAAAATGGTAATGCTTTCAAATGACAGGAAAAAAAAGGAAGAAAAAGTCAAGTTCAATTAGAGTAAAAATTAGGTTAATTAACTTCTTTAAATAGATTAAGGCGCTAAGAAAGAAGTCAATCAAGCTGGATGAAGTAAAGTCCACAAGTGCTGACTTGCAGGGTACAGAAGGCGGCAGTAAGCTGGGTCAAGAGCTTTGTGTTTCTATTTAGTGTGTCAGCAAATGCTGTCTGGTTTCTAGGATACCTGGGAAGTTTTCTCCATCCTCCTGACTTCTGGATGCTCCTCACTGCAGTATCCAGCTTTGTTCTGTCCTGCAAAGCTGCTGAACCAGTTACCTTGATCAAGCCGTGTGACGATCTGCTCTGTTATAGGCAGTAAATATGATGAATAGTTGTATTCTTCCTTAAAAACTTGTCATCCTTGGGACCTGAGGATTCTGTCTCAGTATTCATAGAATTATAGAATGTTCTGTGTTGGAAGGGACCAACAAGGGTCATTGAGTCCCAATCTTGTCTATTAACAAACATTGGCAAGTGTCTTGAATCCTGGTTCTCAGCTTGTGCTAGAGAGATGGGCAGAGAGGAACCTCATGGAGTTCAACAAGGGTAAGTGTAGAGTCCTGCACCTGGGGAGGAATACATCCATGGACCAGGACAGGTTTAGATGTTGACCTGCTGGAAAGCAGCTCTGCAGAGAAGGATCTGGGAGTGCTGGTGGACAAGAAGTTCACCATTGGCCAGCAATGTGCCCTTATGACTGGGAAGGCCTGTGGTCTCCTTGGGGTGCATTAAGAGTGAGATCAGCAGGCTGAGGGAGGTTCTCCTCTCTTCTCCTTAGCTCTATTCAGGCCACATCTGGAGGACTGGGTCCAGGTCTGAGCTTGCCAGCTCAAGAGAGACAAGGAACTACTGGAGAGAGTCCATGTCAAGTTCTCATAAGGAGAAGATCGAAAATTCTTCATTAAATAAAAAGTAGAAATTAATGATTGAAGTCTGTGTGATGAGAGCTTTGGTGTTTGGGTGCTCTGCCTTCTGGACACTGAGCACTCACAGCTCCCTGGTCCTTTATTAGATCCTGCTACCTCATCCAGAAGTAGTGACCATAGGAGGAGAAAAATCATCTTACAGCCTCTTTAGATGTGGGTCAAGTGCCACTTAAATCTCACTGTGCTTTGAAACACTTTCATTCTTTGTGAATGAAAGTGGATTTAGACTGAAATTTGTGCTTAGCTCAGTTTGGAGCCTAAACAAGCACATCCTTCACTTCTCACTGTGATTTTGGGAACACAAATTCAGACCAAATGTTCTTTCTCCCCAGGCTAAAGACAGCTTCTTAATGTGTGTAACAGAGCTCCCTGCTCTGGTGGCTATGCAGGATTGCTGCTGCTGTGTTTTTTTTAGCTGCTGACCTGCTAATACAGTTTTTTCATTTATTTGCAATGATTGAACAACTTTGGTATACTCTGTTGGATCATCAGCACTTCTAAAAACCACAATATGAGAAGATATCTCACTATCAGACTGGCCATGCTGCCTTGGCTTAGATGTTTGCAGATAAATACTAAGTAATTTACTTAACTTTTCATGTGCTATCATGCTGTTACAGAATCATAGACTGATTTGGGTTAGAAAGGACCTTTCAAGCTCAGCTAGTCCAGACTCCTGCAGTCAGCAAGGACATCTCCAACTGGAGCAGGTTGCTCAGAGCCCCAAACAATGTGACCTGGAATGGTTCTCTTTCCCTTATTCCCTTTCTCTTCACTTTGGGAAAGCAGAGGGGTTAACAGAGTGTCTGCCACTCCTCTGGTGGCCAGCACTTGACAAGCAGGAACCAAAGCTGATACACTGATGTCCCCATTTCCAGCGCAGCAAGCTCTTATGAAGCTCTGAGCTGAGCTTATTCAACCCAGAGGCGATAAGCTGTTCCCAAATTGCTTTTGGGAACTCTGCTCTTCAGGTTTCAGTTGTCTGAGCAAGCTTTCCTCTTGCTGATTCTGTGTTTGGCTTCAACTCTTCTGAAACCTGCTGCACATGTAGTCTAGATTGCAAGATCAGCCTGAAATGCTTGGCTTCAAGCCTCTCTGCATGTGGAGTTCAACTTGAGGCCTTCCAGAGACTGAGGTTGGCCTTGCTTGAGCTGCCTTCTGCTGGAAGGAAGCATCAGGCATGGTTTGACTGTTGCTGTGCTTTGGAGGAAGCCAAACCTCAATGCAGTTTAGCCATCACGACACAGGGTGGCAGTGCCCTGTAAAGCTCTGGTGGCCCAAAGCCTGCGATCATCTCCGGTTTTGGTTTGCTCTTGTCGGTGCTGTGTCTCTTCGGTGACTCTGAATGACCTCTGTGTGTATGTCTGCTTCTTCCAAAGCCCTCTCATCTATGCTTCATAAGCCACATGGTGTTTGTGGAAGAGCAGGTGAGAAAGCTTGAACATTGGCAGTGCTAAGGAGCCCCCAGAATTTCTGGCAGTGGTTAAATCACCCCTGTACCTGGCACGTGCAACCTCTCAGTCTTTTTTAATCTCTGGTTTTCATCTTCCTCTTCACTTTAAATCTCTTCTCTAAATCTTTTTTTCTGCTGGCTGAAGAGATTGCCCAGAGAGGTGGTAGATGTCCCATCCCTGGAACCATTCCAGGTAAGGTTGTAGGAGACAAGTAGGAGCTGGAGAGGTGACTGCATGAGTGCTCTCAGGCAAGGTTGACTTTCGCTTGTTTTGAAGGGCAAGCAGCCTGTGAAAATCAACACTGCAAAAGAATTGCTGACTAAATCACCTCCTGCTGCTTTTTTTTGTCAGCTTTTGGTGGTCACTGAAGTAACCCTTCTGGAAGCCTTTCCATGGGGTAGGTGTGGAGTCTGGAGAGCTGACCTCCCTGTAGAAAGCTGTATAGCAAATCAACAGGATGTCTGATTCCAAGAAATTATATCCCAACATTATAGGATGGTCTCTGTGGCAGCTGTTAGGAATCTGGGGCTTTTAGTTTGACTTTTTCTGTTCTTTAACTGATTTATAACCTGCTTGTAGGCAAATCACTTGTGATTCTGTTACCCACCTCTGCATAGCTCTTGCTTGTGTTGGAATTACAAAGCCTTTGTGTAATTAAGGTCAAATTAGTGTATGAAATCCTGAGGGTGAAGACATGCTTTCAGTTTTAATCTTTGTTAGTGAAATGCTGATCAGTGGCATGATGGAAAATCACTCTCCAGTGTCTGAATATTTTCTGATGTTTTGTTGTTCTAATCTGTTAGAGCTGCGCTGTAAGTGATCCATGTGCCAGAATAAGCAAAACTACATCTCATAGCTCCTTGTAACAGTTCCTTCCACGCATTTAAAGGCAGGAATACTAGCTCCTTCCACCTGAGCTGGAGAGGAGTGCTATGCCTAGACCCAGGGACCAGAGCTGCCTGTATGAAGGAGATGCAGGAAACACGAAGTCTGTGATGGTCCCAAAGGTGGGACAGGTTTTGTGGTTATCTCCCTACCATCCTGGAGGTGATCCTGGGCAACCTGCTCTGGGTGACTCGGCTATAAAGTAGGGAGATTAGACTAGATGATCCCCAAAGGTCCCTTCTATGCTGGGATTCTATAACTTTAACAGTTAGACTTGATCATCTTAAAGATCTCTTCCAACCAAAATGATTCTCTAATTCCATGACTCCCTTGTGCTCTGTCTCCTTTTACAAACAGCACATCTGAAGTACATCTACTCCATTCCTCTGCACGTGTCCTCTTCCCCTGAACCTCTGCCTGTTATGGAGGATTAGATAATGTGCTGGAATCCCACTGCAAGCAGCAGCAGAAGGGAGATCAGAACATTTGTGGTGGCTTTTCATCCACATCCTCTCATTTTTGTGACTTGCTGCCTGCCTCTCGATTTTGACACTGCTCCTAACAATGGTATACGTGGAATAAACCTTCAGAAGCTTTCTGCACGACTCCACTGGATCCTTAGATTTCTTCCTTTCCTAACCAGTGTTGTTTACAGGCACTGTAAAGATGATTCATCTCCATCTTAATGCTAACCAGCTTGGATGGGGCTGAAATTGATCTCGCGAGCATTCCTGTCCTCCACATGGTGCCAATCAACTGTCCTTCCGACTTGAAAGAGCTTGAGAGGGTCAGGCCTTGCTGACGCATCCCTTTTGTTCTTGGGGGAATTGTTTCCATTGTGCTCTCAGGAAAGAGGAGGGAAGCTGAAAGCTCTGCTAGTGGCCAGTTCTCTCCATACTTTGCCTCAGTTGGGGGCATTGGTGTTTGTTGTAGCTCTTAGACTTGCTTGGCTTTGGGTTGCTCCTTATGTTTCCTGGCTCTTCTGGAGGATGAATGCTAATTTGTTCAAGCTCTCTCCCTCTTAAGGTCTTCTATCATCTGAAATTGATTCTTTAATAGGGGTATTATAACCAAGTCATCCCATTATATTTTCAATTAGGGTAATTATTCTTTGTTCCCTTCAGGATCTGGCAAAGAACATCTGTATTCCACCCCAGAGAGGGCTGTGGTTTTATGGTGGCTCTGTTTTTTCAGTAACATATAGTCTAAAAGTGTGGTGTTGTCCTGCTTTTAGGGTATTTTATAACTAAAGAGATGATCTTTTACAAATGAAGGAAACTGGAGTTTGTCTGTAGCTGTCAGTGAAAGTTGAATTGGATTCCTTGGAATTCTTGTGAAACCATGGAAGGGGCCAGAGACACTATTTCTTTCAGGGCTTGCTTTCATTCTTTGGGGCTTAGCACACCAGCTGGTTTCTAGAGAGCTTCAGCTCTTCTGCAGGTTGGAGCTATGGAAAACAGGACTTTAGGGCATGTCAAGAACCCACCTCCTATCTGAGGAGGTATTTGGTCTCTGCAGTAGCAAACACATCCTGAGCCAGTTCTGCTTGAAGCTTCTGCAACTTATTCTTAGAAATGATCCATTTAGAGAGATTCTGTAACATGCCTTGATGATACTTTTTGGTTATTTTTGCCACTCCTACAGTTAGAAAACTTTTATCTAATGTTTAACCTAATTCTCCTGGGCAATTTAAGCCCATTACTATTTTTCCTCTCCTCAGTAGACACAAATATTTGTATGGGAATGTACATCCCAAATGCTGTTGCCTTTTTTAATTCAACTTTCCTCCCTGAGGGTATTGCTGTTCCTATGTCTCGTGTCCTCTGGATGAGTTTGCCAGAGTAGACATCTCTAGTTAGAAAGGGGATGGGCTTTCCATTACGACTCTGCAGTTCAGGAGGGGAGCAGTGGTTTGAGGATTGGGTTGAGATTTGTTGGCAAGGAGGAGTTTGCTCATCCAAAACTTGGCCTTACAGTCCCAAACCTCAACTCTGGATCAGTTGGGACAGCAGAGGCTTAAGAAATGGTTAGTGACTTTCTTTTACAGAGGTCTGTTGGCTGGTTTTGTTGGAGTCCATCATGCTACTACTCCTGTTGAGTGGCTTCAGCTCAGCAGGGCTAGCTCAGTTATTTCTGGGTTTTATAACAAATGACTGAGCTCCTAAACCCCAAAAGATATGCTCTGACCTTCTAGATATGGATTCTGTTCATAGAGATGGTACTTGACCTGCTTCTTCTCTTAAATTCACTTTCCTCCTCAGCTGAAACCTCATCTGTAAAATACCTTTCTGGTGCAGCTCTTGTGAAGCTGAGTTGAAAACGTACCTTTTTGAGACCTGTGTATAAATGTTCTGTGTCCCATTCTGACCCTGTGGGTCCTGGGGATTTAATGGAGTATTGATCTGGAAAAAACAAATACTGGAGCACTACAAGAATAGAGTAAAATTCAGTATATTTATTCTTCCAGTCCTAGTTTTAGGTTTGGGGAAGCCCTGATGCATCAAGTTTCCTTCTGGAGCCACTTGTGTGATTACTCCTAATTCAATTGCTCAGGGTTACAAGAATATTTAAAAGTAGCCCAAGTGTTTTTTGGGAGGTGGTGGTAAAGGAAAGGGAGTAAGGGCTGTGGCAGGCAGAAATTGTGAGCAGCAGTTGGGGTAGGAGCTGGCAGAAAGCTGTGTGCAGAGCCCAAATCTGCCTGCTGCTGAAAGCCAGGAACTTCTCAACACAATGACTTGGCAGCCAAGAGCTCAACTGCGCCATCATGTTCAACTTTGGCCTGCCAGTGAGACCTTGAGTTGACCTTGAGAGCGAACCATGCTGCTTCTGCAAGAGGAAGCTGGTGCTGCTGAGCACCACATGCTGCCAGGCAGGGATGGCTGTGCCAAGGGCTGCTTTCTCATATGCTGAAGCCACCAGGGGAGGTGATGGAGACAGTGAAGATGCTACTTTGATCTGACAGGGCCATGCATGAGCAGTGGGACATGCTGTGCGTCATGCTGGCTGGTGCGGCTGCCCCAGTCCTCTTGCAAAGGTGCTGGTACGTGCACTGCTCCAGGCTTGGGGCTGAGGGAAAAGGACCTGGGGGTGTTGGCCAATAATGGCTGAAGATGAGCCAGCAGTGTGCCCAGGAGGCCAAGAAGCCATCCTGGTTTGGATCAGCACAAGTGTGGCCAGCAGGACCAAGGATTGTCCTCCTGGTCTGGGCAGTCAGGAGTTCACATCTCAAATCCTGGGTTCAAGTTTGGCCTCACTCCAAGAAGGCCATTGAGGTGCTGGAGTGTGTCCAGAGAAGGACAAGGAAGGTAATGGAGGGTCTAGAGCACAAGTGTTGTGAGGAGCAGCTGAAGGAACTAAAGTTGTTTAGCCTGGAGAAAAGGAGGCTCAGGGGAGACCTTCTCACTCTCTACAGCTCGCTGAAAGGTTGGAGCCAGGTGGGGGTTGGTCTCCCAAGGAAGAAGTGATAGGACCAGAGGAAACAGCCTCACGTTGTGGCAGGGGAAGTTTAGGTTGTATATTAGGAACAGTTTCAGAAAGGTTGTCAAGCTCAGGCCCAGCCTGCCCAGGGCAGTGGTAGAGTCACCATCCCTGAAGGGGATGTAGTGCTGGGGGACATGGTTTAGTGGTGACCTGGCAGTGCTGGGTTAACTGTTGGACTCAGTGACCTCAAAGATCTCTTCCCACCAAAAGGATTCTGTGATTCTATGGTACAGATGCTTCAAGTGTGGAAGTTATCAGTCATGCTGCTGTCAATTTTAATGCCCTTGGTGTGGTTTTATAAGGCAGTGATTTAATATCATGCATGTCTTGAGGATTTGTTGTGCCTCTGTTGGATGTTATGACAACATTGCTTCACAGCAGAAAGGAAGGTCCAAGACTTAAAGCCAAGAATGCACTAAAAAAAAAAAATTCAACTTGTTTAAACAATGCATAAGAGAAAATGAACTTTGTTAGCAGGAAAAAATCTTTTGTTGGACAATAACACAGCAAGTATAGGCATTAAAATGTTTCTGTGGTAATCTAATCTGCTTTTATAGATGTAATGGCAGAACTATTAATCCTCTAGACCTTATAAAAGCATTATTCTGCTATCAGTAATGTGACACAGCAGGAGAAGAGAGGTGACCACTAGAAAGTGCATCTCTTCACCCAACAAACAAGTGAGAGGACAAGAAATGGCCTCAAGCTGTGCTGGGGGAGGTTTAGGTTGGACATGAGGAAACCATTCTTCACAGAAAGGTTTATCAAGGCCTGTCCCAGGCTGCCCAGGGCAGTGGTGGAGTCACCAACTCTGGAGGTGTTCAGATGTGGTGCTGAGGGCCATAGCTCAGTGGCGACCTCGCAGTGCTGGTTAACAATTGGACTCAATGATCTTAAAGGTCTCTTCCAACCAAAGTGATTCTATGCTTTTAAAAATGGTGGGTTTTTTATCCCTACGCTGATGCTGGGACTGATGCCGATACTGACCAAGAGCCTGAGGTCCTGCAGTCTGAACCCCTCCAAATTCTCTCTCAATCCCTGAACAAAACATCAGTTCAGCTTATCTTTAACTCTAATGAAGGAGGTATCCAGTGTCCCAGAGTGTTTTCTTTAGGAACTTTGAGGAAATGCAACTGAAGATAGTAATAAAATCTACCCTAGCTCTTTGTTCAACCTTTGCTCAAGTTACCCAGAGAGGTGGTAGATGTCCTATCCCTGGAACCATTTCAGGTGAGGTTGTTTGGAGCTCTGAGCAACCTGCTCTAGTTGCAGATGTCCCTGCTGACTGCAGGGGAGTTGGACTAGATGATCTTGAAAGGTCCTTTCCAACACACACCATTCTATGATTCTTTGAGTTTTCCTCCTGGAGTGCTTGTCCTGCACCATGCCAGGACCTTGCTGAAATCAAGATGTTCCCAGCTATGAAACCAGGATTATCTTGCCAAGTAGTCAAGTATAGTGATAATCTTCAGTACCTGCTTTGTTTTTCGCTCCAGGGCCTTGTGATAGTGTGCTATTGTTGATATTTTTGGTGAATTTTAGTGTTTGGAATGATTTCTTCTGTAAATTGGAAAAAATGGTGGTGATGTGTGCAAGATGAATGGCTCTAAGTAGGAAAAGTACAGGTTGGGAATGCTTTCTAAACTCTAAGAATGAAAAATAATTATGATTAAACATTTTAGACTTCTCCAAAAAGGGGGGAAATTGTGCTTTTTCTTCTCTATATTCATGATTCAAACCTGCATGGATGATACAGCAAACCTCAGAGTAGGCTGGAATTCTGCTTCATCAGCAGAAGGAAAAGTCAATTCTACACTTGCTCTTCCACTGAGATAATTTCAGGTGTAACAGAGCAGGGAAATGAGGTGTCTTTGGAGAACTTTTTGCTTATGCTGTGTCACTACATGAACAGACTTTGTGAAGCACAAGGCTGGATGCTGTGAACTCCTCCAGTTAGATATCAAACAGGTATCAGTCTTGCAACCTTTCGTTGCTCTTAGTTCCATGAAGCTGTTGAACCACTCTTGAATTTCTTAATGATGATTTTTTGTTTTGCATTGCTCAGTAGTTGATTTGTTTATTACAAAAGTCAGAAAAAGATTAAACAAACTGCTAATGCTTTTATGTAGCTTAATGAGAAGAAAATGTTTCTAGGGGAATAAAACCACTACAGAAGTTTTAAAAGTGGGGGGAGAATTAAAAGAAATTGAAGTCCATAACATTCAGGAATTTGTTCCACTTATTAATTGAAAACAAAAGCAAGTCACTTCTGTTCCACTGTCCCCAGAATGTCCTCCTTGCATTGTTCCAGATCTCTTTCATTTTGCCTCCAGAGATTTCCCTCCTCTGTACTTTCAGTTGAATTGATTTAGGTTGCTTCTGAGTCCCTGTCCCGCAGGCAGCTTGTGTTGGGAATGAAGTTATGGGGTCAACCTCATGGCTTGGCCTTCTCTGGGGCTGCCTGAAGTCCTCTGGTTAACCAACTGAGTGGGAGATGTAGGAAGGACCTGCAAAGCTAGTGCCTGAGTATTTTCTAGCATGAATTTATTATATATGTTCAATAACTTTCAGCTCCTTTGACACTTTTTTCAGTGTATGTATGGTGTCTGCTATAGGACCTGCCAGCACGAGAACAGTATTTAAAGCATGATTGGGGATGATGTGGATTGTGTTGGTGCCTGGTGGCTTGACCCAAGATGTCCTGCTTCTGATGGTGTTTTAAGGAGAATTGTAGCTGAGCTTGTTGTCTCTGTCTTCTCTTGGGCTGTATTTCCCCAGAGGGAGCTGGAGTAAGGTTGGGACAGGAAGTGGCAGGATGACAGGAAATGACCTCAAGTTGTACTAGGGGAGGTTTAGGTTGGACATTAGGAACAATTTCTTCCCCAAAAGGATTGTCAAGCCCTGACCCAGCCTGGCCAGAGCAGTGGTGGAATCATCATCCCTGAATGGGTTTAAAAGACAAGTAGATATAGTGCTGAGGGACATGGTTTAGTAGTATCCTGGCAGTGCTGAGTTAATGGTTGAACTTGATCTTAGAGCTCTTTTCCAACCTCAGTGTTTCTATGATTCTCTTTGCCTCTTATGACTTTCCTGGAAAGATTTTTCCAGTTGACCTTTTAGAAAAAAAATTGAAGTGGATTTTTTTCTTTAATGAATGCAGAAATTGTGAAACTTAACAATAACAATTCAGGAAAGTTTTTAAAGTCATCTTCAATGGTTTTGTTTAGTGAGTCTACTTCCAAAATGTAAAGCAGACAGATCTGTCCCTGAACATAGTCTTCATGTGGAGAATTACAGCCTGTGAGATAACTGCATGCAGCACAGACCTCTTTTTTTTTATCCTTTTTTTAATCAAAAGACTTTTTGTGGGGAAAGCTTATTACTAAACCTATTGGACTAGCAATTTTTTACAGCCAAGAAAAAATCCACAACGAAACCCAAGCAGCCCCAAGGATCTTTTTCTATAGTATTGTCACAGTGCTTTGTATTTACAACCAAGGGAATGAACAGCCCAAAGCAAATGCAATTTGTGTTTTGTTTTCATTTATTATTGTTGTGTGTGTGTTTTGTGCTGTCATGACTATTAGTGGGTGTTCATGGAGGATGGTTTTCTTTCTGGATTTTTTTCTTTGTGCATCACCTTCTATGTCTTCTAGATTCCTGGTCACTTCACGAGAGTTAACTGATGATCCAAACTGTAATTAGTGTTTGAAGTAGGAGAGATGATGCTAGAAGCAGAGTGTGTATGCAGAACCATAGAATCATTCAGGTTAGAAAAGACCTCTAAAATTATCAAATCCAACTGTTAACCTAGCACTGAAAAGTCACCACTAAACCACATCCCTCAGCACCACATCTCCGTGGCTTTTCAACTCCTCCAGGGATGGTGACTCCACCACTGCCCTGGGCACCCTGGGCTAATGCTTAGCCACTCTTTCAGGCGAGAAATTGTTCCTCATTTAGCACCTAAACCTCTTCTGGAGCAACTTGAGGCTGTTTCCTCTTGCCTTGTCACTTCTTTCTTGGGAGAAGACACCAATCTCCACCTCACTCTAACCTCCTTTCACAGGGAGTTGCTTAGATGGAAGGAAGATGTTCTACACTGAGGGTGATGAGACCCTGTCCCGGGTTGCCCAGAGAGGTGCTAGCTGCCCAGTCTCTGGAACCCTTCTGGGTCAGGTTGTCTGGGGCTCTGAGCAACCTGCTCTTGTTATAGATGTCCCTGCTGATTGCAAGGAGGTTGGTCTAGGTGACCATGGGAGGTCCCTTCCAACCCAAACCATTTTGTGATTCTATGATTTGCTTGTTGCACGTGAGTTATCTTTTGAGTTCAAAGTTGATTGCTGAGTTTTGTGAGCCCCTGCAGAGAAGCTCTGCAGCACTAGATGGCACTCTGCCTCCAGCTTCTGAATTTCACCACCAGGACTGCTAAGCCTGAAGGAAAATCCTCTAGCATGGTGCCAGTGCTGACATTCAGGTCACTTTAGGAAGTTTGTATCTCTCTGTTCCAAGGGAGAAGCTACTTGGTGCTAAAGATGACAATATGGTCACCTTTGAAGACTTCTACTCTTGACGACTCAACTTTTGGCCTCAAGTTGTGCTAGGGAGGTTTAGGTTAGATATTAAGAAACATTGCTTCCTTGAAAGGGTTGTCAAGCTCTGTCCCAGGCTGCTCAGGGCAGTGGTGGAGTCACCATCCCTGGAGGAGTTGAAAGGCCATGGAGATGTGGTGCTGAGGGACATGGTTCAGTGGTGACCTGGCAGTGCTGGTTAACAGCTGGACTAGGTGATCTTAAAGGGCTCTTCCAACCAAAAGGATTCTATGATTGGTTGTTTTTAAAGCTCATATGTTGGATATTTCTTGTAAAGCATGACAGTAACAGTTATTGGAATTTTGAGCAGTGTTGGCATTTTCTTTCCAGGTCTGTCTATGATGGAGAAGAACATGGTCGTTTCATGGAGAAGCTGGAAGCACGAATCAGAAACCACGATCGTGAGATTGAGAAAATGTGCAATTTCCATTACCAGGGCTTTGTGGACTCCATCACAGAGCTGCTGAAAGTTAGAGGAGAAGCTCAAAAACTGAAGGTAAGAGGAAAAGTTGTCTAGCCATGGAACACCTGGCACTATGTGGCCTTGCTTTTAGCAGTAGGCTTGGACCAGATCACCAAACCCTAAGGTTGGTGTCAACCTTAGGCACTCTGGGATTCTGTGACGGCATGTGAATGTTGGGTAGAGCATCCAGAGCATCTTGGATTGTTCAGTCTGGACAAAAGGAGGATTCAAACTGTGCTTAGTAGAATGTGGGGGAAAAAAAGCATTTTTAGGATGGGAATGTGGCTAAATGGTGGGAAGGAAACTCAGCAGAATTCTGGGGGAAGAAGGTCCTAGAGGTTGGAGATGTTCTACACGTAGGGTCTAGGTGGGCTTGCAGTTTAAGCTTGGCCACCGTGCTTTAAAATACAATTATTTCACAACTTGAGGCATCTAAAAAAAGCACAGCAATGACTTCATCAGTGTCAGAGGTTAGAGAACCTTCCTTGTGTTCCTTCTCAAGTTAGAACAGAAGTAGAGGAGGCTGTTGTGCCACCCTTGCTGCAGCAACAAGCATCACAGAGTGGTTTGGGTTGGAAGGGAACTGTAGAGGTCTAGTCCAACCACCCCTGCAGTCAGCAGGGACAACCTGCTCAAGTAGAACAGGTTGCTCTGAGCCCCAAACAACCTGACCTGGAATGGTTCCAGGGATGGGACATCTGCCAAGGTGTGTGACCCTGATTTGGAACCAAAAGCAGCTCCAAGAGCACTTAGTGAATGAGATGTGTGGCACCCAGAGAGGTGTGGATTGTCTCCAGAGACCAGAGCAGCAAATCTTTTTGACTGAGTCGAGTCTGACCTTTTGAGAAGGACCCTTTTGAGGGTGGTGAAGCACTAGACCAGGCTGACCAGAGAGTTTGTGGAGCCTCCTCCTCTGGAGGCTTTCCAAACCCACTTGGATGTGATCCTGGGCAACCTGCTGCGAATGACCCTGCTTTAGCAGGGGGGTTAGACTAGATGATCCCTAGAGATCCCTTCCAACCCCTACCATGCTGGGATACTAGGAGCATGGGAGACCATTCAATAGACATTAAAAAAAGATGAAATGATATATAAGGGGTGGGAGAAATATTGCAGAAAACAAGTTTTCTGGAAAGGGAGGAAGAACTAATGCCTTCAGTGTGCTGACTGCTGCTGCTTTGTACATTTAGTCACTTGAAGCTCCCTAGCAGGCTTCTAGCTTTACTCACAGTGGTCTCCATTCCACCAGTGAAGGAACACCTTGATGAGGGGGTGTCCTGATACCAGAATCACCCATATTATTACAATAGCATTTTCCATGGCCAGGATTCATCCAGCAATTGATTGGAAGATGAGACCATTGGAAGCACCATGAAAGAAGTTATATCTTGGGTTGTTTTTTTTTATTTCAAGCTATTGTTTCCAGCCAAGAATTCCACATTGTTTGTTTGCAGAGGCTTGTTGCTGTTTCCCATTCTCCAAACAGCTACTTTGTTGGTGGCACACTGTGAAGTCCATTGCTGTACCCTCAGGATCTCTCTTGCTTTCCATTACGATGAAATCTATAAAATGGCACATGGGAAAAATACACACAGAAGCTTTATTTGAGGAGCACTGAGCCCTCTTTTTGAGGGTTCCCTCAGGGAAGCATCTGTGGGTCCAGTGGTGAGAGTGTGTTTTGTTCCAGCTATTCATTCTCTATTTGATCTTGGTCTTTGCTCAATACTGCTGCTCTTTGAACATACGTGCAACGAGCAATACAATAAATGCTCTCCATGTTGCATCTCTAGAATGTAGCTTCACTCGTATGTGTTTAGCTTTGGGGTGTTTTCTAGAGTACTAGTCTTTTGAGGAGCAGCTGAGGGAGTTGGAGTTGTTTATGCTGAAGAAAAGGAGGCTCAGGGGAGACCTTGTTCTCTACTTGAAAGGAGATTGGAGCGAGGTGGGGGTTGGTCTATTCTCCCAAGAAACAAGCCATAGAACAAGAGAAAACAGCCTCAAGTTGTGCCAGGAGATGTTTAGGTTGCATGTAATGAACAATTTCTTCCTTGAAAGGGTTGTCAAGGCCTGGCCCAGTCTGCTCAGGGCAGTGTTGGAGTCACTGTTCCTGGAGGAGTTATAAAAGCCATGGGGATGTGGTGCTGAGGGACATGGTTTAGTGGTGATTTGGCAGCACTGCTTAATAGTTGGATTTGATGATCTTAAAGGTCTTTTCCAACCAAAAGGATTCTATGATTCTCTGACATAAAAGCACAAGAGCCTTCCAGTGGCTTCCCAGAAGAGTTAGATTAACTGAGGGAGAATGGCTGCTGTGGTGGATAATGAACTCAGTCTTTGTGTGCACCCTCCTGGTTGGGACTCAGAGAACCATTAAGGTTGGAAGAGACCTCTAAGATCATCAAGCCCAACCATCTACCTATTGCCAATATGCCACTAAACCATGTCCCTAAATTTCATGAGTTGCCCACTTGAAGGATATAGCTCCACATTCCCTTTCTTAGGCAGGGTGGAGATCAGCAGGAGGTAGATGTTGGACAGAAAGATGGAGTCAGCATTGTTGCTCAGGGTCACAGTGGGTGCCCATTCCCAGGATTCTTCTCCAGCACCCTCTGCTCCTCACTGTCCTCACTCTGACACTCTCTAAAGGATAGCAGAGTGATGTTGAAAACTCCTCAAACCAAAGCCCAGCTCCCTACCACGTGTTCCGTGTATAGATGAATGGACTGATGACTTGCCCATCCCATAAATGCCCAAAAAAGGACAAGATGGTGGGATCACATATGTGCCCACCTGTTGTCTGTCCTCCCCTTCTCTGGGCATCTGTCTTAGATTAGGAAATCTCCTTGTCTGAAAACCTTCAGCATGTCTACAGAGAGTCTAGATAAATAATCATCTAATTTCTTTCGATGGATGGATGTAGACCCTAAGAACAAAACACAACACAACCTCCAGCCCCCTGCAAGCTCCTAGTGTGCAAGGGCAGGATATAGCCTTACTTCTCTGCTGTAGCTGGGATTGATATGTAATTTTAATAGGAGACAAGTACAGCCTTGGCATTATTTTTAGGAGCAGTTTTAAATTACCTTACATGGATTCTTTTTTCCTGGTGGGATTGTCAGGATATAAGCAAATCAAATAATCTTTGGAAGAGATGCTGTGCTCCTGCTTGTAAAATCTCAATACATCATAAAGGAAATGAGCAGTTTTTGAGCAGGGCAAGGAGCCAGGAGAGTTGAAGCTACTGGAGGAGCAATGTGGTGCAGATGCTGTGGAGAAATTGTGTGAGGGGAGGTCATGGGATGACTCTTCTCTTTTCATCATGGTGAGCTTAAAAAGCAGCATGGCCAGGGTTGGAACAAAAGGAAGCTTGGTGAGGCTGGATGGCTCCATGACAGCAAGCTCACAGTGCTGGGGTTGAAGCAACACCGTGGTTCTATATATTAATACAGAGCTTTCCTCTGGTCTGAACTGGTTGCCTTGTGGTGCACTTGAAAGGAAAGGGTTCTGCTCAATGTTGAGCAAGATTTTAAGTGCGGTGGCAAGAGGCTGGGGCCAGACTCTGCTCAGTGGTGCCCAGGGCCAGGCCAAGGGGCAATAGGCACAAACTGGAACCCAGGAGGTTCCATCTGAACAGGAGGAAAAACTTCTTTGCTGTGAGGGTGCAGAGCCCTGTGCCAGGCTGCCCAGATAGGTTGTGGAGTCTCCTTGTGTGGAGAGATTCCAGCCCTACCTGGAGGTGATCCTGGGCAACCTGCTGTGAATGAACATGCTTTAGCAGGGGAATTGGACTAGATGATCCCCAGAGGTCCCTTGCTGAGTAGCTGTTGGCACCTCGTGCCAGAATGGCAATGACTATTAAATCCTTTGATAACCAGTTTTATGCCATGCTAGGGAAGTTTGTGTGAAAAGTGATGTTCATGTACAATTTCATTTTTTTAATGAAAAACCTTGTCCTAATTTACATGGAGCTATACTTTGTCTTTTTTCCTTGATGTTTCCACACAGAATCAAGTGACAGATACCAACAGAAAGCTGCAGAATGAAGGAAAAGAAGTAAGTTCCTGAAGTAAATGAATTCATTCTGTCTCTTTTCTTTTCCGTTTCTTGTTCTGTGCTCACTAGTGGGAAATTACACTGAGTGTCAGTAACTGCTCAGCATCAGCTGCTAATTGGTATTGGCATTGGTATTAAAGCCTCCATTGATTCTCTTTCCTGTGTTTTGCTTTCCTGCATGAAAGATGAGTTGTGAGTGAGTGTTGGGAAGTGATTTTTCTTTGTTACTGCTTGTGGATTGAAAGCTAGTGGAAGGTGAAGCCTGGGAAGCAGGAGGGACTTGAAGCAACAATAAACCAGTTGTAGGCTTGTTCCTGCAGCCCTGAAATGTGTCTTTGGGATTGCTTATAATAATACTGCATCCCCAGCAGCATGGTCAGCAGGGCAGGGAGGGGATTGTGCCTCTGCTCTGTTCTGGGGAGACCTCAGCTGCAGGGCTGGGTCCAGCTCTGAAGTCCTCAGCACAGGAGAGACATGGAGCTGGTGGAGTGGGTCCAGGGGAGGCTACAGAAATGCTGTGAGGGCTGGAACCTCCCTGCTATGAGGACAGGCTGAGAGAGTTGGGGTTGTTCAGCATAGAGAAGGCTCCAGGTAGAACCTATTGAAGCCTTTCAGTACTTAAAGGGGCCTAGAAGAAAGATGGGAAGAGACTTTTTAGCAGGACCTGTTGTGACGGGACAAGGGGTGATCGTTTGAAACTAAGAGGGAGATCTAGACTAGATAGAAGGAAGGAATTGTTAGTAGTGAGGGTGGTGAGACACTGTCTGAGGTTGCCCAGAGATGATGTGGTTGCCCGATCCCTGGAAGTGTTCAAGGTCAGATTGTATGTGGCTTTGAGCAACCTGCTCTAGTTGCAGATGTCCCTTCTGACTGCAGGGGGGTTGGACTAGATGAGCTTTAAAGGTTCTTTCTAACCCAAACTATTCAGTGATTCTATGAATGTGAGATGGAGAGTCTGACTTCCACTTCACAGTTCAGTACAGCAGCAGCTAAAGTCCTGGTGGTTTTTGAGCTGCATGGTAAGAGGCATCAAGACATGAAGAAAAGGAAGGGATTGCCCATGTCTTAGATGTGATGTGCTTCAAGCAACATTCATTCTTCTGCCCCTTCATCACAAAGGATTACTAACAGGCTGAGGGGACTTCAGAGCTGACTGTGTTTGAAGGCTCTGATGCTTGAGGGTTTTCAAGTGCCAAAAATCGAGATGTGTGAGAAGTTCCAGGGACAGTTCTCCTCTCATTGCTCTGCTCTATTCCATGTAGAGCTTCTACTCTTCACATCTTTTCTAGTTTCTTTTTTAACCACCCTCCCAGCCTACTAGACTGTGTTTTGCTCGGTACACACAGACTTTACTCGTGCAGTTAGTTGCCTTGTGCTTGAAAAATACAGAAGAAAATGCTCATGTTGGACTGGGTCAGAGCAATTATTCTAATAAAGATTAAAATGCCCCTTGGAGAGGAGGTGCTGCAGCTTCTCCTCTGAATCAAATAATCAGACCTCTAGGTTACCATGAATGGAGGATTCACCTCCAAGAGTAGAACCATCTGGGATTTCAGAAGGACTCTGCAGTCTCAGTATGGTGCTGTGGAGATGAGTTGGTTCTCTAGAGGACAAATCCACGACCTGTCCCCTTGAAAATAAAGCAACTGAATTGTTTCGTATGCTATGGCCAGTCCTTGTTTTGCCTTTTTGCAGGCACACAGGTTTTTCTGCTGGAGCCTGAGCATTTAAAAATCCCTTGTTAGCTTCTGATGGTAAGAAACCCCCTGGGAGTGAGCGGCCACATCCTGCCTTTGAGGAGAGCTACAAAAAGAAAAGTTCAGAGAGGGAGTTAGGGAAGAGATGAGTAAAATGGGAAGGGGAAATTATCTTTGGAATTCACAGGACGTGCTACAAGGCTGGCATTTTGATGGCTTTGGTTTTTAGTTGCTTGCTTACTTGAAATTAAGCTAGGGCATACTTCTGCTGCTGGATGAAAGAAGCCAGAGCTGCCTGTCCTCCCTCCTTCAGCAGCACTCGGTGAGCTCTCCCTTATCAGGAGGCTTAGCTTTTCAACCTGCTGTTTGAATGGTTGTGATAAATGCAGAACAAGTTTATATCCTCTCTACTCCATTCACTGCTCTTAGTGAAACTTCTTTTTTGCCTTTTTTTTCTTCTTTCCCTTTCCGAAGTTGATAATAGCAATGGAAGAGCTGAAGCAATGCCGATTGCAGCAGAGGAATATTTCAGCGACGGTTGATAAGCTAACACTGTGTCTTCCTGGTGAGGAATCTGAAATTGCTCTTTTATTTTTGTATAGCTGTTAATTTTAATTCACTTCTCCTTGACTTTGTGCTCGTGTCTCAATGCTTGTGTGTTTGTTTTGTTTTTTCCCCCCTCTCTTTCCAGTCCTGGAGATGTACAGCAAACTGCGAGAGCAAATGAAATCTAAAAGGTAAAGTTTGTGCAGACTGATGTTGCTGTTGGAAGAGTGGAAAAACACCCTTTTGGGGCTGGATAAATTAGAGGTTCTCCCAACTTTTAGGGACATCCAAATCAGCCTTTCCTAGTTAACCTAACCTGATTTCTGGCTTGTCTTCATGGTCCTTGCTCAGCCTCCTGCAGTACAGCCTAGGGCAAGAATTACTGTAGGCTCTTGTTTGGTGTATGGGTTTTTAATGAAGGTGGATGTTCACTTTTTATTTCATGGGAGCTCACTGGTGTGATGCATGACTTAGTACTTGGCTATTATTAGCTAAATTTTGCATTTTTTGAATGGCATAATGCAAAACCTGAGCCAATCTGAGAGTCTGATGAATGTGAATGGAAGCCAAACACCTGAGAAACATTGTGCAGGATGGTAGGAGACCATGAGAGAACATATGACTGATTTGGGGCTAGAAATAATTCAGAAGAGTGAGCTGAACTACAAGGACTCTGTGGCTCAGAAATCATGAGCTGGAAATCCATGATTTTTCCCACCCTGCTTCTGTTGCCATGCTGAAGGCTGAAACCACGATCCTGGGGATGATTTGTTTAAGCAGCATGGGACTCTGGAGGCAGGTCATAGGCCCAGGGATGGCAAGAAAGGAGGTCAGCTGCAAAGGCAGCAGGCTCCAGGGGGGAGTGATGGGATGGGATCTGATGCTTGGTTTGTGCCTCCCATCCATCAGAGAAACAAGCCAGAAGCAAGCAGATGTTTCAAACAAGGTGATAACTAATTGGATGGATGTATTCCTATGCTTCCCCTCCCACCTCCACTCATCTCCATGCTCCTTGGACCCAGGAGCCTTGGCCAAACAAGACAAGCTTTACTCTTGGAAGTTGGGCTACCTTGGAGGAGTTGTAGGGAGCTTCTTTAGCTGTCCACGAAGCTCTCATGCTTGGTCTCTCAGGATGGCTCAGTCCAGAATTAAGGCAGGGTCTCCTTTGTCCAACTGTTTCTAGTCTGTTTCCATGACCAGCAAGAGGCTTATCCGCTGACAGATGTGGGGTGGGGAGCTGGAGCTGATCACAGCACTGGGAACTTCTGAAGGGAATCCACATGCTGCCCCATTCCTTCACTCTGGATACTATTTCCAGGGTCTGCTTCTAACAATTCCCCCCTTCCTCCCAGCTTTGGACTGGTTCATTTTGAAACAAATAGAAGTTGAAAGCCACATTTAAGGAAAATCTGACCCCTTGGCCCCCCCCCCCCCCTTACTCTTTTCTTTGTCTGAATTTTCACCAAATGCAGCACAACATATGAAATGTTTTTTGTGTCTGCACCCGGTCTCACTTATCTATCACTTCACGAGAGCCAGCCAAGGGGATGAGGCTTGAGTTTTGAGTACACAGTCTCAGAGGAGTAATAGGCTTTGCAGTCAGGGTGGATAAACTCAACACTCCTAAGGTAGGCAAAATGAGTTAGGTGCTGTTTGCTGTGTGATGTTCATTAGCTGAATGCATGTTCCATGGCTGTTAATTGGAGCTGGAGATGAGGAACCCATGGTCCAAACCTGGAGGGGTGACTGTGTGACCAGCAGAGAGAAAAGATGGAGAGAAAAGCTTTATCCTCTGTTGGCCAGAATTTAAGGAAGAAAGATTTTATCCAGTGGTTGGGAAATGTGTGGTTGCTTGTCACAAGGTCTCAGGGAAGACCTCCTCACTCTCTCCATCTACTTGAAAGGAGGTTGGGGTGAGGTGGGGATCAGTCTCTTCTCCCAGGTAAAAAGTATTAGGAAGAGAGGAAATGGCCTGAAGTTGTGCCAGGGGAGGTTTAGGTTTGGTATTAATAAAAAGTCTCTTCCCTGAAGGGTTGTCAGGCATTCTTGCATTCTTAAATTTATAAGGTCTATTACTTTGGAAATAAGTTATTTTCTTTCTCTAAACGTTTTCACCTCTAGTCCACTGGTGACTTCACCACTGCCCTGGGAAGCCTGGGCCAGGGCTTGACAACCCTTTGGGGAAGAATTTGTTCCTCATGTCCAATCTAAACCTCCCCTGGCACAACTTCAGGCCATTTCTTGTGCTGTTACTTGTTTCTTGGGAAGAAGAGATCAATCCTTACCTTGGTCCAACCTCCTTTCAGGGAGCTGGAGAGAGTGAGAAGGTCTCCCCTGAGCCTCCTTTTCTCCAGGCTAAGCAACCCCACTTCCCTCAGCTGTTCCTCACAAGACTTGTGCTCTAGACCTCTCACTTGTGACCCAGCTGGTTCTTGTCTGCACACCAGAGCTCTGGGTAAGGCACTGCTACTTGCCTTGGTGTTCCTCTGCTCTGTTTCAGAAGGAAAATGATGCTTTTAAGGTTACCTGGACATTAAGGTCCATGTTCCTTTGAGCAGAGCTGAGATTCTTGGATGTATTGAATTATGTGCAGTTACTGCACACTTTGGGGGGGAAAGTGGGATGGAAATAGCTGTTCTTCTTGCTTTCTTCAGACACTACCCTGCACTGAAGACCCTGGAGCACCTTGAGCACACCTACCTGCCCCAAGTGAGCCACTACCGCTTCTGCAAGATCATGGTAGATAACATCCCAAAGCTGCGTGAAGAGATCAAAGAAGTTTCCATGTCAGACCTCAAGGATTTCCTGGAGAGCATCCGGAAGCACTCTGACAAGATTGGAGAGACAGCCATGAAACAGGTAGGACTTGGGGGTGCACATGTGGTGGAGGCTTTCTGGGAAGAGGAGAGTGCTTCATAGTCATGTTCAACAAAGTTCTGCTGTTCCAATGCCGAGGAACTAAACTGAAGTCTTAAATATTGAAGTAGTTTTGTTACTGAAGCAAAGATTCTTCATTCTGTGGTTGCTACTAGAGCTTATCTTCTGATGTCTCTACCATTGAAAAGAGATGGTCCAATATTTTGTTGTTGTTGTTGTCTTCTCCCACTTGTATTCTGCCATATGCTCTTGGTTGTAGCCCAGAACATCTGAGAGGCACAGTTGGGGTGTGGAACTCCTATTTTCCCCCTCAGCAGGACAGAGGCATTGGTGCTGCTGTGACTGGTGGCAACTGGAAGACCTGGAGACACTAGTGTTGGTTTCCCAGGTTCAGGATAAAGCAATAGGAGTTCATTCAGAGCTGCAACTCAATTTCTTTTGCATTTTAAACTGATTTTTTTGAATACTGAATAAACTTTGTGTCTAGCGTGCAGTTACCAAGGAGTTGACATGTGTAAAAGGTGAACCTCGTTGATTGGATATCTCCATGTGTGTGTTAGAATGGAATTGCCTTTCCCCACTCTTCTTTAATATTCTAGTTCTTAATTTCAGTGCAGTTTCTTATCACAGCTGAGGAGCATTGCTCAGGGTGGCTTTTAAAAAGAACTTTGATGAAATTCAGATCTACTGGCAATGAAATGTTACTACTCTTGAGCAGTAAACTACTTCCTCTGGTAGTGCCTGATGGATTGGACTTGTTGATTTATGGGAAGGACTCTTGCTATGATTTTTCATAAGTTGATAAAAATGTCCTGTTATATTTATGGGTAGAGGTAGAAGCAAGTTCAGTTTTGTCTGATTAAACACCATCCTCTCTGCAAAGTGTTCTAGCTTGAGGATTTCTTTTAATTGATTTAATTAACATTATCTCTGCTGCCTTACTGTCGTCTTAACTTCTTTATAGTAATTTGGGAAATCAAACCAGACCTTGTGTGGTGGCATAGAGCTCTGGAGAGATGCCTTTCTGTATCTGAGAGCTCAGCAAACCTTTCCTTGTTAGTTGTTGCATGCAATCCAACTGATCTTTCAGAACATGCAGAAAGTACACTGTGGCTTGGAGGTGTTGTTGTGGAGTGAGATGTGTATGGTGGTAATGTCTGGAATAGCTTTAGATGCTATTGTGCTGAATTTACCTGATAGAGTGGTTTCTAGAAGAGTGGTTACAAAATAATAACTATTTTTGTTTGTAACAGCAGCCAAGCTATTCAAAAGCTTTTTTGCTTGGTTTCTATGGCTGGAAAGGGATAGAAGTTTCATTTGTCTTTTGGATTCAGTTAATTAAGTGAAGATGTTGCTTCAAATAACTTCATATCCTATTAAGGTGAGACCTCCTCTGCAGTGCTGGGTCCAGCTCTGGAGTCCTCAGCCCAGCAGAGACATGGACCTGGTGGAGTGGGTCCAGAGGAGGCCACAGAATTGATGCAAGGTGTCCTGGGGCCAAACCAGGACACAAGGGCTGAAAGCTCTCTGCACTGAGAGAGTTGAGAGAGCTGAGAGAGAGTTGGGGTTGTTCAGCCTGGAGAAGAGAAGGCTCCAGGGAGACCTTCTTGAAGTCTTTTGTACTTAAAGTGCCTGATAAGAAAGATGGGGAGACTTTTTAGCAGGACCTGTTGTGACAGGACAAGGGGTGAGGTTTGAAACTGAAAGAGGAGAGACTTCGATGAGATGTAAGGAAGAAATTCTTGGCTGTGTGGGTGGTGAGACTCAGGAGCAGGTTGCCCAGGAAAGTCGTGGATGCTCTATCCCTGCAAGTGTTCATGGCCAGGTTGGGTGGGGCTTGGGCAATGGGAATTTATCCTTGCTCATGACCTGGGAGATGGAACTAGGTGATCTTTAAGGTCTCTTCCAACCCAAACTGTTCTGTGATTCTATGATTTAGCTATTTTTAATTTGCCTACTGATGATACAGGGAAGCGAACATCTTCAGTCTCCCCAAATCCCAGTTTTCTGATGTTTTGTGAGAGTAAAGTGCAGACTCCAGAAGAGCTTTCCTTCACCCTTTATGAAAACAGTATTATCTCCAAGGACAGCCTTGATGACTTTCCAGCAGTAGAGGAGTACTCTTCCAGCACAGCAACCTGGGGAGGAAGGTCAACATGCCCCTGCCAGTTGCTAAAGCTGAGTTGGAAGCGATGCTGGAATTTGAGCAACATGCAAGGTTTATTCCTGCAAAAAACATCACTGATGAGGAGCTGAAGCTTTCAGAGCCTTCCATTGCGTGGGGTCCCTTGCTGTTGTTTTGCCCTCAGAAAAGAAGGGGTAGGGTTACCACCACCAGAGTTACCAGCAGGGCTTGTTGCATGGCTAGGTCTTTTCTCCTCGGTCTGTTGGCCGTGATTGATAGCTGCTCTGGAACAGAGCAGAGCTGGCAGGAGGCCTGGGAGAGTCAGGGAGCAGCGATTGGCAGCGGAATACGTTCGGTTTAAATTAGCATCCTATAAATTCTTTTGGAAATGGTTTGATTTCACCAGCAGGGAATGGAAGAAGGTTTGATCCAGTGAGGGGGAAGGAACTTAGGGTTTTGTAACGTGACAAATCTGAGGCTGATGATGACAAGAGCTTGAAAATGTTCATTTTGTGATAATCAGAAGGATCTGGCTGGGAGCGCTTGGAGCCCTGGCTGCATTTCTGGCTGGCAGTCAAGGATGCAGGGAGGTCGCTGGCCTCTCTCTTGGAGAGGAAACCCATGGTGGGCTGAAGTCAAGCGAGATGTTCTTGGGGTCAGGTGGGTGCAGGAACTGGAGGGATCTCATCTCACAACACCCAGAGAAACCTTAGAGTCTCTCTGTACAACTGATGAGCTCTCATTGACTCCTTCCCTTCTGTGTGGGGTGTATTTTCTTTGGTTTTTTTATTAAATCTGAATTTTATTACCTGTGGTTCTGGGGGAATTTGCTGCGTTCCAAATCTTGTTCCTAATTACACGACGCTTGAGCAGATGAAAGTAGCTCTGTGCACTTGAACTCCTTTTGGACTTTGGCCCCGTGAACCTGTGTGTGTGTTTTGGTTTTTTTATTTTTTGTTTTAAAAGATCTGAGTTCTGCCCTTGCCAGGAATGAATTACATCTTATTAACACTTGCTGATATCCTGTCTGTGGTTTTATTATCTCACTTAACGGCTGAAATATGCACGGCATGCGGAGAAGGTCACTGAGGATGCTGCTGCATGCAAAGGCTCTAGGGTGAGCACAGGGAAGGCTGTTGCTCCAGGGGGCCAAGAATAACCCATCCCAAAGCCATTAGCAGATCAAGTTTGTCAGGGCAGCCAAAATGCTCCACGTGCCTTTCACTGAAAGGGAGCCAAAGCAGTGTTTTTATCTTTTTTTAGCACTTAAACATCTGCTGGGACAGTGCATCCAAGAGGTGGTGAACTAGGATGAGTTTGAATGGGCTGGTGTTTTAGCTCAGCTTTTTTTAAGGTATTGTTTTCTTGCCAACAGATATTAGTGTCTGTGTCATTTGGATCAGCAGGACTGGGGCAGGAATAGTCGTCCTGGACTGGGCACTGGGGAGGTCACACCTTGAATCCTAGGTTCAGTTTTGGGCTCCTTATTCCAAGAAGGACATTAGGTGCTGGAATGTGTCCAGAGAAGGGCAAGGAAGGTGGTGAAGGCTCTAGAGCACAAGTGTTGTGAGGAGCAGCTGAGGGAACTGGGGTTGGTTAGTCTGGAGGAGACTCGGGACACTTTCTCACTCTCTCCAACTCCCTGAAAGGAGGTTGAAGCCAGGTGGGGTTTGGTCTCTTTTCCCAAGGAACAAGTGAGAGGATAAGAGGTAATAACCTCAAATTACACCAGGGGAGGTTTAGCTCGGATAATAGGAGCAAATTCTTCCCCAAAAGGGTTGTCAAATCCTGTCCCAGACTGCCCAGGGCAGTGGTGGAGTCACCATCCCAGGAGGCATTAAAAAACCATAGAGATGTGGTGCTGAGGGATGTGGCTTTGTGGTGACCTGGCAGTGCTGGTTTATGGTTGCTCTTGATGATCTTAAAGAAACCAGGCTAAACTTTGCACAATAATGTGCACAACTAAAAGGTTGATCTGATTGTGGTAGGAGTGTTCTGACCATCATCTGGAGAAGAGCATGGATTAACAGCAGCTCTGTACAGAGACAACTACATCTCAGAAACCAGTGAGTCAGGTCTAGGGTTTGGATGGCTTCCCTTGCTTCACATGCTATCCTGCAGCTCAGAACCTCTCATGAAAGATAGTCAGAGCGTAATATATTCTCCTTTTTCACATAGCCTCTTGTGCCTGTAAGTAGCATGGACAAAGAGGCCTAAACAGCACATGCAGCTGCCACAGTTATGTTCTTCTCCTGTAAAGAAATGTTCAGTAGCACATGATCATAATGTAGCCAGGCTTGGGGGGGTGGAATTCTTTGGGATGAGACATCCAGGAGGAGGAGATTTATTTTATTTTCCCCAAACTTACTTGGAGTGGAGATGACAGCTGCTAATAGGCATGCCCTGGGCCTGCTGGGATGCTCAACATGCTATAAGCATGCTAAGGCTGTTGAGCACCCAGCTGCATGCTTCAATATTTTAGGTATGTCTGGATTTAAATTGAATTCTGCTCGTGAGGTCCCTGGATTTATGATGATTGGTTTGGGGAGGGAAGTTCCTTTGCATAGTTTTCTCTGTGCTACTGGTTGGTTCTTACAACTGCAACTGAATCTCAGTGTGTGTTTTCAGTAGGAAGACAGAGAGGTAGTGACGTGTTTGGTGATGAGTCCTGAGTATCTGCTGTGTGTGGGTTTTTTTTTTTAGTTTTAAAGTCATTTTGAATATGTTGCTATTGTAATAAAAATGTTACTGTGTAATTTTTTTAAAGATTAAATCATAGAATGCTTTGGGTTGGAAAGGACCTTTAAAGGTCATCTAGTTCCAACCCCTCTGCAGTGAGCAGGAAGCTGTAGAAAGGGAGAAGGTCTCTCCTGAGCCTCCTTTTGTCCAGACTAACCAACCCAGTTCTCTCAGCTGCTCCTCACAACACTTGTGCTTTAGACCCTTCACCACCTTTGTTACCTTTCTCTGGACACACTCCAGCGCTTCAGTGTCCTTCTTGCAGTGAGGAGCCCAAAACTGAACCCAGGATTTGAGGTGTGGCCTCCCCAGTGCCCAGTCCAGGAGGACAATCCCTGCCCTAGTCTTGCTGCCACACTAGTGCTGATCCAAGCCAGGATGATGTTGGCCTTTTTGGCTCCCTGGGCACATTGATGGCTCATCTCCAGCTGCTGTTGACCAACACTCCCAGGTCCTTTTCCCCTGGGCAACTTTCCAGCCACTCTGCCCCAAGCCTGGAGCATTGATGGGGTTATTGTGACCCCAATGCAGTGACTGGAGTGGAAAGTGATATGGTGGTGAGAAGGTGAGAGGTGGTGCCATGTGGTGATTCCAGCATTATTGGGAAATCCTCTTCTCCTTCCTCTGCTTTGTTTTAAATGCAAACACAAGCCACATGAGGAGCAGTTCTCTGCGTGGCAGGGGACGGAAGGACATGCTGTCAGTTCTCCAGATACTGTCCCGTGGCCTTTTGATGGCCCAGAAAAATGTTTAAAAGTGCAGTTTGGGTCATGTTCTTAATTATCCTCATCCTAATATTTTCTTTTTTTATGGAATCTTCTGCAGAGCATATGGAAATTGTTTTTCCTTTGTATGTGTCTTTGAGAGTAAATTAGATTTTGCTGCCTTTCACTGGATGCAGGGAATGTCCTTCTGCTGGGTGTCAGTTCCATCTGAACAGGAGAGACTTCTTTTGCTATAAGGGTGCCAGAGTGCTAGCTTAGGCTGCTCAGGGAGGTTGCGGAGTCTCATTGTGTGGAGAGATTCCAACCCCAGCTGGAGGTGATCCTGGGCAACCTGCTGTTGGTGACCCTGCTGGAGCCAGGGGGGTTGGACTAGATGTTGCCTAGAGGTCCTTTCCAAACCCTACCATGCTGGGATTCTGTGAAGGTCACAGGAGCCCCATGTAAGACTTCATCTCCTCTGGCACGTGGGCTCCATGTAGCACTGCCAAGTCTAGGCTCACACATAGTGTTTGGAAGATCTTGTATCCGCTTGCTCCACGGTGACCTCACTTTATCAGTGTGCCCCAGGACTTGCAAAAACACCCTTCAAGCTGAACTTCCTGCTGGTTTAAGTTATGTCTCTTATTCCTGGGGTTTTCTTTAACAAGCACAACAAGTAAAAATAATGATGTTTATTAAGAGCAAGGAGATTTTATAGGCTTGGATGCAGGCAGGAGAGCCTTGAGATAAGGTCAGTCTGGTGGCTGGGTATGCAGTGACTATTTACACAACAGAGGGGGATAAGAGGATGGTGCTTTCCCCTTCTGGGCAGGTTTGGAAAGAGGAAACTTATTTTCTAGTAAAATTCAGTAATGAGACCTTCTTAATCTTGGATACTGGTGCTTGTCTACTTGTTATATTAAAGTATTATCAAAGGAAATGTATCTTCTGGGGCTGTTTAGATTAAAAGTCTGATGGCCAATTATGGTCTCAGCTTCCAGGGGTTTGGGGAAGAGGCTCACAAGCCAGGCTGGGTGAAGTGGGATGCCATGGCCCAGTGGAGAAATAATGTCCTCTGGTTATTGAAGAGAGGCATCACCGATAGACCTTCCTGAGCTCTGAGATGCTTTCACAAGTCTATGGGACCAGATGGGATCCATCCAAGGCTACTGAGGGAGCTGGTGGAAGTGCTCAGCAAACCACTTTTCATCATTTAATGACATGGTTTAGTGGTGTGCATGGTGTGATATGTTGACGGTTAGACTAGATGATCTTAGAGGTCTCTTTCAACCTTAATGATTCTGTGATTCATGAGCAGTCCTGGCTAACCAAGGAGGTCCCATTTGAGTGGGGGTTAGCAAATGTGATGCTCATTCACAAGAAGGGCCAGAAGGACGATCTGGAGAACTTACATGCCTGTCAATCTGATCTCTGTAACAGGAAGGTTATGGAGTAGATCATGTTGAATGCCATCATGTGTCATATACAGGACAAACAGCTAATCAGGCTAAGTCACCAAGAATTTGAAAGGCAGATCCTGCTCGACTAACCTGATCTCCTCTTGTGACAAGTTGACCCCCTTAGTGGATGAGGGAAAGGCTGAGGATGTAGTCTACCTGGACTTCAGCAAAGCCTTTGGTACTGTTTCCCACAGTGGTGTTCTGATGGAACTGGCTGCTCATGGACAGGCATCCACTTGGCTGGGAGAAAAACTGAAAGAGGTTGTGCAGAGCAGTGGTGGAGTCACCATTCCTTGAGGGGTGTAAAATCCATGGAGATGTGGTGCTGAGGGACATGGTTTAGTGGTGACCTGGCAGTGTTGAGTTGGAAGTTGGACTTGATGACCTTCAAGGTCTTTTCCAGATGAAATGATTCTGTGATGCTGTGATTCTAAGTGCCTTGGTAAAAGTGTTAGTTGTCAGAAGCTTTTACAATATGTTTACATCATCCTCTTCTCCCCTACCAAGAGAGATACATGAAGAGTAGTGTCTTGTGCTGGTCACTTATCCTCAGAATCCTTTGCTTGAGAAAACTGGTGAAAAGATTTTTGGTTTGCACTGGATTAAAATTACAGACAAATCTTTAGTAGCTTGCTACTTTTTCATGAAGACTTGGCCCTGCAAAATTGTTTTCTTCATAGAATCACAGAATGATTTGGGTTGGAAAGGACCTTTATTATAGTTTAATTCCACTCCCCTGCCATAGGCAGGGACACCTTCCCACAGATCAACAGTTCTTAGCAGCCTGTTGAATGTCATCTCAATGGGGACTGGACTAATCACTTGACACTTGCTGTTTAACTTGGAAGCTTTTTGAGACAAATCCTTGTGAAGTGTCTGCTTTTGTTCGCTCAATCTACTTACTCTTTTCTTGGCTCAGCAGCAATTGTGATGGGTTTTGAAGATGAGGTATGACATACCTCAATGCTCTTTAGCCAGAGCCAATGTGGTGGCTTTGTGTGTGGGTCTGTCACTGTCTTTCATGCTCTACTTTGCACATTAAGGCTCCGGTTCACCTGCAGGAACTGAACTGGTACCCAACAAGGTCTTTTATGGCTGCAGGATGCTCTGCTGTTTGTAGAAGGGATGAAAGCAAGGGAAAGGTTGTATGGGGCTTTGAGCAACCAGGTCTAGTGGAAGGTGTCCCTGCCTATGGCAGGGGAGTGGGAACTAGGTAATCTTTAAGGCCTTCTCAAACCCAAACCATTCTGTGATCCTGTGAGAGGAAGAGGAGGAGGAAGAGGTGTGAATGACTTTGAGGTCTGGAAACACTTTTTGAAGTGGCTCCTGAAGTGAGTTGTCAAGCCAGGAGCTTGAGGTTAAATGTGATCCCTTTGCTTCCCAGCGGGCGTGGGAACGGAGAGGCCATGGCAGCCAGACAAGGTTGGGTTTAGCATCTTGGGTTGGGGTAGGTTGGGAAGCCACTTGATGGGAAAAGCAGATGAAGGCATCACCAAGGACGTCTGTGGGGTGGACTGGAGGCCAACAGCACATGTGGGCCACGTTGGGGAGGTGGTGATGGGGCTATGTGCAGATGTAAGCAGGTTTCTGTTCCCAAGTGCACGTTGTTTGAGGTCTCTGTACTTCCTTGTGCTTTAACTCTCCTTCTCCCCACATCACATCAGTTGAGTGCAAATGTGCTTATTACCCTAAAAGGACTCTTTATTCCCACATTTCCTGGCTTTCTGGGGCAGGTTTCTCTGTTGATTTAAGAACAATTCTCTGCCTTTAAGTCTGCATTGAAAATTTATACTCCACAGGAACTTCATTAATAACTGGGTATTCCTCTGAATTCTTTTTATGACCTCAAAAAATGAAACTAGCTAAATCATAGACTTTTTTATTTCAGCATCATTCTGACTAATGGCCACAGGGACTGTGGTATCCCCAGTAGCCTATCCAGCATAGTCCAAGGGACATGGCTGCATCATAAACTCTAAAATTTAACTACAGGGCACTCACAGGCTGGACCAGCTTTTTGTGTGCTTGCCTTCTAGACTTTTGTAAAGACTGGAAATCCAGAGATGTTACTTGAATCAAATTCTTTATCTTCCAAGTTATGCTGATAGATGATGTCATTTTAATGAGCTTAGGGAAAGCATGGTGCCAAGTTGAGACATAAGCAGCACTTACTAATGGCTCAGGAGGAGGAGTAGTAGTTCTTACTCCTGTTGCAGCTGGGAGAAGAGGTGCTCTGTTCAACTTTTCATTCACCCTGGGCCGCAGGCATTCAGCACTGTGACTTTCACTGCTCTGGCTTCTCCTGGTTTTAATTACCTAGCCTGTTAAGCTGTTGGAATGAAGGTTCTGCCTAGTGCACTGGTCTCTTGCAGATGTGCCAGCTTTGGAGGTGAGGCAGTGAGGATAGACCTCAGACTAATAAACTGAGTTTTCTCTGCCTACTTTGGTGTGTGGGAAAGGATGTGGAGGAGCTTGGGGGTCTGGAGAGGACAAGTGAGTTGGGAGAGGTGATGGAAGTTAAAGCTTGCTCAAAAAAGGAAAGTGCTGGGAATTGTTCCCCTCAGGGTGCTGCTGCCCAGGATCCTGAGAAATTCTTCATTTTTCATTTGGATCTTTCAGGCTTAGTGTAATGCAGCTGCTAATAAGCCTTTTATATCAACTCATTTTTTTTTCCTTATTTTTTCTTCTAAAAAAAAATAATTCCTTGGGTGGTTTTGGTCTTGGATTCTTGTGCTGCCTGTGGGGTGGTTTGATGTCTCTGCTTTCTCCAGCTGGTGAGGTCTTTTTGGCTGTGTGCATGTGGAACAGAAGCTGAGGAGATTTTGGGAAGCAGTGTACTCCTGCTGTAGCCCAAGCACGTAAGAGTGTTCGTGTACCTTCACCTGAGGATGTAAAGCAGTTTGTGGATATGGCAAACTGTCAATGCCACTGGAACATTGTTTGAGGTAACTACTCTGCCATACTCAGGCCACATCTGGGGTAGTGTGTCCAGTTCTGGTCTCCTCAGTTGAAGGGAGACAAGGAACTGCTGGAGAGAATCCAGCAGAGGCTCCCAGGATGCTGAGGGCACTGGAGCATCTCTGGCAGGAGGAAAGGCTGAGAGCCCTGGGGCTGCTTAGCATGGAGAAGAGCAGAGCCAGAGGGGAGCTGCTCCATGCTGAGCAAGAGCTCAAGGGTGAGGGCAAGAGGCTGGGGCCAGACTCTGCTCAGTGGTGCCCGGGGCCAGGCCAAGGGGCAGTGGGCACAAACTGGAACCCAGGAGGTTCCACCTGAAAACTTGAGGAGAAACTTTCCTGTGAGGGTGGCATAGCCCTGGCCCGGGCTGCCCAGAGAGGTTATTTTATGGATATTGTTTATGCCCAGAGTTTCCTTCTGTGGAGAGATTTCAACTCCCAGCTGGAGGTGATCCTGGACAACCTGCTGTGGGTGACCCTGCTTTAGCAGGGGGGTTGAACTAGATGATCCCCAGAGGGGTCCCTTCCAACCCCCACCATGGTGAGATTCTCTGTTAACAACCTGTCATGCTGGGACACAATCTTCAACACCTAATATCTAGGGAGCTTTTGGAACAGCAACCATCCCATGTCAGCTGATGGAGCTGGAAGTGGTGGGGAAGGAAATGGAGCATCTGAACTGATGTCAGGTCATGAGGGAGTTTTGGTCTTCAGATTGCAAATAACATGAAAATGGGTTAGATTTTCTTATTTTTTTTTCCCCAGTAGAGGTACGATAGTTAAGTTTTCAGGGAGAGGAGCCAAGAGCTGTGCCCTTTGTGTGACACTCCTAAAGAAATTGCAAACGGGTGTATGCAGAAATCACCTCCTGAAATCCTTCAGCAGCCCCAGTGTGCCCTTACTTCAGATATATATATATATTTTTAAACACAAAGTTCTGCTGACAGGCTCAAGTCATTTAAGCCTCTCAACATATTCTTCTCATTCACTTATATAGTAAATTTAGAACAGCTTTTATTTGTGAGTAAAAAAAGAAGCCCAACTTCATTTACTTCATGAGGGTTCAAGTATTTTTTTTTTATGTTTTATTATAAAATAGAGGAACAAGCACCTGTAGTATGCTTGGATCCTGTGAAGGAAAATATCTGGGGCTCTGAGGAACCTGCTGTAGTTGATGTCCCTGCTTGACTGCAGGAGGATTGGTCTAGATGACCTTTAAAGGCCCTTTCCAACCCAAATTATTCTGTGATTCTCTGACCACGATGGGGCAGGCAGGTCCTGGTGCTTTGCGTGAGCTTCAGCCCTGCAGCATGAAGCAGGGAGCTGTAGAGAGCAAGGAAGAGTCTCCTGAGCCTCCTCTTCAGGCTTCACCCCAGTTCTCTCAGCTGCTCCTCACAACACTTGTGCTCTAGACCCTTCACCAGCTCCCTTTCCCTTCTCTGCACACACTCCAGCACCTCAATGTCCTTCTGGTAGTGCAGAACCTCTGCTAGTGTAGTTCTGTCAAAATCCTAATCGACTCTAATGTTTCTTCTCTTTCCTAATCTTTCCAAACCTTCCTAGCAAAGGCTGAGTTAGGTGTGTACCATCCATCCCTTGGCAGGCAGAAGCCCTGATGCAGAAGATGCTTGGGTGAGGGGAAGCCAATGGCATCTAGGATTTCAGATAAGAAGCTCCTGCCTCTTGTAGGGCTGGGAGGATGCTGCCACTTACAAGATGCAAACAACCTTGACTCTTTCTGCTTTCCAGGAGGACCTGGCAGGTGCTGATACTCCTTTTCATTCCTAACTTTTCCCTCTTTTATTTATTATCTTTTTCTTCCCTTAGCCCTTCTTAACCCTGTTTGTAGTTCTGCTAAAGTCATAAAACAAGCACTCTGGGAACTCTCCCCTTTAGAAGCAGACAGCAGGATAAACAACCAAGCCATAGCATTCTCCTGGTGTTCCAGCCTTGAAGGAGTCATGTTCTCAGCTCTGACCCTCCAACCTTTCCTCTGGTTGGCAGCCGTGCTGGCGTTGACAGTTGGGATGGTTCAGCCAGAGTTGAAAGAGAATTGCCTGAGGAGCAGTGGCTGGGGCTGGGATGTGTTCTTCTGCAGGGACCCCCTTGAGGCAAGCCTTTGAATCTGGTGCACATTTCAAAGCACGTGTGAAACTTGATGTGATACTGATTAAAAAGGAGGGTTTGGGGGCTGGAGAATTGGCAAGGCCCCCCAGCTGCATCTGCCAAAGAAATGTCTTGCTACAGGCTAGGGCTTGAGGACTGTGAGTCTGTGATTCTGTGACTTGTCTCGGCAGAATCAGGCTCTGAGAAAGAGGAAAGCCTTGCTGGGGTGTTCTTTCTATATGGTGCACACACATGAGTGCTTCTAGGTCTTGGGTGAGCCTTCTACTCATGTGGTGTTTTCATTTAAAGCCTTTTTATTTTCAAACCCATCTGGAAATAATATTGTCTTTCCCCACCCCAGCTCCATCATGTCCTTCAACTTCATGCTTCCATAGAGCAGATGTAAAAATGTGAGGGGATAAATGAAGGCAGGTACCATCAACATCTTGCCCGGGGAGGTTGTGGAATCTCCATCTCTGGAGGTGTTAATAATGGGATGCTTGAGAAAGATGGTTTAGAGTTAGGTTAATGTTTGGGCTTGATGATCTCAAAGGACTTTTCCAACCATATCAGTTCTATGATTCTAAACCCTGGCTTGGTTCAAGCAAGCAGGATGTACACTCAAGTCCATGGATGCAGCAACATTGGGCACTCAGTGACTGAAAAGAGCATGTAATGGAAGGAGCTTTGGCACCACCACAGTCACTCTCTGTTCCTTATCTTCAGTGAGGATGTGCTGTGGTGTATCACCAATACAGGTTGACCTTGCATCCACTTGTTGGTGAGCATGATCCAAAATCCAGATCCCTATCTCCTTGCTCATAGAATAGAGTCACTGAGTGATGGTTGGGTTGGAAGGGACCTTGCAGATCATCTAGTTCCAACTCCCCTACAGTCAGCAGGCACATCTTCCACTAGACCAGGTTGCTCCTAGACCCATCCACCCTAACCTGGAATGTTTCCAGGGATGAGACATCCACAACTTCTCTGGACAACCTGTGCCAGTGTCCCACCAGTGCTGCTGATGCTCTCCATGAACTGTGTTGCCATTTTATTTCATACCTCTCTCTCTGAAACGTTGAGTGTTTGAGGTATTGAATCATTTTACTGCTAGTAAGTCTGTGGCCACCTGAGCCCAGAGCCCTGCCTGGAAGCTCTGAGGAGCATCCTGCTACTGCTGTTCCCCATCAACATCTTGCATGACCTTCCCAGAATTACATTGGCAGAATAAAAGCTAAGAGATGCTTTTTGTTACTGGAAGGATTTTCCTTATGAAATGCTGGTGAGTGGAGAGGCATCAGTGGATCAGTGAAATATTAATGAACAAGATTTGTAGGGAAAGGGAACTCATGTCCTCTGGATCAAAGGAATTGGTTGTACATTAATGTGATGTATTTACAAGTTTCCAGTCCTTTCTAAATGTCTTCTCCTGGTGCTGTTCCTATTAGCAATGCCTGGGAATGTTTTTAATAACTTTTTATTTGTAACAAAGCTGGCAGAAACATTTTCTGGTTTCCTTCAGAGTTGGTGGTACTGCCTTCAAGCCTTGGAGGTTGAGTTAACCCCTTGGTGCCTGTGGAGTTTGCACCCCTCACGTGAGGTATCTAGAAGCATTTGGCACAGACCGCATGAAATCTGGTTCAGTTCTTGCAAACCCAATATTTGACATGCAATTAAAAGGGCTATGAGCTTTGCTAGCTCTTATAAATTTCTTTTGCAAGGGTGGCTGTTAAAAGTCCAGCTTTACTAGCCACCTTTGGATGGTTTATGTTTTAAAGAGGGACCTTGGCCCTGTAAACCTGACATGTAAAAAGTTTAAGGTCTCAGATGTTATTGAAGTATCTTTACAGCACTGGGCTGTTGGTGCAGCTGCAGCTTTGATAGCTTTTATGTGCAGCTACTGCAGAGTTGATTCCGTGGGGGAGCTTAGGGGATATTAATGGATGGATGTGCAGAGGAATATTTTTTGTGCTCTTCCTAGTGAAGCATCTACAGGCAGAATTGGACAGGGCATGGTGTTAAGGACAAGGAGCCATTCCCTGAGCTGCAGAAGCTGTATGCAGATCTGGGAGTGGTTAGCCTAGAGAAGAGCAGAATCAAGGGGATCTGCTCAATGTTGAGCCAAGAGCTAAAGAGTGGGGGCAAGAGACTGGGGCCAGACTCTGCTGAGTGGTGCCAAGGGACAATGGGCACAAACTGGAACCTGGGAGTTTCCATCTGAATAGAAGGAGAAAATTCTGTGCTGTGAGGGTGCAGAGCACTGGCCCAGGCTGCCGAGAGGTTGTGGAGTCTCATTCTGTGGAGAGAGTCCAGACACATCTGGAGGTGACCCTGGGCAACCTGCTTTCCAACTTTCTTACCAGGCCCTTTGAGCACCAAAAGGCTGCAAGGTTTTGCTGGAGCCTTCTCTTCTCCAGGCTGAACAACCCCAACTCTCTCAGCCTGTCCTCACAGCAGAGAAACCTCTAGTCCTCACATCATTTTTGTGGCCTCCTCTGGCCCCAGTCCACCAGCTCCATGACTCTGCTGTGCTGAGGACTCCAGAGCTGGAGCCAGCACTGCAGCTGAGGTCTCCCCAGAGCAGAGGCACAATCCCCTCCCTGCCCTGCTGGCCACACTGCTGGGGATGCAGCCCAGGCCATGGTTGGCTTCTGGGCTGGGAGCACACATTGCTGGCTCATGTCCAGCTTTTTATCCATGGTTAGCCTGAAGTCTGAAGGACTCATGGTGATAAACTTTACGTATTAGCTTGGTGCTGGTGCTGGCAGTCACACTTTCACCTTGGGCCTCAGATGGGGGAGATCCTTGCATGATATCATTGTCTTGGAATGCAAACTTATCCGATCCAGAGGGACTTGGATCAGCTCTCCCACGAGCACAGACAATAAAACCTGGTCTCCTGCAGAGGGATGATGGGATTTATTGGGGGTGCACGTGGCCCAGCTCTGGCTGTTGCTCGCCTGTTTTATAGAAACCTCTAAAATCTGAGAGCCCTACCAGGTGTCCTGAGGCATTTAAGCTTAATTCTGAAACTCCCTCTGTGGGACTGTGGCCAAGGAGTGGACACACCACACTGGAGGCAATCTCATAAACGTCTTTATTATATGAAGCTCTTCTGCATGGTGTTCAGCTGCTGTCCATGTATTACATCACACTTAACACAGGTCTGCAAAGATCTGCCCTGACTTTAGAGTGACTTTGAGGTGTTATTTGCCTTTTTTTATATAAACGAAGCCATGACTAGATTGCTGTTTCTGCTGGTGCAAGGTTTTTGTCTTGCTTTTAAGAGCATGGTGACTCCTGGCTAGTAGTACTTTAATATCTAAGCTATGACTCCCCAGTTTGTTTTTATATGTGCTAAATATAGAATAAAAATATATTAAGAGGAATGTGACCAGCAGCAGGTCAAGGGAGGTTCTCCTTCCCCTCTCCTCTGCCCTAGTCAGGCCATATCTAGGGTCTGATGTCCAGTTCTGGGCTCCCTAGTTCAAGAGAAGCAAGGAACTACTGGAGGGTCCAGCAGAGGCTGTGAAGATGCTGAGGGCACTGGAGCATCTCTGGGAGGAGGAAAGGCTGAGAACCCTGGGGCTGCTTAGCCTGGAGAAGAGCAGAGCCAGAGGGGAGCTGCTCAATGCTGAGCAAGAGCTCAAGGGTGGGGGCAAGAGGCTGGGGCCAGACTCTGCTCAGTGGTTTCTAGAGACAGGCCAAGGGGCAATGGGCACAAACTGGAACCCAGGAGGTTCCATCTGAGCAGGAGGAGAAACTTGTTTGCTGTGAGGATGCTAGAAGTTGTCAAGTCTCCTTCTGTGGAGAGATTCCAACCTCACCTGGAGGTGATTGTGGGCAATCTGTTGTGGGTGACCCTGCTTTAGCAGGGGGGGAGGGGGGCTCGACTTACATGATGTCCAAATGTCCCTTCCAACACCCTACCATGCTGAGATTCTTTGAGCTGTCTTTTTTTGGGGGTGTTTTTCCCCAGAACTACAGATTTTGTGTGTCCTGCCATCTTCTCTTCCTGCACCACTAATAAGCCCCATGTGTCTGATGTGATTTTTATGTACTAATGACTTCCTCTGAAGTCAGAGGCCTGATGTCCTGAGCATCAACCAGACTGGAGGAAAAATTAGCTTCTCTATCTCAGAAAGCCCTGTGAGCAGTTGTTGCTGATGGAGATGTTGACAGAGCTCCTTGCTCAGCGGTCTGCGTGGTACCACTGGAATGAAATGGCAGTAGTCTGTGCATGGGTGGGACAGCTTGGATACAGCTGAGCCTTGCAGCCTTTATCACAAACAAACAACTTTTTGGAAATGTTAATGGATTTTTTTTGCTTACCCCCTCCCCCCCAAGTATTTATTTGTTTTTTTCCCCCTTTAAGCCAACTTCTTGTCATTTACTGCTTCCTGGACCCAAAGATTACTGATTGACTTCAAAAATAATAATAATAATTAAATAACCAATACCTGGTGTAGATTAAACTGCTGAAATGCCTCCAAGGCCTTGTTTATAGGTCCGTGTTCGTTCTTTGCTGGGAGAAAGTGAGCACTTTAATGCCTTCCACATTGCCCACATCTCTCTCCAGCTTGGATGAGAAGTGTGGTGGCATTTGAAGATGCTTTTTGGTGCTTCTAGGGTGGGAGTGATGGAGATGTTGGCAGATGTGGCTGTGATTCTGCCTCTGAAGGTCAGTGTGATGCAGCTGAAAGGTTTCAAGTTCAGGGAACTTCCATTCTACTTAAATAGATGTGGTTTTTCATTGGTTGCCACTTGTATAACAGTGTAAAAATCCAGGGAAAAGAAATGTGTAGGAGTATGTCTGGGACTGAGGCTGAATTGTGTGAAGTGTTGTTAAGAGCAGCTTTGGGAGAGGAGACTGTGATAATCAGCCTTTATGAGTTTCAGATTTCTAGGTAACTTGGTGTAAATTTGACAGTTGTACGTACAAGTTCAGCTTTGTAACACTCAGTACCTGTGCAGGGAATAGGGGAGTAGGGATGGGAGAGGTGAGGGGTTCCACAGTTGACTTTTCTTTTCCCCTAAAGAAAATACCTTTGAGCTGAAGAAATTCCTTTTTTGAGTTCGTTTGCCTTGAGCAGAAGCATAAGGATGCTCTGGGATGATGTGGCTCAAGGGTTGCTCTACCCACTGAGAGGTCATCTCAGATTATTAATACTCCTGGTCAAGAAGCTTGGGATTTTAATCAGACTAATAACCCAATAAAACTTCTTTTTCTTTAAATCACCAGCCTGAAATCCTCTTACTAAGAAATTCCTGAACCTGAACAGATCTCCCTTATGCACAGAAATACAAGAGTTACCAAAGCTAGAGCAGTGGGAGCCCACCTAAGCTCATGCTCTTATTGATGGGGTCTGGGAGGTGCTTTGTCCTTGCTATTCTGCTGAAAAAGAGAGATTTCTGAGATACAAAGAAAAACTTCTTCCCCAAAAGGATTTTAAAGCCCTGTCTCATGTTGCTCAGGGCAGTGGTGGAGTCATCACCCCTTGAGGGATTGAAAAGCCATGGAGATGTGGTGCTGAGGGACATGGTTTAGTGGTGACTTGGCAGTTGCACTTGATCTTAAAGGTTTTTTTTCCAACCTGAAGGATTCTTTGGTTCTATGACAGATGAGTTTTACCTAAAAAAATGTATCTTCAGCAAAGCAAGTAAAGAACATTCCCACCAGAGATGAGGACATGCTACTGGAGGACTCCAAAGTCTATATAGAGTACAAATAAAGATCCAGTGAGAGAGCAGCTGTAGAAGTATGTGGGCTAGGTTTGTCTTTAAAGTCATAGTTAGATCTGCTCATCATCCCCAATTCTTCAGACTTTCAGAGTCACTTTTGTGCAGGTAGCCAGATGCTGATTGCTGTTGACTTCTTGATCCCATAAAACCTTGGATCAACCAGCTGGAAGCAATTGAAGGAAAGTCCATGTTCTTTTGTTTAAGGAGACAAAGCCTATTGTGTGCTGGAGCGGAGCATGAAAGTTGGTTTCTGCTGTACTGTACCCAGGGACAAAAGGGCTGAGCACTTCAGCTGAAAAATTGCTTTTCCAGACAAAAGAAATGTGATGGGGAAGATGAAATCGTTTGCTGGTATGCAGAGGGTCCAGCAGAGGACTTTCTGCTCACATCTGCATCTGCTCAGATAGGTGTTGGAAGTGCATTTCTCTAAAGAAAGTCCTTTTTAGTGCCTCCTTGAAAGGTGCACTCAGGGTAGGCAGCTGCCAGAATATCCTTTTTCTGAAGGATCAGAGTGAGTCCTAACACCCTAAAAATTAGCAGTGTCTTTCTCCCTGGTCAGTCAGCAGAGGAAATGCTGGCACAGAAGCTTTCCAGTTTTGGAACTCCTCGAAAAAACAAGGGTGGGGGGAAGAGAAAGGGGAAAGTATGGGCATGTAGACTCTGAGGTTTTGTGTGATGCCATGGTTCATGACCTTCTCTAAGACCAACCTTTGGATGTCTGCTTGGCTGTGGGAATCCTGCACTTCCTAGGCTTGATGCTTGTCACAACCATATGATTTCTGTGTCCAGAGAAGGGCAGCAAAGATGGTGAAGGGTCTAGAGCACAAGTGTTGTGAGGAGCTGCTGAGGGAACTGGGGTTGGTTAGTCTAGAGAAGAGGAGGCTCAGGGGAGACCTTCTCACTCTCTACAGCTCCCTGAAAGGAGGATGGAGAGAGGTGGAGGTTGGTTTCTTCTCCCAAGGAAGAAGTGATAAGAGGAAATAGCCTCAAGTTTCACCAGAAGAGGTTTAGGTTGGGCATGATGAACAATATCTTTCCTGAAAGAGTTGTCAAACCCTGTCTCAGGCTGCCCAGGGCAGTGGTGGAGCCACCATCCCTGGAGGGGTTGAAAAGTCATGGGGATGTGGTGCTGAGGGACATGGTTTAGTGGTGACCTGGCAGTGTTGGGTTAACGGTTGGACATAATGATCTTAAAGGCCTCTTTCAACCAAACCAACTCTATAATTCTAAGTATATTTGAGGCTTAGAATGTGAAAAATTCAATTTCACCAGACTTTTTCATTTGCAGTGAGATTTATCTGTAGGAGAAAGGGCTCCAGTGAGGTAGTGCTGTGGGGACTTTGCCATGGAAAGGGTTGCATAGAAGCAGAGCCTGAGGCTGCCTCTGTGCATCATGAACTGGGGTGTGCACTCTTCTTTTTGAAAGGCTGACTTACACTTGCAGCATTTTTGCTCTCTTGCTCTGCCTTTCCTAGTCCCAGTCTTTGACAGGCTGATCTGAGGCTTTAGCTGTTGGAAACCACTTCAATGGCTCCTGTGAGCTATGAAGATTATCTGAGTAGGGGCCCAAGGAACTCTCCAACTTGAGCAATCAATCCCTTATGTACCATTCTGCTGGAGATGGAGGACTAAAGGCTTTCCTTGACTCATTTCTCAGACCAAACCAAAATGTTTGGTTCCCCCCTTTTTTTAACTGTTTTAAAAATCATTATTCCTTTTAAGTTAAGGACACAGCAAAGGGGGATGGTAAGCTTTGAGACCTGAATTCAAAGGCAAGTATGTGCTCGATATCAACCACAAGATGTATCTGGTGTAGTTAACTGATAGCTCAAGGTTTTACACCCACCTGATGATCATTTTTTATCTTGGTTTCTCTTCTGCTCCTCCTCTTCCTTTAGACACCAGCTCACATCTCCCTCCTTTTCCCAGACTTGTCAAGGAGCTTTGCTTCTAACCTTGGCTCTCCTCATGTTGGGTATTGCAAAATAAGGGAGCAGCCACAGCACCTTGGGCCAGAGGACTCTTTAGTTACAACTTCCACCAGTCATGAGCTTCCCATTAAGATAAGCTGCAGGAACTGCTGATATTTCTCTTACAGTAATTCATCTTATCAGCCAACTGGTTGGAGACAGCCTGGAGTGCCAAAGGGAGGGGAGGTCTTGCTGGCTGTTAAGCACTTGCTGTGTACATAAGCAAAGGAACTGCAAAAGTGAGGAAAGCATGAAAGCCAGGAGGGCATCTGCTGGGGCCCAGTGGTCTTCCGTTGAGTGTAGAATAGGAATTTTGAGGGTTTTGTGCCTCTGGAGTTGCTTGTGTGGCTGTTGGGTGTGATTTGATCACATTTAGGTTATTGCAGGGCTTGGTTGCAAGGGTTTAATGGTGATGGGTACCCAAGGAGAGCCTTTAGAAGTGCTGTAGATGAGACAAAAGGCTGCAGAATAAGGTTGTGTTATTAGATGCAGGAGAACCTCTAGGCAAGGATATTTGCACTTAAACTGCTGTGCAAGTGTCCTGCTTAGACACCAAATTCATAGAATGGTTTGGGTTGGAAGAGACTTTAGGAGTCATTTAGTCCACCTCCCCTGCAGTCAGCAGGGATATCTCCCACTAGATCAGGTTGCTCAGAGCCCTAAACAAGCTGACCTGGAATGATTCCAGGGATGGTATATCTCACACCTCTCTGGGCAGCTTGGACCAGGGTCTCACCATCCTCAGTGTCAAGAATTTCTTCCTTCTATCTAGTCTAAATCTCCTCTTTTGGTTCAAACTATTACCCCATGTCCTGTCCCAACAGGTCCTGCTTGGAAATCTCTCTCCCTCTTTCTTCTAAATCCCTTTAAGTACTGAAAGGTCTTCCTGGAGCCTTCTCTTCTCCAGGCTGAAGAACCCCAATTCTCTCAGCCTGTCCTCACAGCAGAGAGGTTCCATTATCCATAAAATCCGTAAGTCGTGAGACTAAAATCTTTTAGAAACAGTCTGACCAGCTCTGAGAGCCATCAAACTCCTCATTTCTTTTTTTTCCATCCCTAATAATTCCACTACAGACTGGTGCTTAATTCCTGAAGGAGGCAGTTCAATAGCTCTTCCAGGTTTCTTTGGCTGGGGCACATCTCCTGTGTCTCCTCTGTGATCTCTGTTGCTGCAACTCATCCTTTCCAGGTTTTTTGAGAGCATGGGCTCACTGCTTTCCCATTTAAGTAGGGAAGATGAAAAAAGCTTTATAGGATTTTTTTTTTTAAAATACAAAAAGTCTCCAATTTGGGGTTACTAATGGGTGAGGGGCAGCCTTTTGTAGTGCCTGGGTAAATCTGGTAGGAAATCTGTTCCAGGAGCGTGAGCAGACGTGTTTACATTAGTGTGTTAATTTCTTCTATTTGGGGACTTCTGATCTATGGAAAAACAAACTAATGAAAGGTTTTTGATTCTTTTTCTCTCTCCATAAATTAGAAACATTCACTTTTTTGGGGGGGAAATAAGAAATGATTTTTTTTTTCAAAGGCAAAATTATGGCATTTATTATCTTGAATTTCCATGACGAGTTAATTTTGCCTGCATGTGGGTGGCTAAATAATCCTCCTGTTTCTGAGCTCTTCCTGAGGAATTCTTGGTGACTGCAGTGAGGCAGATGCCCATGGTGGAAAGTTGAAATGGTCAACCCCAAATCCTTTCCTGCTGCTGGGCTCTGGGTCGGCTGTGAGGGTGGCAGATGCTAACTGTTGACTGAAGGGATTTTTCATTCCGAGTGTGTTAATCCTTGTCAGGACTTCTCATCTCCTCACACTTCCTACTTCTCCATGGAGGAATGGAGTAGATGTGTGCTGGAGCCATGGATTCTGTAGGATTGAGGCTTCTGCTTTACTCAAGCCTTTGCAACTGTGGAGACCATTTTCTCTGCAGGTGCTGGTGGAGGAACCACCTGTAGCAATCTCCAGAGATGCCTCCTGCCAACCTGTGCAAAGCTCTTTTGAATTGCTTTTGGCTACCTGCAACCAAACTTCCTTGTGTTTTCCAGATTCATCTTTCAGCAATTTGTTTTAGCTTTTTATTCTGGAGCCTTGTTAAGCTCTAAGGAAGCATTGATGCTTTCCTGTTTGTCAATCTGTGGTCCTTCTGGAGGGAAGACCAGGTTGTGGCAGGGTAGCAGCTCAGCCCATAGCCACAGCATGGTTAGGAGGTACAGTTCTGGTGTTTTCACAGTCATGGAATGGTTTAGATTGGAAGAGGTGTTAAAGATCAGATACCTTAAAGTTCTTTCTTTCCCCAGAGCAAAGGTTTGGAGATAGGCAATAGATGAAGAAGTATGAGCTTCACAGAATCCCAGCGTGGTAGGGGTTGGAGGGGACCTCTGGAGATCTAGTCCAAACTCCTCCCCTTGCTCCAGCAGGATGCCCAGGATCACCTCCAGTTGGGTTTGGAATCTCTCCAGAGAAGGAGACTGCACAACCTCTCTGGGCAGCCTGGGCCAGGGCTCTGCACCCTCAGAGGAAACAAGTTTCTCCTCCTGTTCAGATGGAACCTCTTGGGATCCAGTTTGTGCCCATTGCCCCTTGGCCTGTCCCTATGCATCACTGGGAAGAGTCTGGCCCCAGGCTCTTGTCTTCCACCTTTTAGATACTGACAAGCATTAAGAAAATCCCCAACTTCACCCTGAGCTATCAGACAGCAATTGTAAGGTTGTGATGGTTCAAACCAGACTTGGAGGCTGGAGGATATCATCCCTTGGCCACCCAGGCAGTATCCTGATAGCATGATCTGGATAGGGGCTTGAAATGTGCAGCAACCCAATTCAGAGGCAGCTTTGAGCCATTTTTATTATTATTATTAGCCTTAAATTAAGGAGTGGGAGGGGGGCAAGTGACATCCTTGATTTGGGATTTCATTCTGCCTGCAACAAATAGCACCCATGAAGTCTCTTCTGCCTTCTGCATGGTCCTTTTGAAAGCTGAGGCTTTTTTAGGAGCAGCCCTAATGTTAGGAATACCTTGGGCTCAGTGGCATATGCAGAACAAATGTGAATCAAACACAGAAATAATGCCTTCAAGAATTGCTTGTCTTGATGTGGTAGCCCAATGCTACACTGTTTACAATAGAGAGTTAAGTGGGATTTGGGGTTTGCTGGGAAGCTGACAGCTCGTGGTCCCCAGCAAAATTTCTGCCTTTTGTGGGATGAAAGAATAAAAGGGATCTTCTTGAACTGTTTAGTTAGAAATGATTGGGAAGTTTGTTCCCTTTCCAGGCAGGGGGAGAGGCTGCCAGGCTTTGTGGTTACTGCAATGGTGAAATTCTGGATGTGAAGAAAAAAAAAATAATAAAGAAAATAATAAAAAAAAAAGAAATGACAGAAGTCTGTTTGCATTAGAATAACAAGATAAAGAACCTTGTGGGAGCCTGAAATGAAATGCAGTTGGGAACAGATTTCTCTCACTGCTTTTCTCACGGGTAAGATGTTGAGGAACTTGAGCTGAGGCTCTGAGCAGAGGAATCACTGGAGCCTTCCAATGCTTCAAAGGGGTCTGTAAGAAAGATGGGGAGAGAGTTCTCAGCAGGACCTGGTGGGACAGCACAAGCGGTGATGGTTTGAAGCTAGAAGAGGAGATTGAGATTAGAGAGAAGGAAGATATTTTTGACACTGAGGGTGGTGAGACCCTGTCCCAGGTTGCCCAGGGAGGTGGTAGATGTCCCATCCCTGGAACCATTCCAGGTCAGATTGTCTGGGGCTCTGAGCAACCTGCTCTAGTTTCAGATGTCCCTACTGACTGTAGGGGCCTGGACTAAATCACCTTGAAAGGTCCATTCTCACCCAAACTAACCTATGGAGGTATTAGCAGGAGATGACTCAGGATAAGATCGGCATGTTTGGAGTTCAGTTCATGGAGTAAGTGCTACAGAAAGGGAATGACTGGAGTGTGTGGAGCAGTTTATTTGGCCAAAAGTGGTTTTTAAGGAGAGAGCAGTTTGATTTAGTCCAGCTCTTAAAGGAGTAGGTGGCCTCCTTCAGATGTTCATGCTGCAAGAGAAAAACCTAAAGGTGAATTCCTTGTTGTGCTTAGTGTATACCACGTGTTACTTCTTCAAGGTGCTGTGGTTTGTCATGCTGACAGCAGGGTGCTGGATCCCCCAGCATTTGAATGGACTTGCTCTGTGGCAGAGATCCTTGCCTAAGACAGCACGGAGGGCAGTCAGCTCCTAGAAACCTGGATAGAGTTCTTGGACTTTGTGGGGAAAAAATAAATTGTGCAAGTGTTTGGAGTTGGCAGAGGTCACAGTGCTGCATCGTTGTCCTTAGTAATTTTTTCTTCTAAACTGTCAATTATGTCCTTCTAGAAGGTGGCAGGATTATTTTTCTCATAGGTGGCTTTCAAAAGGCTCAGTTGGGCTTCAAAAGTGATTTTCTCAGAGTGCTTTGGCTGATTTTATTTAGAAAGTGAAAGCATGTCTTCTCAGTTCTCTGGTACACATCAGCCTTCAATGGTATGTGGCCCCAGAAAATGACCTGGTATACTGTGTTCAGTTTTGGGCCCCTTACTCAAAGAAGGACATTAAGGTGCTGGAGAGTGCCCAGAGAAGGGCAATGAAGGTGATGAAAGGTCTAGAGCACAAGTGTTGTGAGGAGCATCTGAGGGAACTGGGGTTGGTTAGCCTGAAGAGGAGGCTCAGGGGAGGTAGGAGTAAGGATAAGGGTTGGTCTCTTCTGCCGAGGAACAAGCAATAGGACAAGAAGAAACAGCCTCAGGTTACACCAGGGGAGGTTTAGGTTGGAGATGAAGAGCAATTTCTTCCTTGAAAGTGGTTGTCAAGCCCTCTCCCAGGCTGCCCAGGGCAGTGGTGGTGTCACCAGCCCTAGAAGGATTGAAAAGCCATGGAGATGTGGTGCTGAGGAACATGGTTTAGTGGTGACCTGGCAGTGTTAGGTTAATGGTTGGACTTGATGATTTTAAAGGTCTTTTCCTGCTGTAACTATTGTATGATTCTGTGATTCTCTGCTCATCTCCACGGGGGCTGGTGGATGAGCGGTGAGGCGGGCAGCAGGACTTCCAAGTGCCCTGGGTTTTTTTTTTTTTTGAAGTTGTGCAAGAGCAAAGTGGTGTCAGATGCCAACTATTTGTTTACTTCTTTTGAGATCTAACTTAATGAGTTTGTTTACAAGGCTCCAGATAGAGCAGAAGGAACCCATTTGATTATTTGGAGAACATCATCTCTCGAACCATTGCTTATACAACAGAGTGACCTAGGTCTGTTTTGTACCCTGTTTTGGTGGTTTTTTGTTTGTTTTGTTTTTTTCCTTAAAGCCCCCAAACCCTTTATCTTGTAGTCCCAAAGAATAATTATTTTGCCTCATCATTTGCTGTTGATTCTCTGTTAAATCCTTGTGGATGGTTTTAAGTGTGTAATTTCAGCAACACTCAGTGTTGTGGTGGATCAAGGAAGGCTTTAATGACAGTAGATGTGTGACTACTGAGGAGGTGAACAACCACCAAAAAGTGGGCAAGGCTTGGAGAAAAGAGCTTTGTGCAGGTTCAAGGGCAAGAGCAGCTGTGAGCAGAGCTCCTGGTGTTTGTGTTTGAATGCTGAAGTGCATAGCTGGATTAAAAATGTTATTACCCCTATTCATGTCCGTTGGATAATGTGAGGATGAAAATCCTCTGAGCTACTGTTTGCACAGGAATATATTTATTTTATTTGAGGACTTAAGGCCACTAGGGATGTGTTGCTTGCAGTCATTGTTCATTTGAGGATAACAAGTTCACTATGAGCCAGCAATGTGTCCTCGTGACCAGTGGTCTCCTGGGGTGCATGAAGAAGAGTGTGACCAGTGGGGCAAGTGAGGTTGTTCTCTCTTTCTACTCTGCCCTAGTGAGACCACATCTGGGATTTCTTGCCCCTTGTTGGCTTGACCTCTCCTTATCCCCTTCCTGTGGCTTTTAACAATCTCATCATCTCCCTAAATTGTCTGACCCTTTCCTTCTCCCTTGCTCTGTTCTCCTCTCAGTCGAAGCTCGAAAGCCCAAGCTTTTGCCTTTTTATCAACTTGCTGCACTGATTATTGTTTATTTATCTTAGTTTTTTTTGTCTGTTTACTAAAGTTTGCCCTATTGCAGCTGCCTCTTGAATACAGAAAACTTCTCTTAAGCCTTTCAATGCCTAATTGGTGGCAGGGTTGAGCTGCTGTAAGCTGTTGTTCTGGAGGAGCTGGCCAGTGTCCCGATGGCAGTGCAGAAGTTGACTTCAGAAGAGTTGAAATGATGGAGAGAGACTTCCCTGGAATTTATGAAATGAGAGCACTGGGGGTTTTTTTGTTTGTTTTTATTTAAGTTATGGGAGACTGGAGATGCCTGTTCCCCACTGGCTCCTGTCTCATTTCTGCTCTGGACTTATAAGGTTGTAAACCAGAAAACGTGCCAAGAAGGCCAATGGTCTCTTGGGGTCTGTTAAGAGAAGTGTGGCCAGCAGGTAGAGGGAGGTTCTCCTCCTCCTCCTTTCCTCTGCCAGTGTCTCACCAACCCTCCACTATGCTGGTATTTTGTGAATTATTCCTAGAGCCTGGGGTCTATATGGGTTATTGTAGCCTATGCTGATTCAGCAGGAGCGAGTGGTGGCTTGATGGGGTGTGGGAAGGTGCCTGTTGGAAGAGCATCTTTGAGGATACTTCCATCAGGAACTAGCTGTGGACATGATTGTGCAGCACAGCCTCTCTCCTGGGGAATTTGATTTGGGTTTCAGACTAAATCATGGTGGGAAATGCTGAGATGGAGAGGGAGGGGGGGCAGGCATGTGGAGCTGGGTTAGCTCCATGGACACTACTTGGCTGCTCCACATTCTTTTTTAGGAGCTGATTCTGTTTCTGGTTTTAATAATGGTTCTTATTGCATAACTTCAGATGTTTTCCTGTTTTGATGTCTAGTAAAAGGAGAAATTGCAGAAAGCAACCTGGTGCAGCAGTTTTGTGCACAGAGCACAAACCAATATCCAACCCTTGGTTACCTAACTCTACATATTTATAGGTAAAAAAAATAAAAAAATCATTCAATCTTTCTGGGCTTCTGTGTTCCCAGCAGGATTTGCCAAGGAGAGATGGCAGACAGGGGAATGAGAAGCTTGTATTTAGGAAAGGAAAGGTCAAGCAAAGCCTGTAGAATGGAGGCCAGAACAGAAGAAACCACAGAGGAGCAAAGGAAAATAAGGAGAGCAGGAAAGCTGCTGTGTGTTTGTAGGAAGCTGTTGCCAAACCCAAGTGTCTGTTATCTCTCTTGGCTACCAGCAAAGGTAGCAGTGTTAGAAATGAAAAACATCAACGCTGTAATTTTATTTATCTTGGAAAAGTGGTCCAAGAAAGGTTTGTTGCTGCACCTTGTGTCTTGCACCCCACTGTGTTTGATGACTTCTAGTAGCTCAGACCTTTTACCTCCGACTTGGAAAGCAACTTTATCTCTTACTTCCTTGGGAATTTTAACGATCCTTGTTCCTCTTGCTCCACTTTCTTCTTCTGTCTCATACCTTTAAGAAAATCTTATTGCAGTCTTGTAGCAAGAATTGAATTTCTTGGCATCTAAATTCTGACTTATAACCTTCTTGGAGCAGGACCAGGCAGCTGTTAGTGTTTGCTGCAGGACATGTCTGTGGTACTTGCTGCAGAAATATCTGTAGTGTCTTCTGTTATTACCTTTCATGATCAGACTTTGCTCTGGAGGAGATCAGAGAATCACAGAATGGTTTGGAAAGGACATTTCAAGGTCACCTAGTCCAACCTCCCTGCAGTCAGCAGGGACATCTTCCACTATATCAGGTCTCTCACAGCCCTGAACAAACTCACCTGGAATGGTTCCAGGAATGGGACAACTACCACCTCTCTGGGCAAATTGGGTCAGATGCAGGATGCTCACACAGTTTATCTGCAGTGGGACTGTAACATTTAGTAGAGGAAAGTGCTTTCCACTTTCAGCTACATCTCCAGGACTATGTCTGTAGAGGATTGCCTCAGCTCAGCAGCTGTAGAAGTGGTACAGAACCTCTTTAGAGTTTGGACTGTGGGCTTGAAAATGGACTTGTATGAGCAGAGCACCACTGAAGGTGGTGAGGTCAAGAGGGACTACCTTGAAGGATAAGACCTAGCAACCTGGCTTGGTGCTACAGGAGGAATTTTCTACTGCTCCTTGGTTCCTAACCTGTGATATCCATGGCCTTGTAGTTGTGCTGGGGGAGAGTTGTGGCTTGAGCATTCTTGAGAACCTGGTGTGTGGGTGATGACAGCTACAGAGGATTATATTGGAGGGGCTTCAGGATTGTAAAACGGCTTGGACAAAAATGTGTGGCCAGAGAAAAGGCCCTCACGTCCTCCTGCAGCCTTGCTGCTCAGCATTTATCCCCTTTAGGATTCCAAAAGGATAAAAAAAAAAAGAAGCTGCTCATTTAATTTCCTTCCTTTGAAGAGCCAAAACCAACAGTGTAAAACCAGACACATGTCAGGCAAGAAGCCTTTTCAACCCCTCACCCCCCTCTAGGAAGGGACGTGATTGTTGACATTATCCTTTTGGGGTTTCTGCTGTTAACCTAGCTAATCCTAAACAAGAGCAAAATTAGCAAATTAACCTCAGGCCATGTTCTACACATGTGCCTCACCAGTGGGGAAAGAGGAAGGCATTCTCTGCAGAAGTGCTATTTTTAAGAGCCAGCATGTGGAGGGACACAGCTGGGGGAAGAGTTGCTCTTTGTTGGCTGTGGTGAGCAAGCTGGCAGTGATAAGCTGCCAGGAGGAGGCACGCTGAGGGTTTGCCTTCAAGTGGTCCTGAGTGCTTTTCATGATGGCTTTTTGTTTGTCCTGTCCTCACGTTGCCCCTGTGTTGACCCTGAGTTGTGATCCTTCAGCTTCTCAGGGAAAATAACTCTTGCAAGTGTCCTTGCTAGAATCATGGAGTGGTCTGGGTTGGAAGGGACCTTTAAAGGTCCATAGGGACATCTGCAGCTAGAGCAGGTTGCTCACAAACCCAAACAACCTGACCTGCAATGGTTCTAGGGATGGGACATCTACCACCTACTTCTCTGGGCAACCTGGGACAGGGTTTCACCACCCTCAGTGTAAAATACTTCTTCCTTCTGTCTAGTCTAAATCTCTTCTTTTAGTTTCAAATCATTACCCCTTGTCCTGTCCCAACATGTCCTGCTAAAAAGTTGGTCTTCATCTTTCAGCAGTTTTGGCTGAAAAATGGACTCAGGGAGGAGGGAGTTGTTTGTGAATTAGAGGTCTTTGATCAAAGTTCATCACATCAATTTGCCCAGCTTTGGTGGGAGCAGAGGGATCCTCATTACTCTGGTTTGCTATGGTTTAAATTGACTTTCAAGGCATAGCTTGAGCATCCACCTATCTGCCCAGGGTTTGTGGTCAAGTCTGGGAATGTCCTTCCAGAAACCTGCTCTTCCTTAAAAGAGAAATCCTTAGATCCTCTTCTGCTGGTGCTACCAGGTGATTTTTGGTTTTAGTATTTCCAAAGACAGCCTTGAGTTAAAGACTTTTTGGAACAAACAATGCTGGTGGTCAGTGGGACAGGAGGTTTGGAGGATGAGAAGAAGCCTGTAGTGAAGTGCTGTGGCCATCAAGGGACATTCTAGAGGTGCTTTTCCTCTCTATTTTAAGAGCTTAAAAATTATAGGAGGGAAAAACCCCCCCAGCATATGACTACAGAAATGCATAGAGGAGTAATTAAGCAAGAAGAATTTCAGCAATTACTGGTCTTCCAGAAGGATGATAAGGCTCTGTTTTAATGCAGAATGTTTTCTGGGATGTCTTAGAGAAGAGGAAACCTTGTAAGAGTCTTCTCCTCTCACCTAGGTGTAACTGGGGGTGTAGGACTATACCAGCAACACTTACTACTGAACTTAAGCCAAATTCTGCCCTCACTCTCCCAGAGAAATTAATTATATATAGGTTTGCAAATTTGAAGGCAGGAGTTGAGTTTGTGCTGTAAGTTATGATTTCACTGTCACCAGGAGGCTTTTATAAGATGTCTTAAAATTTCTTGCAGTGAGTCATGATGTGGACCCTAAGCTGTGGTAAGTAGAGGGGTGCAGATGGTCTTGGAGGAGGCTCCTTTTGTCCAGTGCCCTACGGATTTTGTTTAAAGCTTACTGGTTTGTTGATGCCTTGTTAGATGTTAGACCTCTGAACTGTTGCATCCATAGCCTTGGGATTTTAGAAGTGAGAGCACTGGCTGGAAGTTGGAGTGCCTTGGTAGAATCAGAGAATCATTTAGGTTGGAAAAGAAGTCTAACTGTTAAGCTGCTACTACTAGATCACCACTAAACCATGTCCCTCAGCACCATATCTTCATAGCTTTTTCAATCCCTCCAGGGATGGTGACTCCACCACTGCCCTGGGCAGCCTGGGACAGGCCTTGACAAGCCTTTTGGGGAAGAAATGTTCCTAATGTCCAACCTAAACCTCCTCTGGTGCAGCTTGAGGCTGTTTCTTCTTGTCCTGTTGCTTGTTACTTAGCAGAAGAGTCCAACACCCAGCTCATTCTGATCTCCTTTCAGGGAGCTGTAGAGAGGGAGAAGGTTTCCCCTGACCCTCCTCTTCTCCAGGCTAACCAACCTCAGTTCCCTCAGCTGCTCCTCACAACACTCGTGCTCCAGACGCTTCACCAGCTTCATTGCCCTTCTGTGGACATGCTCCAGAGCCTCAATGTCCTTCTTGTTACAGTTCTTGTCTCTACATTCTTAGTATGAGAGAAGAGATTAGAAAAAAAGATGATCAAAAATTAATCTCAGGTCAATTCAACCTTTGCAGAATTTGCTTTTACAGCATCAAGATCTGTAAATCCCTTCTGACTTTTGAGAAGGAGTCACCATTGTCCAAAAAGTCAAATGAATGTCTGAATCATACAGGATAAAACTGGGAATAGTTCAGCTGAACAAATAATGCTCCTCCATAAAATGGGAGTGCAATAACATGCAGAGGATTGGAAAAACATGTCAGGGACCAAGAAAAATACTGCTGCATCCATATTAATTTTTCATTTTCAGTTAGAAGAGAAACTGTAAGTCACCATTAAACTGTATTTCAGAACTTTATGTTCATTTAATGCCTCAGTACAGCAAACCATGACCATTTAGGAAAGTGCTTCAACATGCTTAAGCCACCTTTAGGGGAAATTAAGCACATGCTTAAAAGTTGAGTTTGCTCCGAAGCGCAACACTGATATATTCTGACTTTCCAACCTCCCAAATTACTGAGGCTTGCTGAAATTTGGCATGAGATTGGAAATTTGGGGTTGAGAAAAGAGAGCAGAAGAAATATTTCCACTCTGTTCTTAAAATATGGATGAATATTGTTTTTTTAATGGAGAGCTTTTATTGCATTGTCTGCAGCCTGAAACAGTCCAGAGCACAGCAACATCCCAAATAAGCAGCATGGATGCAGCTCACGAGGAGCTGGGTTCTTCTAATTCTTCGTGTCAGTCAGGGAGGAATATATGGAGTGCACACAGTGTGACTTTCAAAACAAGGTCCCTTACAGCTTTAAATGATTATTTGAAATATAAACAACCTCAACCAGCTTTATTCCATCTCATGTCTTCAGCTCATGCTTTTGCTTGCTGGCCCAGGGCAGGCAGCAGGGACTGCTGGTGGGAAAGGCCAGAAAACAGGGAATGAAGGTCTGACTCTGCTCTTCTTACCATAGAATGGTTTGGATAGGAAGGGACCTTTTGAGTCATTTAGTCCACTCAACACCCCCCCACCCCAGTCAGTAAGGACATCTCCAACTAGAGCAGGTTGCTCATAGCCCCAAACAGCCTGACCTGGAATGGTTCCAGGGAAAGGACATCTACCACCTCTCTAGGCAACCTAGGACAGGGTGTTGCCGCTCTCAGCATAAGAAATGTCTTCATTCTATCTAGTCTAAATCTCTTCTTTTAGTTTAACACCATCAACCCTTGTCAGGTCACAATAGGTCTTGCTGAACAGTCTCTTCCCATCTTTCTTCCAGGTCCCTTTAAGTACTGAAAGGCTGCAAGGTGTCTCTGAAGCCTTTTCTTCCCCAGGCAGAACAACCCCAGCTCTCTCAGCCTGTCCTCACAGCAGAGAGCTTCCAGCCCTCACATCATTTTTGTGGCCTCCACTGGACCTGCTCCACCAGGTCCATGTCTTTGCTGAGCTGAGGACTCCAGAGCTGGAGCCAGCACTGCAGCTGAGGTCTCCCCAGAGCAGAGCAGAGGCACAATGCCCTCCCTGCCCTGCTGGCCACACTGCTGAGGATGCAGCCCAGGATATGGTTGGCTTCTGGGCTGTGAGCGCACATCGCTGGGTCATATCCAGCTTTTCATCCACCAGTGACCCCAAGTCCTCCTCCTCAGGGCTGCTCTCAATGTCTTCATCATACCAAGGGTTGCCCTGGCCCATGTACATGACCTTGTACTTGGACTTGTTGAGCCTCATGAGGTTCTTGCCTGAGGTTAAAGTATTCAAGTTTCCCTGGTGGGGTTTTTTCACTTTAAAAAAGAGAAAAAAAAAGAACCAACTTCTCTAAAAGAGGGAATGTGTTTACAGGAACCCTGCATGGGACACTTTGGGGCTCTAATTCAGCCTGTCAGAAGATGTAAAGCATCAGCAGTTGTGATGGAGTCAGGAGCAGTGAGAGCCTGGAGGTCCTGTGCTTGAAAACATTACTCAACTGTTGAGAAGCTTTGAGGGAAGGGAAAGAGGAGAAGTTTTGGGTATTTGGGGAGGGAAGTGTTTAGTGGATGGGATTGATGGTTTGTATTGTGCTGAGCTCCCTGGGTCTGCTGGCAGGAGCCTGCTAGCAGTGTGGGGGGCAGAGGCAGATCCTCAGGATGCTGGCAGTGGATGAGTCTCCTGCTGCCTCAATTCCCTCTGGGATTTTCCTGCCAAGTCTCCATGCTGCCAAGATGTGTCTGGAGGGAAAGTTCAAACCATTGCTTCCCTTCTGGTTCAGCGGCAGGGGACTGGGAGCAAGGGGTTGGACTGCTGAACAGGGCTGATGGTAAGATCTGGGGGTCACTTGTTCTTCTGCCTTTCCAAGGGGCTTGTTGAGGAGTTTCTATCAAGGCAGCAATCTGGATCATCCTGGGAGATGGCTTCATCTGGTACACATAGCTCCTAAACAACGAGCATCTTATTTTTTTGGAGGAGTGTCAGAGCTTTGTGTTGCCTCTGCCTTTGACCTCAAATACTGGAGAAGAATCTTCTGCAGGGGAAATAGCTCAAGTCAGGGCTGCTCCCTGTCCCTCCACATTGAGTGCTGCACATGGGATCCATTCCAGAGCAGCAGGAGCACGTGCACAAGGATATTCTCAGGGCTGGGTGCCCTGGGAGAAAGCATCTCTCTCCAGATTGCACTTCAAGGAGCATCTTTATGTATTTATGGTGCCACACACAGACCAGCAGAGGAGCCTTTTGCAGGCGATGCTGAGGGCTGCAGCTGGCCCAGAAAAAAAGCTTTGCTGTCTCTGAATCTTTCTTCTGTGGAAAGGCACAAGCTGAGATTGCTGAGTTCATCCTCCCCAGTCCCAAATGTCAGGGTTTTGCTTGCTGTTCCCACAGTCTCTGCTGCCTCTGGCTACAGAGTGATGAGCGAGACAGTAGCCTTGCTGTGAAGGAGCACCAAGGTGTTCAGCAGATTTTTGGCTTGCCACTTATTTCTAGGCAGCTTGCTGCCTTTATTTTTTTTTTTTATTTTTCTTCTCTTCTCCAGTTCTTGGTCCATTCTAGGCATTTGTCTAAAGTCAATTTGACATTGCTGCAGCCAGCAAATGTTACTGCCTTCCCTATCACTCAGGAGCTTGGGATTTAGCTGTGATGGACACATCTTTCTTGGTCTTTACCCAGACAGCACATAGGCAACTGCATCCTTCTCCTTCCCTTCCATGTGACAACTGCCAAGTAGCGGTAGAAAAGCTTCCAAGCTTCCCACTGTGTAAGACAAATTATCCTCCGAAACCTCAAGCATCTCTGCTTTGCTACATGAGTGAGAGGTAGAGAAGGTGAGCTCCTGAACTAAAATTTCTGTGACCTGGAAATTCGCTCCCTTAAAGAGAGCGCCTCACGGAGCTCCACTTCCTTGTGGAGTGGTGGGAAGCTTGGACAGATAGGTTTTCTTCTTGAAGACTTCAGGAGAGCTTTGCATAGCCTGAGTTTTATCTGCAAACCTCACAGTTGTAGACAAACTATCAAAAAAAAAAAAGGCTGGAGGTTGTTGGTGGCTTAAGAAGTTGGCTTGAAGCCCAGTGGGACATGACCACTTGCAGCAGGGAGCCTGTGTGGGTGCAAGATGATGAGCAGAGGGATGCAGTCTCTCATTTTGCAGTGCTCTCAGCTTCTTGGTTTTTAAGGTGGCTGCAGAGACACCTGGGCAAAATGAAGTCAATGAGCTCTGAGAGCATCTTGACTCATTGTGTGCTGGGGAAAAGCTGTGCTGCTACTCCGCAGCTGGGGCTTTCAGCACGGTTCTGGAGCCCTAGCTCGCTCGCTCTCCTGTGAAGCAGCTTCTGGGAATGCAAAGATATGAAAGCTGCAGTCCAACATCTACATCAGCTTGCAATAAATTTTTATTCCTCCTACTATTTCTCACTTCTGAAGTTCGGAACAAAAACAACTTCATATAAATTATGTTCCTAAAGGAGACTTAACTTCCTACTTTGCTATTTATAGCCGACTCTGTCTTCGTGCATATGGATAGCAGCTTTAGTTTCTCATTTCCACTAGCTTCTGTTTGATCTTATGGGTGCTCCTTGTGCGTCTTTAAGGAACGTGGCTGAGTAATTTATCCATCCAAGACTCTGAGCACAAAGTTTAGAATGATTTCTGCAGTACCTCAGGCTCATGTACATGATGCTTCAGCAGTTCACCTGTGGGTCTGCATGAAAGACTAGTGCTGCATGGTTTTGTTGTTGTCTTCAGAGCATGTTAGAAACCAGAAAGCTGATCATGGGAGGGTAAGAATAATCCTAGTAATACTGGAGCCAACTGGGATAGTTGGTTTTGGACATGCTTCTCTGTGCTAGCTTGGAGACCAGTTTAGAAATTCATAGAATCGTTTAGGTTGGAAGAAACCTTAAAGATCATCAAGTCCAACTGCTGACCCAACACTGCCAAGTCCTGTTGTCCTCAGTATGTGTTCCACTCTTGTATCCATTGGTAGAGCTTTGAGATATTTTTCAGACCTTGTTTTTCCAGCTAATTTAACAAAACCCAACCAAGTTTGGGTTGCATCTTCACAGCTGCAGTGATGTAGGCTAAGTGACCTCATTGCCAAGTGCCAGCTCAGAATAGCATCAGAATCATTCAAGGCTTTAGCTTAGCCCAGAAGAAGATGCCACGGGGAGAGAACATAGTATTGGCTTGGAACAGAAGTACTAATTTAGGGTATCTCTTGTTGTGACTGATTTAATGGCATTGTTGGTTTTTGTGTACAAGAAGGAACCAAGATGCCCAGAGGGAAACTCTTCTACAATGAAAGAAGCTTCAGCCTCTTATTTACTGATGTTTGTCCCTTTGGTGCTTCTATCCCATGGTGAATCAACTGTGTTCTTGCCATAGACTGAGTAAAAAAGAGACGCTTGAGGTGAAATGGATGTGAAATGGATGTAAAACTGATGCTGAGAGGACATAACCTCTGTTTGGGGCCAGGGGAAGGAATCAGCCTTACTGACCATTTTTGCTGACATCTAGGAGTGTGGAACAGCTTGAATCCCTTCCTACGAAGTAGCTCCTTGTGCAACCACAGTCTCAAGCCCTGCAGTACCTCGTTAGTGTATTGGAGAAGGTTTGTGAAATGTTTCTCTACCCAACAACTGTTATGAGCTCTCTCAGGCATTAAATCTTCCTCATGCTTCTTGGTTTTACCCCAACTGAACCCTTGCAGGAGGGATTGGTTGGCTTCCCATCCTAGAGGAGGTCTCCTGATGATTGCTGTGTCACTGCAGAGGTGGTTTTATGATTGGAAGCTTTTTGAGATGATTATATGTATTTTTTTTTAAGAAGATAGATACTTCTGTCAGCAGTTGTAGCATCAACTTCCAGAGTATATTTGGGAAATAGTCTTTCATTTGTTAAAATATCAGAACCTGGTCCTTGGGAGCACTGAGAGGCTCAGAGGAAGTCAGTCACATCTCTGATGCCGTCTAGCACAGCCCTGTGTGTTCATCTGCACGACATAAAGGCACAAACTGATGTAAAATTGCCATGAGTATGACTGATACCTTCTTTAGTGGAAACCTTATCTAGATCTTAATGTCTAGGGGAAAAGGCTTGCTTTGGAGTATCTGACTTTGGAGTCCTGCATTTAAAGAAAGTTTCTGAGTTGAACAGTAAGACAGTGAAAAAGTTTGACATTTTATTGCTTCAAATAAGAAGAAATGATCTTCTGGGATGTATTCAGAAAAGCATGACCAGCAGGTCAAGGAAGGTGGTTCTCCCTCTCTACTCTGCCCTAATGAGGCTGTATCTGTAGTCCAGGTCCAGTTCTGGGCTTCCTAGTTCAAAAGAGACAAGGAACTACTGGGAAGAGTCCAGGAGAGGCTAGGAAGATACTGAGGATCTCTGGGAGGAGGAAAGGCTGAGAGCCCTCTGGGGCTGTTTAGCCTGGAGAAGAGCAGAGCCAGAGGGGATCTGCTCAATGCTGAGCAAGAGCTCAAGGGTGGGGGGCAAGAGGCTGGGGCCAGACTCTGCTCAGGGCCAGGCCAAGGGGCAATGGGCATGAACTGGAACTCAGGAGGTTCCATCTGAACAGAAGGAAAAACTTGTTTGTTACGGAGGTGCAGAGCCCTGGCCCAGGCTGCCCAGAGAGGTTGTGGAGTCTCCTTGTGTGGAGAGATTCCAAGCCCAGCTGGAGGGGATCCTGGGCAAGCTGCTGTGGGTGAGCCTGCTGGAGCAGGGGGGCTGGACTAGATGATCTCCAGAGATCCCTTCCAACCCCTACCATGCTGGGGTGATAAGCCCCCTGATACAGCAGGCTGTCCTTGTGGCAATCAGAAAAGACCCTGAGAAATTTGGTTTCTCTCATTAAGAGAATTCCCTCATCGTGTGCTGTGGTAGGTTGTTAGGACTTTCCTTTTGTGTCTAACATGAACGCTGTGCTTGGAAGATTTCAATTTACTCTCATTCAGCCCAAGGGAAGCTGTGTTAGTTCTTTCCCTGTCAGTGCTGGATGGCTTTGATCTGGTCTTCAGGCTGCCAGCAGGATGAGGTGATGATGCTCTGACTTGGCTATCAACAGCTTTAGTTCTTGGAGATGGGAGCTGTGATTTGGTGAGGAGCCCATGTGTGTGGACATATGGGGATCTTTGGGGGTGGCTGCAATGGGTCCTTCTAAAGTAGTTCTCTGTGAGCTCCCCAGGTTCCTTCAAGATAATGACTACATCTCTGAGAAAGGCTAATAAAAAGTTGCCCAGCTTCATCTAAAACGGAAACATTTTGCAGAGCCTCATTAAACAAATTCATGATTATTCTGTAAAAAACCCTGTCCTAGGCCTTCAAACAACATCTTAAACACCATCTTGGCTTGAGAGCCGTGCCTAATCACCCCTTGAAAGAAGCAGGGAGCCAGGGGTGTTGAAAAGCAACGGCTGGAGCTTGGTGAGGGAAGCCGGCGACCGCAAGCGTTGAAATTTGCACGGAACACAAGGAGGCCTTTGATCAAAACACAGCCCAAATTGCCACAGCTTTGGGATTCAACCAAGAGGGCTAAGCAAGCAGCAGTGAAAGAAGGTTTTGGAGAGACTTCAGAGGTTACAACGGCAGTGTCGCAGCCTGTAATCTCCATTGAAAACTGGCTCGAGGTAATTAACAACATAGCAATATAATCCATGGCAGGACAATCCCTTCCCTCTCCTCCTGAGAACCTCTGGGCTCTTGGGGTCCTTCAGTTTCTTCCAACCTATGTCAAATGTTGAATGCAGAAGAAGAGGTTGAGATGAGGCCAGGGGAATGTGGAAGGGATTGTGGCCTGAGCCTTCTGGGTGGAACAACTTGACATGCTCCTTGTTTTCCATCCCTTCCTTTTCTTCCTGAGAACCTCTGGGCTCTTTGGGTCCTTTAGTTTCTTCCAACCTTGGTGAAACCTTGAGCGCAGAAGAAGGAGCTTGATGTGAGGCCAGGGGAATGTGGAAGGGATTGTGGCCTGAGCTTTCCGGATGGAACATCTTGATGTGCTCCTCATGTTCCTGATGAAGGACAGTGTGGAAATAATGCTGCAGAACTTAAAGGAAACCAAATGTCATTTTAAGTGTCTTGCATTTTGAGGCAGGATTGGGACATTGATCACAAATTATTAGAGCTTGGTCAGAGATGAAAAAGCAAGTGGTGTGAAGTATTTTGTAGCTGCACTTAATGGTTCATTAAGTTAATTAGTATAAATAGATGTGTCAAAATGATGATCCAGAACTTGATTGGACCTTTGTGATTGTCTCCCCCTTGCACAGGGTGCTGGTGATGCCACATCTTGAATCTTAGGTTTGATTTTGAGCTCCTCACTCCAAGAAGGACATTGAGGTGCTGGAGTGTGTCCAGAGAAGGGCAATGAAGGTGGTGAAGGGTCTAGAGCACAAGTCTTTTAGGGAGCAGCTGAGGGAACTGGGATTGTTTAGCCTGGGGAAGAGGAGGCTCAGGGGGAGACCTTCGCACTCTCTCCAGCTCCCTGAAAGGAGGAGTGGGACTAGATGATCTCCAGAGGTCCATTCTAACCCCCACCATGCTGGCATTCTGCGATTGAAATTTCTGAAAGGGATATTCAGGGTTTTAAACTCAAAACCATTAATATGTAGTGTTTAAGAGACAGGCTTGGCTGTGGTGGTCCTGCTGTGCCCACTGACTGGAGAGGAGCATATCCTGTGCAGTCAGGGAAGCATCCACATGAACTTTCTGGGCAGTTGCAGAAAGGAACATTTAATTAATTTTGAAGCAATTATCTTGACAGTTAAGTCAAACTCAGAACAATAACTTGTTCCTCAGTTGCTGTGGTAGCCAGATGGTAATGCAGGCTGTTATTAAGGGCTTGGCTTGCCACTCTTGAGGTTGCTGGCAGGTAATCAGTATATTTTTCCCATTTGGAGGTTTGGATTTCAGTGTTCTGGGAATTGGGCCCACAGGGATGTCCAGTAGATGTTTCAGTGTGAATGAAAGACATTTTTGACCTTTTTCTTTTTGCTAGGAAATATTTCTCCCTGTTGCCAAATAGCAGGAAGCAAATAAAAATGTATGTGCTATGGGTCTGTTTGGCCACAGATGGGAGAGCTAAACTAGTCAGGAAGCTTTCCAGGACTTAATGGAGACTCTCACGATTTGGTAGAACATGGTACGTTGGGATCCTCATTGCTGTTCTCCAGGATTGCTGCTGCTTTTGGTCACCTCCCCCTGAGTACAAGCTTACCAGGCTGGTAGTCCCTGACAGTGGCAACCTGTGCTGGGTTCAAGAAGTGGATGTGGTGTGCTGAGACTTTGTGCTGTTCAAAACCAGAAGTACTGAGTCGCAAATAATGAAAGAGGTCTTGTCCTCCCAGTGGAAAAATCACAAAGTGGTTTGGATGGGAAGGGACCTTTAAAATTCATCTAGTCCAATCCCTCTGCAGACAGCAGGGACATCTCTCTGGATAACCTGGGACAGGGTCTTACCATCCTCAGTGTAAACAATTTCTTCTATCTAGTCCAACTCTCCTCTTTTAGTTTCAAACCATCACCCCTTGTCCTGTCCCAACAGGTCCTGCTAAAAAGTCTTTCCCCATCTTTCTTACAGGCCTCCTTCTCCTTTTTCTTCCTTTTTTTTTTTTTTTTTTCAGTTTTAGGTGATAACTTCTAATTTTACCACTCATGACTGAAAATGGTGATAGAAAAATAGTCCTTTTGCCATCTTGGGAGGAGGAGTAACGTAAGAGGATGTAGAAATTGAATTGAATAGAATCTTTGAAGGCCATCCAGGACACAGGGAAGGGTTTGTTTCTTTGAAGATTTGGAAAATTACAGTTAAGTTGGAAACCTCAGTAGAAAACAGTTGGAAAAATATTGTTTATCAGAAGTGCTGACCAAATGTGAACTTCAGGTCAGGTTGCTGAGTGCTGGGTGGTAGTTCCCAAAATTCATGCAGCGGAATTAAGTCAGAGGCTTTGCTTTAGCCTAGTTTTGGTGAGAGCTTTGTGTGTATCATGTAAATAACGTGGCAATGTGGAGGTGGTTGGTGATGTGTGAAATGGGGTGAGAAATCATCCAGAATTAACTTGAAGCAGAGATGTGTGACTTGGGGATGTCTCGTAAATTGGAGATACGAGAAGAGTGGAAGGGAACAGGGAAAATAAAGATTGATTTCTTCTGCACTCTGCCCAGCAGACCTTGACCCATCTTATATCTTGGACTAACGAGAGGGAAGAAACTGTTTATGTTGAGGGTGGTGAGAGCCTGTCCCAGGTTGCCCAGAGAGGTGGGAGATGCTCAATCCCTGGAACCATTCCAGGTCAGGTTGGCTGGGGCTCTGAGCAACCTGCTCTAGTTACAGATGTCCCTGCTGACTGCAGGGGAGTTGGAGTAATGACCTTGAAAGGTCCCTTCCAACCCAAACCATTCTGTGATTCTATGATCTGAAAACTGAGCACTTTTTCAAGGTTATTGATTGTAGGTGCAATTATATTTTTAAACTCATAAATTTCTTTAATGATGGATACAGACCTGTCCAATTCCCATAGTTCCATTGATCTGGCACCTCTTGATGCTTCTTGAGATCTTCAGACATGTTTCCTTCTTTTGAGTTTTAGCTTGACATTGTTCATTACTACTGTGTGTTTGGTGTGATAATTTAGGATTGATTAGTTCACATGCAACTTGTTTTCCCTCTTACTAAATGGTTTCTTGTGATGACTAATCTGCTGCTTGTTTTACTGTAATGAAGAAAGAACTGTAGAAGTCTTCCTCCTGTGGAGCAGTAGTCTTTGTGTTATCACATGAGATGGATATTAAGCCCTTCTGGTCATGTATAGTTCATAAACATCTTGCTTCTGATTGCTCTTCATCAGTCAATCTCTTTCCAGAGATTATCTGAGTAGCTTTGAGAATGTGGCAGGGAAGTTGATAGGAGCTGCTAAAGGACAGGGTGGGCTGGTTTTACAGATATACCAAGGAAGAGATGGAAGTTGGAGCTACACAGGAAAATACTTCTGTGGGTTCTTTGGAAACACCTCTGGGTACATAGGATGTCTGAGTGGGATGGAGCAAAGAAAAACCTTTGATGTGAAATCAATTCCAGTGGACCTAAAGGAATGAGGCTTCTTATGGCCAAAATTCCTATGGGAACAGAGGGACCTAGTTTTTCTCTGAGAAATGGAAGTAGAGGAGAACATCTCTGCTTGGAGATGTTCTAAATCTAAAATCTCAATTTATCTTCTAAATACATTTTTAATTCCTCTTTTGACCTGTCCTCCCTGGCTGCTGCACCTTGCAAGGTAAAAATTGCAATTGAGCCTTATTGAGTGTCCTTATGGAAAGCGTTGATTTTTTCACCTGTGAAGCATCACTTCATGCAAAGCAAAACTTGCCTCTTTTGAGCATCAGGCTTTTATGGAGAGGTTCTCATAACATTGCTAGAGTTATGCATGGTTTGGTTGTACAAAGATGAGACAAGATAATAGAACAAGAGGAAATGGCCTCAGGTTGTGCCAGGGGAGGTTTAGGTGGGACATTAGGAACAATTTCTTCCCAAAAGGGAAAGAAAGAAAGAAAAAGAAAGAAAACAAAACAAACCCTGGACCAGGCTTCCCAGGGCAGTGGTGGAGTCACCATCCCTGGAGGGACTATAGATGTGGTGCTGAGGGACATGGTTTAGTGGTGACCTGGCAGTGCTGTTTAATGGTTGGACTTGATGATCTTAAAGGTCTTTTTCTACCTAAACGATTCTATGATTCAATGACAATTTGAACCTTCATCAGGATTAGAGTTAGGACACAGGATTTATGAGACAGGGGTTGAGGAACTCCATATCTTTGATTTATTGAAGGAGAGGATTACAACCTCTACTTCTCTGGATGTCTGTTAGAAAACACTGGTGGTAGCTGCTGTTTTAACAAAGCTTTGGCTGTTTGCATTAAGATGCAATGGCAGAGGTTAATGCTGGGATTTGTGGTGGACATTGCATCATCAGTTCAACCACAACTACTGACCTTGAAGTAGATATTAATTAGTAGATGTCTCCTTGTCTGTGTTGCTCAAGATGTCAGACTACCTGACTGCTGGGATCTCCTAAAACTTTATGCCTATAGGAATAATAGATTCATAGCTCATGTTTGTCTTCTTGTGGCAAAGACCAAATTAAAGAAAAAAAAACCCAAAACAAAGAGTTAAAAGAAAAAATAAGTTGAGCCAGAGCTCCAGCAGCCAACGGTTTAGATGTTCTGATTTTGACTTTGATAACACTCATTGTGTGGCCTTGGGCAAGTTATTAATCCACATGTGCCTCAGTTTGCCAGTTTCTGATCTGGGTAGCTTCACTCACCTAGTAGGGTGAAGTGGTTTTAATGTGCTCTTGATATAAATGTGGAATAGTTGTGAGGGTTTTCATGGCTCTCTTGTTTATGACAAAGAATATTTGTATTTAGAGTAGATGCCCATTTTCCCGACCTACTCCATTTAACTCCTGAGAGATGTTTTGACTCTTCAAAAGAGCATTTTTCTTGACTTGGGGCCACCTCTGTGGTACTCTGTCCCGCCAAGTTCAGTGTTCTTCTGGAGAGAAAAAAAAGTGTTTATGGATTTTGATGGAACTTGAAAATTCTTGGATGGTTAAACTCACTGCGTTACGGGAAAATGAATCAAGTTGTGAGTCAGAGAGAAGGACTGACCTTGCAGGGAGAGGGCAGAGTTTTACACACCAGGGTTTGGCTTAGTAGAAAAGTATTTCTTTGGTTGTCTCTGGCATTTATTTATTCTTGTTGAATCATTACCGTTGCCTGAATTCAAATGGTGCTGTTGAGGATGGGACATGGTCTTGGTTGCCCCTCTCTGAATGTTCATTCTTTGTTACTACAATTTTTCCCCTTAAATCAACCATTCCCAGATGTCAGGGTTGTCAGTTCTCAGTCCAGGCTGAGGTGGTTGGGCAGCTTTAAGGACAACAGGTTTTCTATAGGAAAAGGTCATTTTAAGCGAGAAGATTGCTGTTTACATCTAAATATCCACAACCTCTGAAAGGTCAACAGACCAAACCCAGACAGTGGCTGTTGGTCCTCTCCAGATACATTTATTAAAAGGCAGCAAAACAACTCCAGGTGTGATGCTGTTGATGTTTTCATCCCATAGGCTTTGATTTTCAGGTGTTTCTGCAATGCTACTTGGATGTTTTAAGGCATTACCTAACACACCTCTTGAGAGATATCTCCTCCCTGCTCCTCTTCCCGTTGGGTGTGTGTGCTATGTTCATCCCATTCTGGTGGCCCATCCTTTGTGTCATTTGTTGATGTGTGCTGATGGATCTCCATGGTCTTTGTAGAAGTGGGCAACCCATGTTGACCCTTCTAACCCTTAAACTGTCATAGCTCTCCACCAGCTGCTTTTCTGGACACTCAGGTCATGCTCTGCTCTCTTATGATAGCAGCTCCTTTAGCTTTCACCATTCTTTTGGGTCCCAGGGAGATGCTTGTCCCCTCCTAACCTTCCAGTCTGTCCTGAACATGTCTCCTATGAGTTCTTCCAGGCATATCAATTGTGAATTTAATTTATTATCTAAATTCCCTTGAAGTTTGTTGTCTTCAGTTGTGCAACTACCTGGGTTTAGTGCTGTTGGCAAGTTTCTGTGCTGTCAACTTCCACTCCTCGTGAATTCTTCTTGCCTGTCTGCTCTTTGTCTTCTCTGCTTTGTTGTTGGTTTCCTCTTTTTTTTTAAATGTTTGTTCCCTTCATTTCCTAAAGGATTACAGATACAATCAGTGGAAAATAATTGCCAAGATCATCTTCAGTCTTCTGCTCTCTCCAAATCTTAAGGTACTTTGCACTTGATGTGTCTATTTGCTTAATTGCTCTCTTGGATAATAACATGGAGCTAATTTCTAGCTGACTTTTGGCTTTCATTGAAATACTCAAGATTGCTTTTGTGGCACTAAACTGCAAATCTGACTTCCTCGGCTGAGTACTTACAGTTCACTAACCTTCCCTGTGGTAGAAGAAATCAGTCAAGTTCTGCTTCCCAAAGGAAAACCTCCAAATTTTCCAGTCTAATTATCTCCTGGGGTATGAAACCAGAGCAGTTTTTCACCAGCCTTCTTGAATTTAGACACCAGAACTAAATCCAGTATGTTAGAAGTCATGACAATGTTCATTACACTGAGGGTGGTGAGACCCTGGCCCAGGTTGCCCAGAGAGGTGGTAGATGTCCCATCCCTGGAACCATTCCAGGTCAGGTTGTTTGGGGCTGTGAGCAACCTGCTCTGGTTGCAGATGTCCCTGCTGACTGCAGGAGGGTTGGACTAGATGACCTTGAAAGGTCCCTTCCAACCCAAAGCAGTCTCATCTACTGAGTTGAAAGTGGCTTGTTGTCCCTCCTGCCTTTCCATGACACAGCCATGCAAGTGTTTTACATATCTGTGAGATTACCTCACAGTGCAGAATAAAGCCAGGGGAGGTTTAGATTGGATATTAGGAAAGATTTCTTCATTGAAAGAGTTGTTGGGCACTGGCCCAGGCTGCCAAGGGCAGTGGTGGAGTCACCATCGCTGGAGGTGTTTTAAAAAACCATGTAGATGTGGTCCTTAGGGACATGGTTTAGTGGCATCGTGGTGATAGGTTGATGTTTGGACTTGATGATCTTATAGGTCTTTTCCAACCTTAATGGTTCTCTGATTTTACCTTCTAATTTCCAGTATTTCCAGGTTTGTTTTTTTTCCAGTTCCTTTTCCTAGGGTAACAACCTGTTGGATTTTTTTACCTTTAATGGGCCTAAAGATAGAAATCATCATAACTCAACCAGCTATTGATTTCTTCACCCACCTTCCTGCTTCCCACCTCAGCTCTCTACATGTTAACACCAGATTTTCCCTTGTCAGCTTGAGCTTTTCTCTTTATTCCATTTGTCATATTCCCTTTTTTCTTCTCCCTTCTTCTTTTTTTTTTTATAGCCTCCTTAACTTCCTTCTGAGCCAGGTCGCCTTTTAACTAGCATGGCAGCCTTTTTCAGTTGTGGGATTGTGGCTTTTGGAGCATCTAGTTAAAATGTTCTTAAACAATTTTCAATTAGTCTTCGTATTTTTCTGATTACCTTCTTTTTCCCAACTGATTTGACTTCTAATTGTTTTCAGCTTGATGAAACTGGCTCCTTTCAAATTGTTGTGTGTGTATATGTATGTGTGTATGTGTATGTATACATACTGGTAGTGCTATTTTATTCCTAATTTAAATGATTTTTGGATGCATATAAAAATGTGATCAAATGATAAGTTATTTTAGCTACCAAACAAGCAAGATAGAGCATGGTTGCTGGTTAAAAACTCTTTCCAGATGGGCACCAGCACAATTGATCTGCTCAATGCTGAGCAAGAGCTAAAGGGTTGGAGGCAAGAGGCTGGAGCCAGACACTTCTCAGTGGTGTCCAGGGACAAGAAAAGGGGCAATAGGCACAAACTGGAACCTAGGAGGTTCCATCTGAACAGAAGGAAAAACATATTTGCTGTGAGGGTGCAGAGCCCTGGCCCAGGCTGCCCAGAGAGCTTGTGGAGTCTCCTTCTGTGGAAAGATTGAGGAGATCAGTTGGAGGTGATCCTGGGCAACCTGCTGTGGGTGACCCTGCTTTAGTATGGGAGTTGGACTAGATGATCTCCTTAAGTCCCTTCCAACCCCTACCATGCTGATATTCTGGGATTCAGAGACTGATGTGGGGTGGAAATTATGCCTTGTTGCCCAGTCTGTGTCATGGTTTTGCCTGACAGCTACTCTGCAGAGTTTTCAACATCTCTCCATAGGCACAGGGTTCTCAATTTATATCATATAAATATCTGAAGATGCTGGAGGAGCCTTTGAGAACACTTGGTAGAATAAAAATGAAGTTCCCACAATGAAGGCAAATGGCAGCAATCATTGGGCACTGCTACAGGAGTATTGTTACATTCAAAGGGGCACTAGGTTTTAATTATCTTGCAATTAAGGGCATTTTCTCTGCTTGACTAGATCACTTCTTTAAATGATAAGCCATGTTTTGAAAAAGAAAAAGCTTTTTTTTTTCTTTTAATAAATAATTAAAAATAGAAGCAGCGCTGTAGCAACCAGTTGGAAAACTTTGGGAGTCGATTGTTTATTGGGACTCCAACTGATTTTAATGAAAAATATGGTTATAATTTTTAACTTTCATGTTTTGCATAAGGAAAGTGCCTTCAATGCAACCTCCAGGGCACTTTTAAAAGAAAAAAAAAAATAAATAAAAATCTCAACTGGTCTCTGGGCTCTCTGGCCTGAAGCCCTCCTTGAAAACCCAAAGATGTGGGTTGTGAAGTATTCCAAGTATCCACAACAAGTGAAACTGGATGTAGAAAAGTATGTTCTCAACATTTACTTCTGTTGCTGGTGAAACTGGAACCAGATGACCCCTCGCAACGTATTGTGTGAAGGGGTAATTAACCAGCTGCAGATGGAGCCCAACTGCTCATCATTTACATTGGTGGAGTTGATCATTTCCATCCAGCTGAAAGGGAGAGGTCAGCTGAGGGTTGATGTGGAATGGTTCCTTCCAGCAGGGCCTCTAGATGCATCTCCAGTGCTTCAATCGTGACCTAGCCAAAGAGTTTTCTGTAGTGAAACAGCTCTGGAGAGATGCTGGCTTGGTGAAGGACATCTTGGTGCAGGGCAATGCAGGTGGTGAAGGGTCTAGTGCACAAGTCTTGTAAGGAGCAGCTGAGGGAGCTGAGGTTGGTTAGTTGGGAGGACTATTCCAACCTCAGTGATTCTATGATTCCATATTCTGGCTCTGCTTCTGTAAAATGCTGAATGTCCAGGAAAAATACTACTTTGTAGAAAGAACCAAGTGTTGGGAGAAAGCTGGGGTGATAGGGAACCTCTCTCTGCTGCAAAGAAAAATGAGCTGAGAGGAGGAAATCTGGGCTTGACTCCTCTAACCTTCTCTACTTACCTCTGAGCTTGCAGGTATCCTGTTTCAGCTGATCTAACCTCTGGGACAGGCCTTGACAAACCTTTTTTTGGGGAAGAAGTTGTTTCTTCTGTCCAACCTATACCTCCCCTAGTGCAACCTGAGGCTATTTCCTCTTGTGCTATTGCTTGTTCTTTGGGAGAAGAGACTAACCCCACTTGGCTCCAACCTTCTTTCAGGGAGTTGGAGAGAGCAAGAAGGTCTCCCCTGAACCTCCTTTTCTCCAGGCTAACCAACCCCAGTTCCCTCAGCTGCGCCTCAAGATAGCAGCTGAGCTTGTAATCTTGTTAATTTTTCTTATCTCTGAACACCAAAAACCTTCACAAAGCTTCTGGTTAATAGTAGTTGCGCTCCTGGGTGCGAAGTTTCTGTCAGATGCCTGCTTGACGTGGTTCAAGTCATCTTGTACAACCAAGGAAGCAGTTGCTCCATTTCTGGATTTTGGCTGAGCAAAGTGGAGCATGCCCAAGCCTGAGCAATTAATGGAGTTGGTGCCCAGTGGTGGAGTTGATCATTGAGATCCTCAGCTAGAAAATGGCCCTGTTGCTTCCAGAGGCAGAGAGAAAGAGGTGAAAGTGAATTTGCTGAAGTAGTTTTTGTTGCTAAGATCCTGTGAAGATCCAAGCCATGAGTGCTGACAGGGTAAATCCGTATAAGAATTCCTGCTTTTCAGCTGTTCCAGGGTCATTTCTGTTGTGGGGCTTGTTTGAAGGTGATAGAAAATGTCTGCTTTTCGTGGCTCTCTTGGATGTTCAGCTGTGGCACAGAGAGGTGCAGATAAAGGTGTGAAATTTCTCTGTGATGTTAACACGTTTTCATGTTTCTGGAGGGAAATGAATTCCAAAGCAGAATTCCTGGTCCGAGTCCTCAGCTGGATACAGGATGTTTCTACATGTGTTTAGGTCTCTTTGCTTTGTGATGGCTTTCATCAAGCATCTGTAATTATCAAAAAGTACTTATTGCTCTTTGTGTGGGCAAGGGTCCAGCGTAATCAATTTTGGTCTTCTGCTGAAGAGCATATCGCTCTTTGTGATAGGAAATCTCTTGGGTTGGTTTAAACACACTGTACATAACTCCCCATACCTCTTAACACCCTGTCCTGCTGGTGACCAGTAGGTCTGATGGTGGTCATCCTGCAATCTTCCTTCCTTTCTGAGCTAGATAGAAGCTCTTCAGTATTGAAGTGCTACCTGTACACGTTATTTCAGTCAGGCTAAGCTGCCTCTGGGTGTCCATATGTGGAAGCAATTGTGCCCTTCTCTCATTGCTTTTCTTGGATCCTCCTGCTAAACAAACAGTGTTATCTTCCTCCCAGCTTTGGAAGTCCTAGGCAGTGAGGATTTTCACCAGACCTCCCACAAGGATGACTCTGAGTCAGAGCCACCAAAGTGTCTTCCTTGGTGGGTCCAGTCAGAAGATGAATGGTGTTCTGAAGTTTGCGTGGGCAACAGTTTGGTGACTTCTTAGTCTCAGAGCTGCCTGAACTTCTTTCCCTTTCATTTTATTGTTTGTCCTCTCAAGTCTTTGCAGTGGGCGCTGTTGACAGAAGTAGGGATGAAATCTCTGTCGAAAGCCCTACAGAAGAACAGAGATCCAGTTTTTGCTTAAAGGGCTTGGGAAGAACCTGAGCTGGTTTTGGTGTTGAGGTTGGGATTTCTTTCAGTGCATCTTCCTTGCTGAGTTCTTAATCATGGTTTGCTGAGAAGACTAAAAGAACTCTAAGAGCATCGTGAGGCTCAGGATCCTCTCTCATTTTTGCTATTTACTTCTGGAGAGGATAAGCATCCATCAAGAGAAGGAGAATGTGTCATTGTGTCAGGGGGAAAAAAAGGGCAGGAGCATTGTTGGAGTCTGATGGAAACCCTTTGGTTCAAAGAGCCTCCAGGGGTAAATGCAGATTTTTTCTGGCTCTTAAGACAGACATAGCCCAGAAGTCCCTTTTAAATCAGAAGCTCAAAAGATTGTTTTATCTTTGGTGACTCTTTCCAGACCTACAAAACGAGTACGTGAGCCACAGCTTGTCCATATCTGCAGTTAGCATCTAGAGGCACTTGTTTTCTGGGGCTTTGTGGGGGAGCTGGAGAGCTGATCTTAAGATTTGCATACTGACATCTCTCAGTTGTTGGAACTGGTCATTTTGAACAGCAGTTGCCACCTTGAGGGGGAGAGAGAGAGGGATGGGAAGAGTTTTCTGTTGCTGTTGAGAAAGCATATTAGTCCCAGATATGGTGGCTTCGGGACTGTGGAAAACAGCCTTGCTTTATGGCAGAAGCAAATTGTAGAGGATTGCTTCATCCATTGCTTCAACCCCATGAAGGGTTAGCTTGGGGCATAAGAGTGGTTTTAGTCATGGAGCAGATATAATGGCTCCTCTGCATTCCTTCTCCTGCTTTAAGATCTGTTCTTAATCCAGACCCACAGAACTTGTTTACCAAAGTCCATCACAGCTTGTGTTCAACAGAGTAGGCTGCCCTGTAGGAGTCCTAGTATCCCATCAGACTTGTGTCCATCTTTGCCTACTGTTAGGCAAATGCCAGTAATGAAATTCCCCTGTAAAGAGGATCAGGTCATGTTGATCATCCTGTCTTCACAAATGATGATATTCATAAAACCATCTTCTCCAGGACATGATATTCCAGTATCTACTCAGACCTTAAGTTGACAATCTTTGTTTTGAGACTCCTGAAGTCCTGGGAGAAGCAGACGGTGTTCAGCTGTTCCTCCTGAAGGAGACTGTTCATGTGCAGGGCATGTGGGTGAGTCCCCATCACTCCCTTTCTTCTGGCATTCACAGAATTCCATCATGGAGGGGCTTGGAAGGGACCTCTGGAGACCATCTAGTCCAAGTCCCCTGTTAAAGCAGGGTCACCCACAGCAGATTGCCCAGGATCACCTCCAGCTGGGGTTGGAATCTCCAGAGGAAACTCCACAAGCTCTCTGGGCAGCCTGGGCCAGGTCTCTGCACCTTCACAGCAAATATGTTTCTCCTTCTGTTCAGATGGAACCTCCTAGGTTCCGGTTTGTGCCTATTGCCCCTTTTCTTGTCCCTGGACACCACTGAGAAGTGTCTGGCTCCAGCCTCTTGCTCCCACCCTTGAGCTCAGCATGGAGCAGCTCTCCTCCGGCTCTGCTCTTCTCCAGGCTAAGCAGCCCCAGGGCTCTCAGCCTTTCCTCCTGCCAGAGATGCTCCAGTGCCCTCAGCATCTTGGGAGCCTCTGCTGGACTCTCTGCAGTAGTTCCTTGTCTCTCTTGAAGTGGGGAGCCCAGAACTGGACCCAGGACTACAGATATGGCCTCAGTAGGGCAGAGGATAGTCTTGCCCACCAGTTGACCTGCATCTTTATTCAGCATTGCTTAGATCTTTCCCGTTTTTTTTTCATCTTTCAGTAAAAAATTCCCTTGTAGCATTCACAGACCTTCCAGCACACACCACAGCTTGGCTCGTCCAACCCTCCTGAAGAAGACCTTTGCCTTTTCTGTCCCTGGAGAAAGCAGTGCTTCTGTTGGTGGTCCATTTGTCTTCCTGAACATCTACTACCCCTCCTGCCTTTCTCTGCAATCTTTTCACGCCAACCTGGTGATGTGTGACTTGTGGCTTCACTTAGCACCACTGAACATCTCCCTTTCCTCACAGCAGAGTGTCACAGTTCTCCATCTCTGACCAGGCAGTAGCCCTGGCCAGCAGAACATGCTTTAAATTGGGCTGGTGCCCTTACCCTTGAGGATTGTAGATTGATAACTTCCCACAGTAGCACCTCATAAGCCTGAGGGCTCTCATTTTTCCTTCTGCTTCCCATTTTAGCATGCTGGAATGGGAATTTCCTCCCCCAATTAGGAAAGCAGCCAACTGCCTTTTCGCACGTTGCCTTTGCAGCATCTCTCTCAAGGTTATTTTTAAAACCTCATTTTACTCTAGCTCTTGGCTGGCAGGAGGTGATTGATAACTCCAGGCTGAGCAGGCTGGGAGCTACAACCAAAGAGCAGAAATCCTGCTTGGTGTCTGTGACATCCCAATGGCTGCTTGGAAGAAGGGCTAGCATCAGCCTTCCATGCCCTTTGGGACTGATTGGGGGGACAGTGTCCTTCCACAATCACAGAATCCCAGCATGGTGGGGGTTGGAAGATACCTCTGAAGATCATCTGGTCTAACTCCCCTGCTAAAGCTGGGTCACCCACAGCAGGTTGCCCAGGATCACCTCCAGCTGGGGTTGGAATCTCTCCACAGAAGGAGACTCCACAACCAACCAACTGTTAATGTTTTTCTCCAGCATCAGTAACACTTTCTGCTAGTGAAAAACTCAACTGAGCTTGCTGAGCAGTAGCTGCAATGGAGACTAGCTGATCTCCAGAGGTCCCTTCCAACCTCCACCATGCTGGGATTCTGTGGTTATGTTGACTTCTAATGCCTTCTTTCTTAAGCTAATGTTTTCCTCATGATTCAAAGTTATGTTTTCTTTCCTAACCTTCTCCCTCCTGGAGATATCTCCCTGCTGTTAGCTTGGTTCAAGGCAATACCAGCGCCTCCCTTGAGCACTTTTTGGGGGGTCACCTTCACACCTTGTGAAAAGTAGGTGCAACCCCATGAACTCCGGATGGAGGCATAGCATTGGGAAGCCTATGGAACTGTGTCCTTCAGCTTCACCTATTGGGGCTAGGTGAAAAGAGACTTGAAGAAAAGAATATTCTTTTTTCCTATTTATCAGCAGCAGGTGAAGTTAGTCACCTTGCAGAGAGAGATGGGTCAATGAACCTGCACCTTGCTGAGATATGAAGAATGGTGCCACCACACACATGCCAGTTCCTGGGGTCTAAGAGAAGACCTCCCAGCTCAACTGAGAGGTCCTTTTATTTCTTTTAAAAGCTATATAAAAATTGGAAAAGGCTGGAGGGAAAGTGTGAGATATTTCTTGTGTTTTTTTTCTTTCTCTTTTTTGAGTTATGTTTTTTATCTTTAATAGATTTATAATATGCAGGTCCCTTTATTTGTTTCTATAAAATTAACTAGTAAATTTAAAATGGAAAAAAAAAAGGGGGGCTGTAATAGGAACCAAACCATGGCTGCCAACACCAAAATGTTCCTGTATTTCTGAAAGGTAGAGAAGGACCTTTTTCCCTTCTGCTGCCACATGTTGGAAGGTTATAAAACTTTTACTAACAAGAAGTTGGAGCAATGCTAACTTTCTAATTGCCCCTTTTCCTTTTTTTTTTCTTTTGCTACAAGCTGCTGTTTACTTTGGTCTTTTAAAAATGTGATTGTAATTTTGAAGTCTGTGAGGTTTTCAGTGTAGGCAGAAGCAGGACCTGGTAGGGTGGGAAAGGGTGCTGGACCTGGTGGCCAGAAGAAGGACTGATGTTGCTGATAGGTAGCAGTTCTAGCTCCTGGGCTGCTAATTGCTGTCAGTGACATTTTGTCCCTTTGAGTTTGTTTTTTAAAGTTTATTTATTTATTTTGAGCAAGGAATTCTTAGAATCATAGAATCTCCTTCTCTGGAGAGATTCCAACCACACCTGGATGGAATCCTGCTCTAGGTGAACTTACTATAGCAGTTGGGTTGGACTAGGTAGTGTCCAGAAGTCCCTTCTAACCTCTGCCATGCCATGACTCCCTGATTTTGTTGTAATGGTAGCTCCCAAAGTTAGATTGCAGGTTTCCAAGCTAGCAGTGTGTTTGGTTATGATGAATTTCTTCCTCAAGATTCATGTGTCCCACTCTGTGCTGGTGTGGCCTCACCTCCAGCACTGGGTGCAGTGTTGGGCACCACAATATAAGAAGGATAAGAAGCTGTTGGAGAGCATCCAGAGGAGGCCACAATGATGGGGAAGGGTCTAGAGGGGAAGCCACATGAAGAATAGCTGAAGTCACTTGGTTTGTTCAGCCTGGAGAAGAGGAGACTGAGGGGAGACCTCATCATGGTCTACAGCTTCCTCATGAGGGAAAGCAGAGGGGCAGGAGCTGATCTCTTCTCTCTGGTGACCAGTGACAGGATCTGAGGGAATGGCATGAAGCTGTGCCAGGGGAGAGGGTTAGGTTAGATATTAAGAAAAGGTTCTTCACCCAGAGAGTAGCAGGGAAGCAGTGATAATATCAAACCTGACAGAATTCCAGAAGCACCTGGACAATGCTTTTAGACACATGGTGTGATTTTGGGGGTTGTCTTGTGATACTCATTTGTCTGTCAGCACTGAAGAAATTTGTACCTATGGGGATGTGATTGTGGCTCCATCAGGGCAGCAGTAGATGTTTCTTTGAGTTCAGTGAGGCCAAGATGATCTCAAGATAGGTTGGGCTCAGGTAGGTTTTGGCCATGTTGAGCCTGGGATTCTCTTGGGGTGGTTGAGCAGTAGGTAGGTTGTGGGGAGAGGGCATGAAGGTGAAGAAGAAAATAAGAGGATGTAGAACATGTTCAGGTCTTTGGATCTGGCTGAAAATGTCACTGTGCTTTCCCTATTAGCCTTTAGAGGGCAGATCAGGTCCAGCAAATACCAGCAGCAGGGACTTGCCTGATTGTTCTGCTTGTGAGTTCTGAAGGATTGGAGGCTCTGAAAATGGACCTTTTTGAAATACCTAATTTTAATTCTGCAATACCTTTCTGATGCTTTAAAGGATGAGAGCCCTGACAACTTACAGGTGCAAGCTGAGATCAAGTTTTGATTGATTTTCTGCCTATTTACAGCCTTTTCTAGTTCCAGGGCTAGAAATTGTGATGCAAGCAGAATGTTACTTATCGATGTGGAGAGCAGAAGCTTGGGACCAGGCAGTGGTGTAGAGAAGAATTCTGCAATATGTTGACTAAATTCATTTTTAAAAAAAAAAACAAACCACAAGAAAGGTTTGAGTTTGAAGAATGGGTTTTAGAGAGTCATACTGTGTGATGAATGTGTCATTTTATTTTCCTCTGATGTAATCTCTTCTCTAAATCCCCAAGCCTCATGCCCAGCAGTCTTATCCTTGGTGAACAACTGCTAAGGGGAGGGGGAAACTCCAAACCTGTTTACCAAAACAATATTCCACAGTGTCAGAGGCATCTGGGTGGAATGAGGGAAGGCAGATGAAATTCAAGCTCTTCTGTAAAGTTGTTTCAAGTGAAACTTTTCATATAGAGATTAAATCCCCCTTCCAGCCAACATGTTTGGAGAAGCAGTGGCTGTTGAATTCTCTGATTAATTAAAACCAGCAATAACAAAATCATGTTCTGCTTTCTTGTACTATTACCCTAAAGCTCCTGGATTATGGGGAAGATGATTATTCTTGAAGAAGCCATTGAGTTCTTCCCAAGCAAAGCTAGTCTGTGTGGCTCAGCCCTTTTGGCATCTGCTTTGTGGGTTTCTCATCAAAAAAACCATAGGGGTTATTCCCAAAGAGAATTAAATGTTCGTTGTTCCAAGGAGGATTGCTGTCTTTTTCTTTTAAATTATTTTTATTTAATAACTCTCTGAAGATGTGGGAGTACTGCTACTGTCTGTGATCTCCAGGAGATAGGAGCTGGAGAGTAGGGGGTTTTTTAGATTTTAGGATTCAGTCTCTAACTGCTATGGTCTTTGCCCTGTGTTGCTGCTTAACTCTTTGGTCCACTGGTAGGTAGCTCTGAAGTTGTCCTGATATTGCCTCCTACTCTGGAGTGGACATCAGTTTGGGTGAACACCTTTAGCCTACCACTGGACAGATGTTTCTGTATCATAGTGGACAGGATAGTAAGGTTCTCAAGACATGGAATCCATAGAATGGTTTAGGTTGGGAGAGACCTTCCAAGGTCATCTCGTCCAACCCCCTGCAGTCAGCAGGGACATCTGCAGCTAGAGCAGATTGCTCAGAGCCCCAACCAACCTGACCTGGAATGGATACAGGGATGGGATATCTACTACATCCTTTAGTCTGACAGGTTCTTCCCAGACATGATCAATGTCATGAAGCCCAGCTCTAGCATGCAGTCATCAAAGAAGTTCTCCCACGATGGAGTATGTCCCATCAGGCTGTTTGTTGTGCCTCTTTGCTGTCCTTATTGCTCATGGCCCAGATCTAACCCAGATCTCATCTTGACATGATCTGCTGCATTGTCAGGGCACAGAGTTCTGTACTTGTAGGGCTCTGTGGAAGTGCCTTTGGGTGCATCTCAGAAGAGATGAGTGCCAATGTCTTAGATGACATTACCCTGAGCTGTTGTCAAGAGCTTAGTAGTACAGACCTTGTCTTATGGAAGAAAGTTAGAAGAGAAAATCCATGCCCTTGCTTGAACTGGTGGAAGGCTGCCCACTGCTTTGATGCAGTTGAGGACCAGCTGTGGAACCTGTTAGCTCAGATTATCATGGTTATGGTTGAGGAGAGTTCCTGACCACAGATCTGGATGGCAAGTTAGATCCTAAGGGTATCTACTGTGCAGATCTTCCCAGATCTGGTTTAAAAGACTTAGATGCTGCCTTGTGGAAAAGCCAAAAAGCAAGTGTTTTGTCCAGGGATTTATTGTTGTAGTCACTTGAGTCTCTGTGTGTTCCAAGATAATCAGGACCATCTAGGATAGGTGCTTTGAACATTGCTGGTTTCTAAGAACCTTGGAAAAAAAAAAAAGCCCAAACCAGACCAATAAATGGAAACAAAAGCAGTATCCTGAAAGGAAACTTATCTCCAAAATGCTTGACAAGTCCCAGAGAGAGGGTGTGTGAAACAGTAGTTTGGGAACTCCCACAGAGAACCAAATAGAAGGATTTAATCTGAGGCTAGGATGTGAGGGTTAACACTCTGTTCACTGTATGACTTTTTGAGGATCTCAAAATCCCAGCATGGTTTGGGTTGGAAGGGATCTCTGGATATCATCTAGTCCAACCCCCCTAGTCCAGCAGGGTCACTCACAGCAGGTTGTCCAGGATCACCTCCAGCTGGGCTTGGAATCTCTCCAGAGAAGGAGACTCCACAAGCTCTCTGGGAAGCCTGGGACAGGGCTCTGGCACCCTCATAAAGAAGGAAAGAATTTTTTCTTCCTGTTTAGATGGACCCTCCTGGGTTCCAGTTTGTGCCCATTGCCCCTTGGCCTGTCTCTAGAAACCACTGAGCAGAGTCTGGCTCCAGCCTCTTGCTCCCACCCTTGAGCTCTTGTTCAGCATTGAGCAGCTCCCCTCTGGCTCTGTTCTTCTCCAGGCTAAGCAGCCCCAGGGCTCTCAGCCTTTCCTCCTGCCAGAGATGTTCCAGTGCCCTCAGCATCTTGGGTGCCTCTGCTGGACACTCTCCAGTAGTTCCTTGTCTCTCCTGAACTTGGAAGCCCAGAACTGGATACAATACTCCATGTGTGGCTTCACTAGGGCAGAGAAGAGGGGAAAGAGACCCTCCCTCGACCTGCTGGTCACACTTTTCTTCATGCACCCCAGGAGGTCAGTGCCAGCTCACAGTGAACTTGCCCACCAGAACCCTGAGATCCTTGTCTGTGGAGCTGCTTTCCAGCAGGTCAATCCCTAACCTGTTCTGGTACCCAGGTTTATTCCTGCCCTGTGTGGTCAAGGGAAATGTGTGGAGCAGAGACCCAAGCTCTTACACGGTTGTGCTGTGATCCTTGTTTGCTCTCCTGGCTGACTGAGCAACCCTTCCTCTGTTGAAATTCTTGACATGAAAAATGGTGATATTAGGCAGAGTATTCCTTAGTACACCAGTAGCTTGAAATGGCCTGGACCTCCCCGGACACTGGGAAGGAGAAATGAGAGTAGAACCATTGAGAAATGTTGGCAACATCTTATGCAAACCATTTCATTTGCTTTCCTATGATTTATGAGAGTGGGTGAGGGCCCTGAGTGTGTCTGACCTCGGGCAGTGGTATCTCCAGACTGAAGCATGCTCTGATTGTTTTTCCAGATCACCCACAGATCAAACCCTGAAAAGCTTCCCAATCTAAGACACCTTCAACCTTTTTGTGAGATCTAAGCTATGAAGTCTTTTTAGCCTGAGTTGCCATAGGTGTGATAGTTGCAGCTTCCTTGGCCAGGTCAGAGGTGATAGACAATAACTGGAGAGTTGCTCAAGATGATGTGAGGAGAGCTGAGGCTTGATGTGCCATCAGTTGCTGCTGGAGGTGCCTGCAGGCTATGGTTATTGAGCTGGTGGCAACTGGGGGATGGAAACCTCTTGGAGTGGTTTCAGATTGAGGAGGATGTTGCCTTGGTGCTGTGTTGGCTTGTTGCAAGCTCCAGTGCTTTGCTGTGTTTATTGACAGGACAAGAGGAAACAGCCTCAAGTTGCACCAGCGGAGGGTTAGGTTGGATATTAGGAAACATTTATTTCTCTAAAGGATTGCCAAACCCTATCCCAGGCTGCTCAGGGCAGTGGTGGAGTCATACTCCCTGGCAGGACTGAGATTATGTGCAGATATGGTGCTGAGGGACATGGTTTAGTGGTGGACTTGGTAGTGTTGGGTTAATGATTGGACTTGATGATCTGAAAGGTCTCTTCCAACCAAAGTGATTCTGTGATCCTTTAGTAGAGACACCAAGCCCAAGGAGTATAGTGGGGCATAGCATGTCCTTAAGTCAAAGCCTGAGGCTGTCCCTTTACTTTTCTCCCATCTCCATCCTCTTTCTTCTCTTGTTGGCCTCTGGGAAGCCAAGCCTTTTGTCTGTGTTTCCCCCCCTGTTTAATAGTTTCAGTAACTAAAACCCCCTATTACCTTGGTCATGCCCTAATTGCCAGAAAGCATGTTGAGACAAACCTTGGCTTAGAAAAGAATGACTAGTCCCCAGAGCCTGAGAGCTTAAAGCTGAGGTTTGGTCCTGCACGGTTGTGTGCACCTGAGTCATTCTGGGATAAGGGAGGGTGAAAGTTGGACCCTCTTGCTGGGTTTGGTTGTGATTACCTTGCTGCTCCCTTGGTTGGGTTTGTTTCATTTGCAATTAAGCTAACAAGAGGTTCAACCAAAAGTGTGGGAGTTTCCACTGGTGCTTTGAGTCATCATTAAGCCTCATCAGGGAGGGGGATGCCTCTTCAGTGTTATGTGAAGAAAAAACCCAACCCCAAGATCAGAGCATGGTTGGTAGGACTGCAGATGGCAGGAAGGTTTCTCTGAAGACCCTTAGCATTGAAAAAAAGACTTTTAAAGTTAAGTTAGTCAAAGAATCTGCATCCAGTTGCTTAACAGGGAGGAGTAAACTATTTATCTGAGCCCAGCTCATGATGAGCTCGAGACTGATTGAACACTCAAGTTGCCAGGGGCATGGTCTTTAATGTGTTTGGCATACTTTTTATCACAGCCACTGTCCTCCTCCTTCTCTTAGCCCACTTATCTCCTTTTCAGTTTCTCCACTTGGTGTAAAGGTGATAAACTCTGTAATCACATCCACTAAGCTACTTTTGATGCCTGCCTGCAGATAGCTGCTTCTTGAGGCTGGATCACACCAAAGTGAAAATCAACACTTTGCTCAATAAAGGACTCCTTGAAAAATCCTTTTTGGGATTTTAATGTAGAGCTGACCTGGAGAACATGGTTGCCTAAGTCCTTTTTATCAATGCTAATATGATAAACTTCTTTACAGCTCCTAAAGAGGAGAGTCTTGATTGTTCCTTTCTCCAAGTATTGTACTGCAGGAGCTTCCCCAAAGCATGCTTGAGTCACAGAATCCTAGCATGGTGGAGGTTGAAAGGAACCTCTGGATATCACCTAGTCCAACCTCCCCTGCTCCAGCAGGGTCACCCACAGCAGGTTGTCCAGGATCACGTCCATGTGTGGTTGGAATCTATCCAGAGAAGGAGACTCCACAACCTCTCTGGATATAAGTAACACTGACTTTGTCTTGCAGGGAAGGAGAAGGAGCAAGATTGTGGAGATGAGGATAAATCATGTGGTGAAAGCAAAGGCTAAGGGACATCATGAACAATTTCTTCCCCAAAAGGGTTGTCAAGGCCTGTCCCAGGCTGCCCAGGGCAGTGGTGGAGTCACCGTCCCTAGAGGGATTAAAAAGCCATGTAGATGTGGTGCTGAGGGACATGGTTTGGTGGTGACCCAGCAGTGCTGGTTAATGGATGGACTTGATGATCTTAAAGGTCTTTTCCAACCAAAACCATTTTATGGTTCTGTTTTAGTGAAGGAAGAGTGAGAGCTTGAAACAAAGTCTGTGCAGAGTGTTGGGGGAGAGCAAATTTATTGAATGCTGCATTTCTAAACACTTTTTTGTTGTTTTTTTTGTTTCTTCTTTTTAATGGTTGAAAACCAAATTGAAAACAAATCCCATTTTTGGGCCCTGCTTCCTGTGCTGATGGTTGAACTTTGTCAGACAAATTGTTTTCCCTGATAACCACTTAACGCCGAGAAAGCAGAGAGGCCAAAAAAAAGCTCTTATCATCTTGACAAGCCAAGGGCTTTGTGTTGAAACTCAAACCAGGAGCCGTGTCAGTGCCTTGAGTTTACACCTTGCAGTAATAATCTCTGCTTTTATCTGATGGCAGGGGATTTGATAACTCTCCAATGGCTCCTTGGCCAGGAGCCAGCCCCACTGTCAGTTTTTATTAACTTTCTGGGGTTTTTTCTTTTTTTTTTTTTCTCCTCCTTTCCCTCATAGCCAGTCTGCTTTTTACTCAGTACTGTTCCAGGAATATGTATCTCATTCCTAGGGATATTGGGAAACGATATTTTACCATTCTGTGTCTCAGCCCATCAGAGAGGTCTATAAAACAATCACAGCCACTAATCAAAACCACCAAAGCTAACCACAGCACTGCTTCATTCCCTTTAAATCATAAAAACTGTTTTTTCTTTTTTTTTTCACTCCCTCTTTCTTTTTTCTGTGCCTTATCTACTGTCTCATCAGGAAAGGGCTAATTAGATTCCTCTCAAAAGTAAATATTGTCAATTGCTTGGTGGGTGGAGGTGACAGGAGGTAAGACATGCTCATGCTATGGCAAACAGAGGCAGAAAAGAAGGTGAAGTTATAAAAACCCTTTCAAAAGCTATTTGAGTTTTAAGGGAACTTGTTCCCCATGTAGATAGTAGAACAACTTTCCCTTATGGTGAGTAGACTTCTGTAGACAGAGCCTGGAGAAGTCCATGACCTGCTCTGTTACTCCATGTCATTCCTCATTCCCCCATTCTGGGGTTGTAGGTCTGGAGCCATGTTCACTTGATCTCAAGCAGTCAAGTTATTTTGAAAAATTCAGCTCCTACTTGTCATGAGTGTTTTAAGGAAATATATTTAATTTCTCATGTAGAACATTGGATCTGTGTGCTTGGTCAGTTGGATTGGCTCAGATGAGATGGCTGATGAAGGTGGACCCGTAGCTCCAAAGCTTGGGACAGCCCTTTCAGGATGGTCTCCCACTGAGGAAGTGCAAAGTTCTGCACATGGGTCTGGAGAGTCCATGGTATCAATCCAGGCTGGGGGTAAAGAGATGCAGAGCAGCCCTGGGGAGAAGGACTTGGAGGTGCTGGTGAGTGAAAAGCTGGATATGACCCAGCGATGTGCACTCCCAGCCCAGAAGCCAACCATGGCCTGGGCTGCATCCCCAGCAGTGTGGCCAGCAGGGCAGGGAGGGCATTGTGCCTCTGCTCTGCTCTGGGGAGACCTCAGCTGCAGTGCTGTCTCCAGCTCTGGAGTCCTCAGCACAGGAGACACATGGAGCTGGTGGAGTGGGGCCAGAGGAGGCCATAGAAATGGTGTGAGGGCTGGAAGCTCTCTGCTGTGAGGACAGGCTGAGAGAGTTGGGGTTGTTCATCCTGGAGAAGAGAAGGCTCCAGGGAGACCTTCTTTCAGCCTTTCAGTACATAAAGGGCCTGGTAAGAAAGCTGAAGAGAGGGCGTATAGTGATAATACAAGAGGTGATGGTTTGAAACTGAAACAGGAGAGGTTTGTGTGAGATATCAGGAAGAAATAATTCACTGAAGGTGGTGAGACCACCCCAGAGAGGTGAGGGATGCCCCATCCCTGGAAGTGTTTAGGGTCAGGTTGGATGGGGCTCTGAGCAACCTGCTCTAGTTGGAGATGTCCCTGCTGACTGCGGGTGAATGGATGACCTTGAAAGGTCCCTTCCCACCTGAACCATTCTATGAACTTCTGTTTAGGACTCTTGTATAACAGGCATGAGGGGAAAACCCTAGAAGTCCTGCAAGGTTGAGCTCTTGGTGGAGTGGCATACAGGTACCATGAAAGAAGCAGATGGTTGGGGAGAGTAAACTTGTAATACAAGCAGAAGGACTTTTCTTCCTCTTCTCCTTTTGATTATTTTTCAAGAATGATAGCAAACAAGATTGATTCTTCTGGTTGCATTCAGCCAATAAAACACACTTCTCAGCTGTGGAGATGATCTCCTAGACCCCCTCATGGCCAATCCCAGTCCTGTTACAACAGCAAACACCAGCTCACTGACTTAAACCTGAACCTGGAGGTGGCAAAGCTGGTTTTGTTTCTTCTATCCATCAGCCTTGAAGTACCATTGCTATCAAGGGAACTAGGATTTCTGCAGTGTCAGAGCAGTGTGGGCTGTTCCTACCCTGCAAGGAGACTGCCAGACTGCTCTGCTCACGTGGGTGAAGAAAGTAGCTGTGCTCGGAGGGACTTCCAGCTACATTGAACCCAAGGCTCTGTGTGTAATTGCTAAATGTAGTGTTAGCTATGAGCAGGCATTTGGGTTCTTAGCTACTTTTTGTTATTCTTTCTTTTTATTTTCTCATCATTATAAGCTGAGAGTTGAGAGATTGATCATCTCCTATATAGAGGGAATTTTACAGAATAAGAGAAAAATGCCCTTGCTTTCATGTAAACCACACCAAAAGGTAAGGGGCTTTTTTTCAATGTGATTTCTTTTTTTGGTCCCTTGAGGGCTTTTCACCTCCCCTGTAGCCCCAGATCCCTCCATTTTCAGGGGGCATGCCGGAGTGTCGCCTGCCCTTTGATGTGGTTTCTAAAGTGTGCCTCTTCCGTGGGCTCCCTACAGATGCCTTTATGTGAAACAGAACATTCAAATCCAAATACGCCTGCTCTGCAGGTCGTTTTTCATCCTTTATGTGCAAATCTCTTGCCCCCTCCCCTTCCACCCAGCCCAGGAAGGTGAGGGGAATGAGCTGAGGGTAGGGATGGGGAGTTCCTTGGCGGTTCAACCCCAATTTCTCCTTAGTTGCTTCCTCTGGGCCTCTCCCCAGCTCTGTTTCTCTCAAGGTGAAACTGAAACCTCGGTGACTTCACCCAAGCCTGCCTGAAGTTAAAGAAAACTTGATATTTCTCACTTTCAGGTCACTTTAGTCCAGATTGTTTCCTGCCAAGCCTGTGGGGGTGGGGGAAATGCCCTCCCATTAATGGAAAAGCAATTACTGTTATTTCTGGCATCTAGGTTGGGTTGCTCCAGTGGAACACCTTGGTTATGGGCTCTGCTCCTCTTGTGTTGGCTCTTCAGGCTCCCTGATGATTCTTGATGGGTTGTGCCCATTGTCCAGTGGCTCTGTGAGACTCGGGCTACACAGGATCACAGACTGGTGGGGGGTGGAAGGGCTCTCTGGAAATCATCTAGTCCAAACATCCTGCTAAAGCAGGGTCACCCAGAGGAGGTTGGCCAGGATCACAACCAGGTCAGTTTGGAATCTCTCCAGAGAAGGAGACTCCACAACCTCTCTGGGCAGCCTGAGCCAGTGCTCTGGTCAACCTAAACCTCCCCTGGTGCAACTTGAAGCCATTTCCTCTTGTCCTGTTGCTTGTTCCTTGAAAGAAGAGACCAACCCTCACCTTGTTACAACCTCCTTGATCTACTTGGCCTAGAGCAATGGCTTTATGTGGAAGGACAGACTTTCTTGACTTGGGGTTTTATCAGATCTTTTCAATATTTGATGTGGATCTTCTCCATGTTGACACCTGGCTAATAGATGTCATGTACTACTGTGCTGCTCTTCTAAGCATAGCTGGAGGGTGACATGAATATCTCTGTGAAGGAGCGAGGTAATGTGTCTTCTGAGAACAAGTCCACAGGTTCCTCTGGTGGGATTAATTCTGTGTTCAGCCTACAGTGCTGAATGTTGCATGTTTAGGGCTTCAGTAGTGAAGTTCAGAGCTGGCAACAGCCTCCTCCAGCTTGTTAGCTCAGACTTTTTCCCTCCCATGGCCACTTCTGCTGTGATCTTGCTACACCCTGTTTAATGATCCATTTCAAGCACCATCTTTTATCCAAAACTTTGCATTTTCCCATTCTTTGATTTCTTCCCTTTCTGGGGGAGGGGGGAAGGTTACATCAATTTGGGAGATTTTAATGAGTGTACTGGGCTTGCTTTTGGTGTAACTTGAAGTCTTGTAACTTCATTACACTTCAGTTGAGTAACTGAAGTCATAAATGGGCGTATCTGAGAGGGGAATCAAGCCTCGGATCTCTTTGTTGTGTGGCCTTCAGAAGGACCAAACGCTCAACTCCCCTTTTTGAAGTTCTAATTCTCTTCATGGCATGTGGCAATGTCTTTCTATAGAGTTATGCCTCTGAAGTTGGGAGATTTCTAATGCAAAAACCACCACTATTTTCCCCTCAGCTGCTCCAAGTATTGACGTTGCTAGCGAAATTTGTCTTCAGCAGTGCTTCACACAGGCCTTCTCCTGTGGCTTTGTTGCAAAAAAACCTATTGTTGAGACTCATCCCTGAAGAGATCTTTGGAATAAGCTTGGTTGGTAATCCCCTTGCTCAGCTGGTGCTTCTCATATAGGAAACACCAAGGATACTACTGCTTTCCAACCACTAGAGGTCAAGATTGGGCTGTAGCATAGCTCAGGGCTCCTCATCACAGAAGATTTAGCTCCAGTCCCTGGAGCAACTACAGCCAGTGTTGGCTAGATGTGTTTAATTTAATTATCAATTGCCCTGTCTATTAATTAAGAGGAAGCTGATTGTACATGCACAGTGTGCAGGGCATTTTGCCTTGCAGGGTGGTGGATCCTGCTGGATTTTATGAGGGTTTTGAGGTGTGTGTGTGCTTGGCTTTTAATGTTCTTCACATGTAGAAGAACAGTGATCAGTCCCCAGTGGGGTCTGTCTTCCCAGGAAGGGATTCAAGAGGGAGTTGAGCTGAGAGAGGCTATCAAAAGAAAACTTGCTCATAAATGTTTTTTTTTCTCTCATGATATTAATACATTAAAGTGTTTAAAGGAAGTAATTTTGAAGATTTGCACTCTAGGTAGAGCTTTCTGCAGTTCAGGCAGCAAGAATAATTTAGTTTTTTTTTAAATAGGTTCTGCTTGGTCTTATTCTTCATTGTTTTCCTGGCACAGTTGGTTTCACTGACAGCAGTATCTACAGTAGAACTTCTATTATTCCTTTTTCCTTCTAAAGCCAAGGGGCAGGTGATGGTCCTTCTCACCACTTTGTCTGTCTCCTGTGTAAGGGAGCAATAAAATACTCAGAGGCAGGTTTGATTTGGATTGTGGAGGTAATATTAATATAAATAAGTGCAATGTAGATAAACCTTGTTCTTTCTTAAACAAGAAACCTGCCCTCTAAAATAACATTTTCAGAAGGATGTCTGGATCATTCCCACACACCTTTTTTCTTATATAGATAAAAAAAAAATAGAGAAAAATGTGGGCAGGATCCTATAAATCTGTGTGTGTGTATATATATATCCATAAAAATGTCAGTTTTTCAGAGTGTTTAGTTTCTAGTTACACCAGAGCATGAGCACACACGTGCAGAACCACTGCATCCCTTGGCTTGGCCTTTTCTCTCTTGTTTTGGCCATGATTTGGCACTTGGGGTAAGAATAATGTCTCAGTACCATTCTCCCTCCTTGCCCTTGCCTTTCAGTTTGAAGTCCTTGGTCAACTCTTGAGCAACTGAGGCTAAACCATTTTTCCTATCAAATATTGTGCTAGGTAACGAGGAAACCAAGTGAGTTTTTGGAGCAGAGCACATGCTTTGACCTCTGCTGTAAAGAAACCCCAAAGGCATAGCTATCACCAGTTGTTCCAGGAGCTCCACTGAGTCCACGTGTTTCGCTCCCTGAATCGTGGAAGTTCTCTCAGCCAGTGGATTTTGGGTTCAATACCTTTCACAGCTCATTCTGTCCATCAGCAACCTACAATTAAGCTCTCCTGGGGTACCACAAAAATGCTTTCAGGAACCTCTGGGGTCCAGATGTGGAATGTTTTGTGCTGACACGGGTTGAAAAGAGGAACAAATCCAACAGTTAAGTACATCCTTTAATTTAGCCTGTGACAGTCACCACATGGCCTATGGGCTAAGGTTTCTGCATCTGTGCTGTAAATAGATCAATATGGCAGCGTGATGGCTTTGGCATTTTGATTTGTGAAGAGGCAGAATGTTGTTTGTATTGTTGCATAATCCCTGGAAGGGTTTTGAAATGATTCTTCTGGTTCTTTGGAATATCTGGGTTAGGAAAAACCATAACATTTTCAGAGTTCCATTCAGCATGTGTTGCAGTTTGTCCCATTTGTCCTATTTCATGACTGATTGCATCTTGTGGCTGAAAAAAACCCAACACAACTAAAAAACAATTAAACCCAAAATAAATCTGAGAATGCTGTTGTAGAAGGTGATGTTTATATTTCATTCTTTTTTTCTAGGCACAGCAGCAAAGAAACCTGGACAACATTGTATCACAGCACCCCAGGATAAGTGGGGGGAAGAAGTCCAAGAAAGAAGCCTGCGCAAGCTCCGATCTGGAGGTAAAGAACACTAGCCCCATGTCAGAGCAAGATTCGGGTATCCTGGATGTTGAAGATGAGGATGAGGATGAAGAGGTAACTGTATACCATCAAATCCAGGAGACTTGGATGGTTTGGGAGTGATCAGTGGTGCCTCAAAGGGTGTTTGCATCTCGCTTAGTCTTTCATGGTGTCATAAAGATGGAACACAGGATCACAGAATCATTAAGATTGGAAGAGACCTCTTAAGGTCAGCAAGTCCAGCTGTCAACCTGTCACCCCCATGCCACTAAACCATGTCCTTAAGTACCACATCTACACATCTTTCAAACCTCTCCAGGGATGGTGACTCCAGCACCTCCCTGGGCAGTCTGATCCAATGCCTAACAACCCTTTCAGTGAAGAAAATTTTCCTGACATCCAATCTAAACCTCTCCTGATGCAACTTGAGTCCATTTCCTCTTGTCCTCTCACTGCCAACCTGTGTGAAGAGACTGACCCCAATTTTGCTCCAATCTATTTCAGGTAGTTGTAGAGAGAGATAAAGTCTTCTCTGAGCCTCCTTTTCTTCAGAACATGGGAGGTGCTTCAGTACTGGGTTATTTTGCACTGTTGGCCCCCTTCTCGTTAGCAGGCTCAGCAGAGGGGCCAAGTATTGTATGAGAACAGGCCAGCCCATGTCTTCTGTCCCTCAGTTCAAGGGTGGCACTTCCGTGCTCACTAGGGAAGGCAGCTTGGTATCTCTCCTTCACTGAAAACAAGATAAATTGCTGCCTAGCCCACGAGATCCTTTGCTTGGGGATGTGTGTCTTGGTGGTAGAGATGTATTTTGTGTTGAAAAGGATTGTGCTGAGGCAGAGGTTTTTTTTAAACGCTATTGTGATTCCTTCATGTCCTCCCATCTTTTTGTCTCCCTTTTTGCTGCTGCTTCCTCTAGCAGTCTGTTGTTTTTGCAACCACAAACCATAACTTCTCTGATAGTGTCGGTTCTTCCTTCCTCCTCACACTAGAGGATAGTACATGCAATGGGACATGCTTGGATTTGGGGAGCCTCAGCCCTCTGTGCTTCAAGAAAGGCAGTTGGGAGATACTTCCTTGGAGTGCAGGTTAGGAGGTGTTGAGCTTTTTGATGTGTTCTGTTTCTTTTGTTGGACCTTTTGGCAAGTTTCATTTGCTACACTGGATGCTTTTTTCTCTTGTTGCTAGAGCCTCTCTGCTTTCAAGGGAATGACATTTTCAGCTACAACCTGTGACTAATTGGGTAGTATTTGCTGCCCTGAACTTGACAGTCCATGACCAGCCAGAGAAGTGGATTAAGAACAAATCTCTGAGGTTTAAAACAACGTGGGTTGCTCAAAGTGGTTTCCTGCTCATATTCTGCCTTTTCCTCCACAGTTTCTCTCTTCATCTCTACTGCACTTCCAAAGCAAACTGAGGAGGTGACCACTTACTTCACAGGGGTCAAACTGCAAGGTACAAACCAGAGCCTTCACGCTGCACTGAAACCACTTAAGTGGGCTACTTAACTCACTCATTATTCTTCTTTCTCTTGAAACCAAATTGATTTGAATAAAACTAGTTCTGCAATTCCCTGTTAAAATATAATAATCTAATCGTTTAGCAGTTCTTGTTCCATCTCTCTCGCAAAACCATGAAATTATAGAATCACAGAATGGTTTGGGTTGGAAATGGACCTTAAAGATCATCTAGTTCCACCTCCCGTTCCATGAGCAGGGACACTTTCCACTAGATTGTTCAAAGCCTCATCCAATCTAGCCTTGAACACTTTCAGGGATGGGACATCCACAATTTCTCTGAGCAACCTGATCCAGTGTCTCACCATGAGGAATTTCTTCTTAGTATCTAATCTAACTCTTCCTCTTTGAGTTTAAAGCCATCACCCCTTGTCCTATTGCTACATGTTCTTACAATAAGCCTCTATCCATCTTTCCTGTAGGCCCCTTTTAGGTAGGCTGCAATAAGGTGTCCCCAAAACCTTCTCTTCTCCAGGCTGAACAACCTCAACTCTCTCAACCTGTCCTCACAGCAGAGGTGCTCCAGCCCCCTGGTCATCAAAATCTCTCACATGCTGTGGAGCAGGAGGTTCTTCCCAAACCAGGCATCACCGTGTAACGAGGTGGTACATAGAGTCATGGAATCATAGAGTGTTTTGATTTGGAAGAGACCTTTAAAGATCATCTAGTCCAACCCCCATTTCCCATACAATTTGTGTTGCATGTGAAGTTGGAGTCAATTGCAATTAGAATTGATTTTCAATTAGAATTGAAAAGGTATAAGGAAAAGATTAAAGAGGGAAGAATTTAAAGACAATAAATGGTGTTACAAATCTCCTATGTTGTTTGAGGAGCAGAATTAACTCACCTCAAGGTAGATGCAATCCCATCTCTGGGTGCATTAAAAGCCAGGGTTGGTCCTAGGTGAAGATCCTGGTGTTGGGGGTGAGGGGCAGGTGGGGGATGGGCAAAAAGGCTGCTGTCCATGGTGATGAAACGGAGCAGGACAGGCACAGCCCCTAAGCGCAGCACTGTATTTGCTGGCATGGCTTTCTGGAGTGTCCTATTGTGTGGCTGAAGGCCACATCTGAAGGCTGTGGTTGCTGTCTGCTTGGGCTTTAGTAAGGTCTTTGAGACTCTTTTCCCACAGTGTTCCCTGGAGAAATTGGCTGCTCAGGGCTTGGAGCAGTGGACACTTCACTGGGTGAAAAACTGACTGGCTGGCTGGGCCCGAAGAGTGGTGTGGAACAGAGTTAACTCCATTTGGTGATCAGTCATGAGCGGTGTTCCTCAGGGCTCAGTATTAGCTTCTGTTCTCTTTAATGTCTTTATTGATGAACTGGATGAGGGGATTGAGGCACCCTCAGTAAGTCTGCAGATGACACCAAGTTGGGTATGAGTGTTGATCTGCTGGAGGGTAGGAGCCTCTGCAGAGGGATCTGGCCAAGCTGGTTTTATAGGTTGAGGCCAATGGGGTGAAGTTCAACAAGGCGAAGTGCCAGGTCCTGCACTTGGATCACAACAGCCCCATGAATGCTCCAGGATTGGGGTAGAGTGAAAAAGGAGCTGGAAATGTTGGTGAATAGTGGCTGAAGAAGAGCCAGCAGTGTGCCCAGGTGGCCAAGAAGGCCAAGAGCTGATCCTGGCTTGGATCAGCACTAGTGTGTCCAGCAGGACTAGGGCAGAGATCCTCCTCCTGGACTGGGACTTGATGATCTTGAAGGTCTTTTCCTGCCTTAACCCATCTTTGTATTCCACTGTAGATCATTCTCTCTCTTGGAGTAGCATAAAAGAGCTCTGCTAGTGGCACTGAGGAGAACAAATAGGAGACATGGTTCTCCACTCCGTTAGCATTCTCCAGTTTGAAGACATTATAGTCCAGACTTATCCCACTTCAGTACAGATGCATCACAGAGGTGGAAGCTCTCACTAGAATTGGAGTAAAGGAGCAGACCCAGTGGGAGAAAACTCAAACCCAGTTTTTTATGACTGTCAAGTTGCGGAAGAAGAATTTGCATTTCACAGCAAGTAGCTCCCCAGTCTGTTCAGTTTGGTGCCAGCTCTTTCCTTTGTAGTAAAAAACATCCAGAAAACTACAAAGCTCATCCAGATTCTTCTCATTTTCAGTGACAGTTCTTTTGTCATGTTGAATGCAGCAGGACTGTGTTGTGCCTCATTTCTTCTTGTCCTCAAAGGAGACTAGTCAGGTGTCTGTGAAGTGGTTGGGTTGGATTGCACTTAGCACTGCCCCTTTATGGGAAGGGGAAGCTTTAGGGAAGGACATCATGCTTCAGAATAACAGCCACTCAACTCTCTTTGAAGAACAAGACAACAAATTCCAGAAAGTTTTCTGTTTGGAGAAGGAGTTTGGCACTCAGGACATCAGCAGGTGTGAGGTGTTGTCAAAATTCATCATGCTTCTGGCATTCTTTCAGGTTGATCTGGCTCTTAGAAAGATTTGGGAGCTAGAGCAGGGACTCCAGAGAGTTCTCTTGACTTTCCCTGATAAATGACTTTGTTAGGTGCTATCAGGCTCCAACTTTTGTTTACTTCAACTAGCAAAGACGCAAAAAACATCTTGGACACTGGGAGAAACCTCTCTATTTCCAGACAAAGCTGTCTGCCTGTTGTCCAACGTGAGCCAGAGTGAGATCAGTTATTCTGCAGGACCAGCTGGCCACTTCCAATATCACAGTATCCTGAGCATCCTCTTGACCCTGCAAATGCATTTAGATCCCCGCCCTGCAAGGTTAAGCCACAGGACACACTGGAACTGTCAGAGGACACAAAGACTACCCAAGGTGTAGCAAATATCCAGCATAGTTTTTTCTGTACTTGCTTTCAGCACGGGGTGAAGAGCTTCCTGGCTGCTGCTACCCAGAGATTTATTTTATCATAGAGTGGTTTGGGTGAAGAGCTTTCTGGCTGCTGCTACCCAGAGATTTATTTTATCATAGAGTGGTTTGGGTTGAAGGGACCTTTCAAGGTCATCTAGTCCAACCATCATCTGCAGTCAGCAGGGACATCTGCAAATAGAGCAGGTTGCTCACAGCCCCAGATAACCTGACCTGGAATGGTTCCAGGGATGGGATATCTCCCACCTCTCTGGGCAACCTGGGACAGGGTCTCGCCACCCTTAGTGTAAAAAATTTCTTCCTTCTTTTTAATCTAAAGCTCTCTTTTAGTTTTAAACCATCACTCCTTGTCCTATATAGCTATAAAGTCTCTCCCCTTCTTATAAACTCCTTTTAAGTACTGGAAGGCTGCAAGAAGGTCTCCCTAGAACTTTCTTCTCTCCATGCTGAACAAGCCCAACTCTCTCAGGCTCTCCTCACAGAGAGGGGTTCCAGCACTTGAGTCATTTCTGTAGCCTCCTCTGGACCTGCTCCACCAGGTCCATGTCTCTCCTGTGCTGAGAACTCTAAAGCTGGATGCAGTGTAGGACCAACACTGCTTTGAGCAGTAGAATTTTATTTCATAAGATGAACAGATGCTTTCTGCAGTGTTTGTGTCATGTGAAGAGAGCTAACCAACTTGCTGTCCTCTGTTGGACTTGAGCCTTTGTGGGTGCAGTGTTAGGTGTGCTTGTGTTCATCTGTACCAGCTCATCCACAGATGTCAATCTGGGGTTCCATGAGATAGTTCATAAACTAACTCTCCTGAATTCCTGATGTTTTAAGTCTGGAGGGCTTTTTCTTATCACAGAAAGAAGCAAATGTATTTATGCTTCTGTTATGTCTTCACATCAAAAACTAACAAGGATCAGATAGATATTCAAGCCATTGTATCACTAATTATCTAAAGCCAGATTAGAGCCTCCCTTAACTCTGGGCCACCAACTCCTGTTGGCTGCAGCTGTGTTGAACATTTCCATAGAAAGCTTGGCTTCTGTGGGTTAAATTTGCTACAGTCACTGTTTAACCTGACTGAAAATGGTCTTGCAAGAAGAGAAGGTTTGGCTGTTTATAGAGACTGACAGGTCTGCCTCTGCTCCCGGCACCAGGAACGTGCTGGATGCAGGATTGGGGAATGAGGTTTGTGAAGTTGATGTTTTGTGGACTGGGAAAGTTTTGGACAAGATGAATATGTTCTTTGTTCTGCAAATGAAAAGAGAAAAGATAGATTAGGCTGAAGGGGAGATGTCAGGGGAGCAATCAGTCCTGTTGTTGAGGCGACTCAAGTTCTTGTTTCACTGTCAACTTTCAAGAATCAGAGATTTATTTATTTTTTTGAGCACTGGTAGGGCAGCTTTGGCTCAGAAAATCAGGTCACTGCTAAAGGGGATGTGCTATGGCTGGGGTTTTTAGTTATGTCTAAATATCTAGATATTAGACAAATGTATAAACACAGAATCTTAGAATCATTTTGGTGGGAAAAGACTTTTAAGATCATCAAGTCCAACCATTAACCCAGCAGTGCTAGGTCATCATTAAGCCATGTCCCTCAGCACTACATCTCCACATCTTTTCAATCCCTTCAGGGCTGATGACTCCACTACTGCCCTGGGTAGCCTGGGACATGCCTTGACAAGCCTATTGGGGAAGAAATTTTTCCTAATGTCCAACCTAAACTTCCCCTAGTGCAACCTGAGGCTGTTTCCTCTTGTCCTATTGCTTGTTACTTGGGAGAAGATGTCAGCCTCCACCTCACTCCAATCTGCTTTCAGAGAGTTGTAGAGATTGAGAAGGTCTCCCCTAAGCCTTCTGTTCTCCAAGCTAACCAACCCCAGTTCCTTCAGTTGCTCCTCACAACACTTGTGCTCTAGACTCTTCACCAGCTTTGATGCCCTTCTGTGGACACACTCCAGCACCTAAAAGTCCTTCTTGCAGTGAGGATCCCAAAACTTAACCCAAGATTTGAGGTATGGTCTCCCCAGTGCCCAGTCCAGGAGGACAATCCCTGCCCTAGTTCGGCTGACCACACTAGTGCTGATCCAAACCAGGATCAGCTCTTGGACGTCTTGGCTGCCTGGGCACACTGCTGGCTCAACTTCAGCCACTGTTCGTCAACGTTCCTAGGTGCTTCTCCTCAGGCAGCTTTCCAGCCACTCTGCCCCAATCCTGGAGCATTCATGGGGTTGTTGTGACCCAAGTGCATGACCTGGCACTTGGCCTTGTAGAACCTAATATTAAATATGTTTAAATTGTGCAATGTGTTCATCTAGCCACGGAGATCATTTCGTCTTTTCTGTATATTCACAGACCTGTCCTGGTTACTCTGGAAAGATTTCCAGTGATGGGATTGTCATTTCTACTGTTGTAGGGTTAGGGCTGTCTGAGGATGAGATCCTCTTCTTTTCCTTAAAATATGTTGTAGGTTTATACCCTGCAGAAAATCCTAGCACAGTTTGGATTTGCCTGGGTTCGTGTTTTGCAAGAAGCTTTCTTGTGGTCCAAGACTTGCAGTTCCAGGTCTGATAGTGTCCTACCTACGTCTCATTGATGTTAACTCAACCAGAGAGTCCAGCAGATTTATTTTTTGAGAGCTTGTGTGTGGGCTTAAGAGTTTTTACAGAAGATCAGAGGCTGTGAAAATGTTGCAGTCTGCTTTGAAAGGAATTTCTCTGGGGGAGTAAGCTCCGCTTTTTTGGCAATATCCTGATTTCCCAAATCTTTATCAGAAATATTTCTCCGTGGACCATGTTCAACTAGTGCCCCAAATCCAAGAGGAGCAAAACCGTTTGATCCTGACTTCAGCTTTGTAGGAAAACATCTCCTGCTTTGATGGTGATGGGAAGGGATGACAGATTTCTCCTCCCTTAGCAAAACACAGGCTGGACTCGGGTCCATCCTGTCCAGCTTCCCCACGCTGATGGTGGTCGCTGGAGGATGGCTGGGTCGAGCGAGTGCCGATGCTTCCCTGTCTGCTTTAGTGATCTCCAGCAGTTTTGCAATCAGGGATTTCTGAGCCAGAAGTGATTTACTGTTCTACCAACTAGAGACCAATTGTGCTTAATGCTGGAGGAATAGAGGAAGGCAAAAAAAAATCTCTATCTGAGGAGTCCACAAACTAGCTGAAATTTGGATTTGGGAGCAATTCAGCAAGCGTTAGATGACTTGAGAGACTGTAAATGGAAAATAAACGAGCAGGAAGGCACAATAAAATTGGCATTAACACAATAAAACTGCTGCCTAGTGTCTGCAGTTGTCAAATCTAGTCTTATAAGAGGTGGAAGCAGGAGATGTTAGTGAGATAGTGAGCTGTGTTTCACAGCTGTCTGCCCTTGCTTCAGCTGTGGCCCTTCTGTTGGGGTATGTTGAATGTGGGAAACGTCACACAGGTGATGCCAGCCCCATTCCTTGCTTGGAAACCTTCCTGGTAAGCCAGTCTTGCTCATCTGTGAGAGCTGCTGAGGTCAGAGAATCATAGAATGATTTGGGTTGGAATGGTCCTTAAAGATCATCTAGTTCTAACCCCCCTGTCATGGGCAGGGACATCTTCCACTAGATCAGGTTGCTCCAAGCCCCATCCAACCTGGCCTTCAACACCCAGGGAATGGGCATCCACAACTTCTCTGGGTAACCTGTGCCAGTGTCTCACCACCCTCACAGTGAAGGATTTCTTCCTTACATTATCTAATCTAACTCCCATCTTTTTCAGTTTCAAACCATCACCCCTTATTCTTTCACAACTGGTTCTGCTAAAAAGTCTCTCCTAATCTTCTAAGCCCTTTAAGTACTGAAAGGCTGCAAGAAGGTCTCCCTGGAGCCTTCTCTTCTCCAGGCTGAATAACCCCAACTCTCTCATGCCATGCCCCCCAAATCCTCTTTGCTGCCTTTTTCCCAATGAGCTGGTTGGCTGCTTTTTCTCCTTGCACCACCAGGTTGGGATTGTCAATTTTTTTGGGGGGTCTTGAAGTGATGCTGGTGGTATGGGATGATCCCACTGTGGTGGTACAGTGGCTACTACACCATGTGTTGCTTCTCTGTCTGTCTCCATAGCTTCTTTCATTGTTTCAGCTCTACCCAAGAACCCTCTGTAGTGTTGAGGACTGAGTTTCTTTGCGTGGAGGAGGTTCTTCAACAGCTCCACTTCCACATTACACAGGAGACTCTTTAACAATGTCTTCTGTCTTCCTTTTCCAGCCCATAACTTCAGCATTCCCCTGCTGGAAGCCATTCCTTTAGATGAGGAGGACCCGCTCGCCCCAGGCGCTGTGGGCAGCATTGATTGGGGCTGACATTCCCTCATCCAGCTAGAAACTTCTCTCTTCTTCATCCTACCTCTTTTTTAGCAGAAACTCCTCTAAGCATAATTAAAAATATAGAAAATAAACATGTCTCCTAGGCCTGTCCATTGGTCCCTTTCATCTTTCTCCCCCCCCCCTTTTTTTTCCACCACATGTCAACAGAACACTCCCCTCCTTTCTGGATTTTTGGGGGAGAAGGACAATTGCCTTAGCTTTATGCCTTGGCCAACAAGCTGTGTTGTCTTCAACCTCTCCAAAGGACATAAGCTTCTTGTATGTAAATTGCTCCTCTGATCTTTCCTCTCCTCCTCCCTCCATTCTCCACCCTTCCAAAATGAGCTTCCTTGTCCCTGTGCAAGACTCACTGTGCTGTTGAAAGGTGGTGGAGTCTGTGTGGCGTGGGGGTTTGAAGGAAAAAAGTCAAAAATAAAGCAGAATTTGTGCTTTTAAAGAAATCAAACTAGAAATCTAGAGAATAGGGTTTTGATTTTTTTTTTTCCACCCCTGTTGCATAAGTACCAGAATGGTTTGTGCCAGGATGCTTGAACTTGTGTTTAAGCCTATAGTCAAATTGAGCTCTCTGCTGAGCTGGCTAACAGGACCAAAGAGGTTGGACTTCCTCAGGGAGTGTAAATGGAGCAAATCAATATTCAAGGAAATATTCCTTCTTTCAGAAATGTTAAAAAGTATATATGGCCAAATATGGATACCAGTGTTAACCCTGATGGTTACATACCTGAAATCTTCATGTTCCTCTTGGTGGGACTTGCTTGTGTTGGAGTTGTGCTTACCTGGATGAGATATATTAGAGCTGTGCTTCCCTAGATGTGTTCTGCATCTTCCATGCTGATCTCCTGCTGTCTTTTAGGTGCCTGGAGCCCAGGACCTTGTGGACTTCTCCCCAGTGTACAGATGCCTGCACATATACTCTGTCCTGGTAAGTAACTCTTGTGCTGCCCATGAGACTGATGCTAGTGCTGGGCTGTGGTTTAAAGGTGACTTTGGGGTGCTGCTCCTTCTATCAGTGCTGCAAGAAGGAGGTGGTTGCAGAAAAACTGGCTGGGTGGCCAGGTCCAAAAAGCTGTGGTGAATGGTGTTAACTCCAGTGGGTAGCTGGTAGTGGTGTTCCCCAGGGCTGAATACTGGGGTCTGTTCGCTTTAATGTGTTTATTGATCATGTGGACACCCTTAGTCAGTTTGTAGATGATACCAAGTTGAGTGGATCTGCTGGAGGGTTGGAGGCTTTCCAGCCTGAGGCCAATAGGATGAGATTGAACAAGGCCAAGTGCCAGGTCCTGCGCTTGGGTCACAACAAGCTCATGCAATGCTCCAGACGTGGAGCAGGGTGGCTGGAAAGCTGCCTGGTGGAAAAGGACCTGGGGTGTGTTGGTTGACAGCAGCTGAAGATGAGGCAGCAATGTGCCCAGGCAGCCAAGAAGGCCAAGAGCTGATCCTGGCTTTGATCAGCACTAGTGTGTCTAGCAGAAGTAGGGCAGGGGAATGTCCTCCTGAACTGGGCACTGGTGAGGCCACTGACCACTTTGCCACTCTTCAAATACTGTTTGACCGGAGCAAATTTGCTGCTGTCCCACCAAATCCACCCTTTGACTGTATGACTCCTGTTCTCATGATAGATTTTGTGTCTTTTCTGATAGACTTTCACACTGAAAAATACAGAGAAACTGAAACTCTTCTGTGCTGGGGTTTGGTTATTGGTTGAGGTGTTGCTCTGAGTAGTGCCATGTTCTCAAGAACTTTTCAGGAAAGCTCCTAGGCTGCTAGATTAGCTAAGTCTTCTCCCAGGAACTGATTAAAGGCATTGATTTTTTTGACTGATTGATTTATAACAAGGGCAGATGAGATGCTCTTTGTAACTTACCCTTCAACTTTTAATTTCTATGATGCCTCCATCAGCATGAGCCTTGCAGACCCCAAGAACCTGTCTTGCTTGTGCCTGTTCTTTAATGTCTTTTGGAGAGAGGAAGCTTTCTAAGTGCTCTTCTCCTGTGGTTGAGCAATCTGAAGCCCAGGCAGCAGATGAAAGGAGCACTTTGTTCACAGCTTTCCTCTCTTTCCACCATGGAGTCAGGCTTGAGAGAGAATTGGCTTTTTAAGGCACTTCTAAAGGCACTTTCTCCAGCAAGATGTACAAATGAATTTGTGAACGGGGAAAAAAGAATTGTCATCAGAAACACTTATATAAAATCTTCTTGTGCCCTCATCTGGTAATAATTACATAATTTGGCTAGGTTGCCACGAGATTTTCTTGGAATGAAAAAGTTAACCTACCCAAAATGTGTTATTCTGTTTGTCTTGGACAAAAACCTTTCTCCTCAAAGCCGGTGCCGGGATCTTGGTTCAGGGAATGTCCAAATTGAAGATTACAACTGGTCTGAAATGGTTTGTGGATTTCAAAGTGCCACTTGGAGAAACTTCAGTGAAGAACACAGAAAATGAAAACAGGATTAGGAATCCTATTTGTGGAGGTTACATATGTGTGTATGTTTGGTGCAAGGGTAGTTACTTAATTGGGTTTTCATACATCAGGCTGTTAGGAAGAGGATGAAGAGCTTTCTCTAGTGGATATCACAGGTATGCACCTTTGGAATGTCCTCATTTCTCCAGTGAGGCTTCATTGCTGTCTTGCTGCTTTACATTTTAATCTTATATAGCTGTTGGTCATCAAAGAGTAGTAGGGATATGTTGCTGTTAGAAGATAGGTTTCATGGCCAGCATTCTGTGGTGGAGATGGATGGGACTGTCTTCTGTTGGAGGTGGGAATAGAATAATAGCAGCATAGACTGGTTTTGGTTGGAAAGAACCTTCAAAGGTCATCTAGTCCAACCCTTCTGCAGTCAGCAGGGACATCTGCAACTAGATTAGGTTGCTGAATACCAGGTTGGAAGGGACCTCAAGGATCATCTAGTTCTTGGCATCAGAATGATTCCTTGGACTTGGTGATGATGGTGAGGTTAAACCTGGTGCAGGGGTTTCATGCCAGCAGGTTAGCATCCTCTGTCCCTGTCCTGAGCAGAGACCATTCAGTCCTTCTCCCTCTACTCTTTCTCTATTTCAGCCAAAAGCCCTAGTTGTCCTGCTCTTGCAGGAGGGTTGGACTAGATGATATCCAGAGGTCCCTTCCAACCCCTAACATTCTGTGATTATGTAACGAAAAAAAATACAGAGTAGAGCTCTAGAAAGAAGGTGTCTAGGTGAGAGAGGAGCAAGGAAGAAAAGGTAACCAGCCATAGTAAAGCTTCCTGAAAAGAAAACTGCCCTTTTCCTGACCTGTGATTGAATCCTGCCTGGGCTTTCTAGGCCTGACTTTGCTAGAACAATGTCAGAGATCCAGCAAGCGTGGAGGGAAACGGCCACATCAGTGTCAGACGGAAGGATCATAATGTAATAGTTGCCCCCCCCCCCAAAAAAAAATCCCTAATATTTGTCATTTACAATAGCCTTATCTAAAGGCTTGGCCTGCAGTTAAAAAGGCCCACGTTGAATAAACATGGGGATATTTATTATTTTTAGTGAAATCGACCTTCCAGTCACCTCAGTTTTATGGCTGCGCTGCTTATAAATTCCCAAAGGATTATTTGCAAAATCCTACTCCTATCTGCCAGCCTTATCAGCAGGGCAGGAGTTCACATATTGTAACGGGAGGTCAGCCTACGGTCATGGTCTTCCAGAGGGGGCCAGGCACCTGTAAATCCTTCCTTCAGCAACCAAGGCGAAGTACAATCTCAAACAGGCAAGGAGACTTTTCCAGGAAACGCTGAACTTTCTCAGGAAGGGCAGAGGAGGGAGAAAGAAAGTGAAGGAAGGTCAAGCTGGGGTTAATTGAGAGTTGGACCTTGGCGTGGTGACGGGCTCCGGAGGAGGACAGGCTCTGGTGAGATGCTTTATGGGACTATTCATCAGAGCCCATTTCTTTTCTTGTGAGAAAGGGGTTGGCTGACGGGGTCTTGAGGAAGAGATGGGCGTAGGGGAGGTTTGGAGATCTGCAGAGCTTGAACAAAACATTCCCAGAGTGTGTTTGTATGTTATCCGTGGAGTAGTACACAGGAATAAGGCTTCTTTCCTTAACTGAACCTTGAATTTCATAGTCTGAGGTTATGGCCCTAAAGGGTGCCTAGAACAAGTCCTTACCCTGCCTCTGGTTTCTGCATGCAGCAAATATACTCTGAATTGCACAAAAAAAGGTTTTTCAGATAGAATCATAGAATGGCTTGTGTTGGAAAGGACCTTTCAAGGTCATCTAGTCAAAACTACCTGCAGTCAGCAGGGACATCTGCAACTAGAGCAGGTTGCTCAGAGCCTCAAACAACCTGACCTGGCATGGTTCCAGGTATGGGACATCTACCACCTCTCTGGGCAATCTGGGACAGGGTCTCACCACCCTCAGTGTAAAACCATTTCCTTCTATCTAGTCTAAAGCTCCTCTTTTAGTTTAAAACCATCACCTCTTTTTCTGTCAGAACAGGTCCTGCTAAAATGTCTCTCCCCATCTTTGTTGGAGGTCCCTTTAAGTACTGAAAGGCTTCAATAAGGTCTCCCTGGAGCCTTCTCTTCTCCAGGTTGAACAACCCCAACTCTCTCAGCCTGTCCTCACAGCAGAGAGCTTCCAGTCCCTGAATCATTTTTGTGGCCTCCTCTGGCTCTGCTCTAACCAGGTCCAACTCTCTCCTGTGCCGAGATTACAAATTTGGTTTCAACTTGATAGAAATAGGTAACCACTGAACAGCCTCTGTCTCTTGAGAATCCTGGTGATATCAGACAAGTGTGTACTGTCCTTCTAGGAAAATGAGAGCAAGGCTAGCTGGAACCATGGACGTGGTGGTTCTTGAGATACCAGGAGCATCATGTTAAAAGGGTGAAGGGAGAGAGCCAGCAGCAGAGCCAGGATGCATTAGTCTTTGGGCCTGTCCTTGGTTAGTTGGCCAAAGTCCATGCGTAGTTTGGGCTGACTGCAAACACCAAACCTCCCTGTGTTTCTGCTCAGCAGTGATGTGCTATTTAAGGACATTCATCTGCAGCGTGGTGAGGCTGTCGGTATCAGGTCTATCTTCTCCTTGAGTTAACAGAGAAGCTTGTTGAAAATGGTAATATTATTATATAAAGAAGAAACAAGAACACTTCATTGCCATTGACATTTTTGTCTTTTATGTTGTCTCTGACCAAAGTCTATGTAATGCTCCACTTGCTTTGATCGATAGCCAAAATAAATTAGGAAAGGTGAGGTTTGGGCCAGATGGTTTATCTGCTGGAGCATCTGAACAGCTGTTGGGTGCCTTAGGTTTCAAGGCCAAGACATAGAATTGCTTTTGCTTTACATAACAGAAAATGAAAAGCACTTTTTGTTTCATGTTTCCCGTGAGCTGGAGCAAGGCAGAAAGAAGAGAGCCAAAGAAGAGCAGAAAGGAATGAAAAAAAGAAAACCCTTAAAAAAAACCCAAACAGAGTGGTTTGCACAGAAGGTGTTCCCAAGAAGTTGTCTCAAAGGCAGCTGATGGTGATTTAAGTCACTTAAGCTCCTGCTTCAGCCAGTGCTGTGGCCTGTTAGTACTCATTTAGGGTTTGCCTTAGCTAGGTGGTTTGGGTTTTGGTGTTATTTTTTTTTTTCCAGCTTTATGCTAATTGGTACCAATTACTTTGAGGTTCTTCACATGTTCATAAAGACACTGGGATTGACACTCCCAGCTCTTTGATCCCAGCTACAAAGGGGTCATTTTAGGGTAAAGAACAAGTGTCCAAAAAAAAAAAAAAGAAAGAAAATCCCAACCAAACCCAAAAACCAGAAAAAAAAAGAGAGCAGATTCTGATGTAAATAGAGGCTTCAAACCATTGCTGCCTCAGAGCTGATGAAGTATTTCTGGAGAATCCCAGAGCTGGATAATTTAGATAAATAGCAGTTGACAGGTATTTACTATAAATTTGTCCTATCTCGCCGCTGACGTTTTTATCTGCTCTATTGCTTCTACCCCAAGCCTCTCTAACCCTAAAGCTGCTTTGATGCACAAAATACATTAGGGAAAGGTTAAAAAATATAAAAATAAACCAAATACTAACCCCTCCGCTTCACTAAAAATAATCAGTGTAGAAATGTCTTTAAATTCCTGTATTGAAATGCAAACATTGTGCATTGATTGTATCCACTTGGTACATTTTTTTGCTTGCCTCTTTCAGTGAGGAATCTAATGTTTTATATAAATGGTTAGATGATTTTAAAGGTGTTTTTCCAATCTAAATGATTCTCTGGTTTGATGATATCTCTTACATCGTGTTGGCTTAGCAGGGCCAGCATAGCCTTAGGAGGGGAAAGTAGGGTTTGAGTTTGGTTATTGCAAGGATTGCTGCATTTGGGCTGTAGAAGCTGCCTTGAGGATTCATGGGCTTAGGGCCTCCAAGATCAACTGGTCTTCTGAGGCTGAGGACCACCACTTTGTATCTCCAAGCCCCCTTGAAGGGGGAGATGCCACAAATCTGTCGGCAGATCATTAGCCCCCTCCCAGCCCTCCGCTGGAATCATGGTTTGTTTAATTCCTCTTAGAAGTGCTCTAGTGATTGTGCTGCCTACAGGAATCCTCCTTGTTCTGCCTTTGTGGGCTAATAAATTTGGCAGGCTGGTTGCTCATCTGCTTGCCTGAGGTGGCTGTGGCGCGGCTGGTCCTGTTGTCCCTACCCCATTCCCACTTCTCTGGCTTGGGGTGGAGGGGGGACTCTAGCATCATTCCCACCAAAATGTTTGTTCTTTGGGAATGAGGCAAAACAATTGAAGTTCTTCTTCCAAAGGATGAGAAAGCTTCTTATGAACCACAACTCAAATCAGAAGAGCTCCCCAACCTTCTCTTTCATATGGAACCATCTCTTTTTTTTTTTCTTCTCTTTGTAGCACTAGTTGTTCCTTTCAGTTGATACTTGAAACACAAACCAGCCCATGGAAAGTCTGTGGTTTACTTCTATTTTTGAGATCAGGGCTGTAAAGTTTTCCTTTGGTGTCCTTGGGAACTTTAAACCTCTTGTTTTTGGGGGGGTGGGGTGGGTGGGATTGGAGGAAGGAGGGAGAGGAGTGGTGGAAAAAAAAATGTCCTTCTCGAAATCTCTGGTAACTCCTTGTTCATCTCAGACACTTTGCAGCTTGTCCCATCGTTGTGTCCTGGCATATCTCACTGTCTGCTGACTTGGCTGACCCACTGGTGCCTGGTGGAGTTAGATAGCTATAAACACAGCCCTGAGATCATAGGGAAAAGGCTGAGGGTGAGACACTTTGTGCACCGGATTGATAAGGACACAGGAAAAGCCATTAGAGGGAACTGGTGTCAGTGACCTGTGATAACCACCCTGTCCTACGTGCTAATGGGCCCTGGGTTGTGTGTCTGTCTGTCTGTCGGGGCAAGAGATTTGACTTTTGGGATTGTCATGTTGCTCTTTTAACCTGGTGACCTTATTACCCATGAGAAAACCACTTGGCTTCGATCAAAGCAGCGGCAGAGAAATCAGTGTTCATTCTAAGCTGGCTCTAGATATGATCACAGGCAGCCTTGATTCTTAAAATATTCAGCTTGGAAAACAGAGATGTTAAGGGGGAAGGGGAGGGGGGGAAGAAAAAAAAAAAAGGGTTTACTACAATAGCCCGGATACAGACTTCTTGTCACCTGAGGTTAGGAACAGCAGCTGAGCATTCCCAGGGCTTTGTAGAGCTCCACTGCCTTGCTGCAAACACGCTGGTATTTTGTATTTACTGCTGATTTCATCCTGATCCACTCAAATCCTGTTTCCTGCTCTTAGTGGCTGACTCTGTTAGTCCTGACTAGGGGAAATATATTACAGAATCCCAGTATGGTGGAGGTTGGAGAGGGATTTCTGGGGATCATCTAGTTCAACTCCTCTACTAAAGCAGTGTCACCCACAGTAGGTTGTTCAGGATCACATCTAGGTGAGTTTGGAATCTCTCTCTGGAGGAGGAGAATCTGCAACCTCTCTGGGCAGCCTGGGCCAGGGCTCTGGCACCTGCACAGCAAAGCTGGATTTCATCCTGTTCAGATGGAACCTCTTGGATTTCAGTTTGTGCCCATTGCCTGTTGGCCTGTTGCTAGAAACCTCTGAGCAGAGTCTGGCCCCAGCTTCTTGCCCCCAACCTTGAGCTCTTGCTCAGCATTGAGCAGATCCCCTCCAGCTTTGCTCTTCTCCAGGCTAAGCAGCCCCAGGGCTCTCAGCCTTTCCTCCTGCCAGAGATGCTCCAGTGCCCTCAGCATCTTGGGAGCCTCTGCTGGACTCTCTCCGGTAGTTCCTTGTCTCTCTTGATCTGAGGAGCCCAGAACCAGACACAGTATATTGCCTTGTTCAGTATTCCATTGAATCATTCAGGATGGATGTGACTTCAGGAGGTCTCATGTCCAACTTTGTGCCAAATTAGGGGCAGCTCTGAGATCAAATGAGGTTGCTCAGACCTTTATGCAGTCTGATACTGAAAACCTTCAAGGAGGAATACTGCAGAACCTCTCAGGGCAACTGTTCTACTCCATGACCTCCTTGAAGGTGCTGAATTTGCCTCCCCCTGAAGCAGTCGCTCCTCTAGGCTGAACAAGTTTCATTAACCTCCCTGCTGTGGGGCAAGTGCTCCAGCCCCAACCATCTTGGTGGCCTCCAGTGAACTTGCTCCAGTTTCTGGGTGTCTTTCCTGCACTTGGTAGGTCCCAAACTGGATGTGGGGTATAGATACAGCTTTAACGAGTGCAGCCTAGAGGGAGATAATCACTTCACTCCATCTATTGGCTTGCCTCCTGCTAATAGAGCCTAGGAGGTTGTTGGCTGCTTCTGCTGTCAGGGCAGACAGCTGGCCAGTGTTCAGCTTGCTGTCTGCCAAGGCTCTTGGTCCTTATCCACAGAGCTGCTCCTCAGGCAGGCAGTCCCCAGCCTAGTTTGTTGTAAGAGGTTCTTCCTTCCCAGGTGCAGGGCTTGGCACTTCTCCTTCCTTATTTTCATCAGGTTCTTGTCAGCCTGTTCCTTCAGCGTGTCAAGGCCCTTTGGATGGTTGCCTCACATCTAGTGGCTTTCCCCCCTAGTTTGATATCATCTACCTAGAAGAAAGATGGGGAGAGACTTTTTAGCAGGACCTGTTGTGATTGTTTGAAACTACAAGAGGAGATTTAGACTAGAGAGAAAGAAAAAAATCTTTTATGCTGAAGGTGGTGAGACACTGTCCCAGGTTGCCCAGAGAGGTGGTAGATGCCTCAGCCCTGGAACCATGCCAGGTCAGGTTGTTTGGGACTCTGAGCAACCTGTTCTAGTTGCAGATGTCCCTGCTGACTGCAGGTAGTTTTGACTAGATGAGCTTGAAATGTCCTTTCCAACCCAAACCATTCTATGGCTCTCTGAAGGTCAGGACTGATTTTACTAGGAGATGCTCACCTGGAGTGGTGCAGAACACAGGTCAACTTAAGGACCGAAATGACCGATACCACTACAAGTATTGTGTAAGTGTTGGAAGGCTCCTCCTAAGATTTGCTGTGTTTCCGGGTGTTTGGGCTCAGGAGGGTCCCAGGAATGTTTGGAAAAGGCCTCAGCTACCCTGGAGAATTTTGTGGTGATGTCCAGAAGCTGTGATATCTCAAAAATAACAAGTGATGGGGCGGAAGTGCACTGATTTGCAAAGAATGTCCCCAAAGACCATTGAATTTTCGAAGGTGAAACTCAGTTTAACAGCAAGGGAAATCTCTAACAAGCATTCCCACCCTTTTCTCATCCTCTGGTTATAGACTTACAATTTAGACTGCAAGAGACTCATGGAGGACTTTGGTGAAACTCAGGGCTAAATTTGAAGTTATATCAGAGAGCTCAGAGCCACATCCAGTTGGGTTTTGAGGATCTCTGAGGCTGGAGACTATACAGCCATCGAGTCTTTGAGCACCCTCATTGCATCCCCCCTATTGAATTTATCTTTTTGCATTTTGTCTCTTGCCTTTCCTTTTGCAGTGCATTGCCAAGTAGAGCTTGGTCCATCTACCTTGTAATCCTGTATTAGATATGCTTCCTCACCATTCTCTTTCCTTCAACAAGCTGCCCAGGGAAGTGGTGGAGTCATCATCCCTGGAGGGCTTTGAAAGTGATGGAGATGTAGTGCTGAGGGACATGGTTTAGTGGTGACCTGGCAGTGTTAGGTTAATGGTTGGACTTGATGATCTTAAAGGTCTCTTCCAACCAGAACAATAGTGTGATTCTTCTTTCTTCATGTGTCATGTGCTTCAGCTCCCTCAACTGCCTTGGTGGCCACTGCTGACCTTGCTTCAATGTGCTGGTTGCCAATGTCTCTACAGCTGCTTTTTTGCATGAGATTTTCAAAGCCTTTTTTTACTGGAGCTGGATCACGAGTGACACCATTCTACTGGGCTGATGCTGATAGTCCATATTTGGGACTTATTGTTACTCCTGTGTGAAATGTGAAAGATATCACAACATCATACTGGACCCACATTTGATGGTGATGAATCAGTTCCAGGTTTCCTCTGTTGTCTCCCAAAGTGGAAGAAGAGCAAAATCCTAGGAATCTCTCTTAGAAGTGAAGAGTCTTTGCCTTTAGTGACATTGCCTTTTGGATTCCATGTGTGAAAATCATGGAGAAGTAAGAACAGAAAGATACTCATGGGAACAAAGTGGTAAGAACATACTGTCCCTGTCCTTCCTCATGCTGTCAAGTATTTTAGTCACTTTAGGCTTCAGATGGATCTCAGTAGAGTATGTCAAGGTCCCATATTCAAGGTCAGGTTGGATGTGGCTCTAAACAGCCTGATCTAGTTGAAGTTGTCCCTGCTGACTTCAGGGAGGTTGGACTAGATGACCCTGAAAAATCCCTTCCAAACCATTCCATGATGTAGCATCTCTACAACTGCTAGGGACATTTAGAAGATCCTTCTGTGTGAGGACTGTTGCGCTACACCTGTCAGTGAAGTGCATTTTGTGCATCAATTAACCCCAAGGGGAAATTATCATGTGCTGACCAGAAACTTCATATTGTATTTTTATTTTCATTACTTTTTTTTTTTTTCCTAAGAGGATGGTGTGTTTGTGAGGGAGGAGGGAGCTGTAAAACAATAAGCCTCCATGAGTTTCTCTGCCTCAGAAGATGGCTTTGGCGCACAGCTGCCGTGGCTGTTTTCCTGCTCTGGATGTTTCTCATCTTAAAGACCTATATGGAGCATATCTGGGAAATGATTGCCATCCTGTTTGCAATAAACCCCATTTCTTTTATTTATTTATTATTTATATGTTTTTCTGCAGGGTCTTGAGCTGGCTGGACATTAATTCTCAATCTGTTTACAAATATCTTATGCAGGAAAAGGGTGAGCAACATCCAGGACAGGCTGATGACGCATATCACCCCCTGCTTCAGCTCTTTGTTCAGGAAAATGTGGAAACAAGGCAGAGGTTGTACAATGAACAAATGCTGCCTTCACATTCCAGGAGCCTCTAGCTGCAGGGCAGCCCTTGGTCTCACTGGTGGGAAGATGAGAAGCACCCAGAGCACCATCCCAACACATAAAATAAGCTGAAACACCTTTTCTTTTTTGAGATCAACAAGCAGCTTGGGTCATATTTTATGAGGGGTGATGGAAAAGCTTCAATTCAAGGGGGTTTATAATTGCTGTGTACAAAAGGAGGGATGTGTGCAGCATGTTCAGAAGGTGAGAGTTGCCCTCAGAGAGGTTTTTCTTGGCTCTGCTCTTCTCAGTCCCTTGGAATGAGAGGTTTGGCTGCTGAGGAAGGTGTCTCATGTCTTTTATCGTTTGAAGCTGGTACTTGGAGGTCTGGGTGAGTTCAGAGAATCCCAGCATGGTTGGGGGTTGGAAGGGACCTCTGGGGAGTATCTAATCCAACTCCCCTGCTAAAGCAGGATCACCCACAGCAGGTTGCCTAGGATCACCTCCAGCTGGGGTTGGAATCTCTCCACAGAAGGAGATTCCACAACCTCTCTGGGCAGCCTGGGCCAGGGCTCTGCTACCCTTACAGCAAAGAAGTTTCTCTTCCTATTCAGATGGAACCTCCTGGGTTCCAGTTTGTGCCCATTGCCCCCTTGGCCTGTCCCTGGACACCACTGAGCAGAGTCTGGCCCCAGCCTCTTGCCCCCAGCCTTGAGCTCTTGCTCAGCATTGAGCAGCTCCCCTCTGGCTCTGCTCTTCTCCAGGCTAAGCAGCCCCAGGGCTCTCAGCCTTTCCTCCTGCCAGAGATGCTCCAGTGCCCTCAGCATCTTGGGAGCCTCTGCTGGACTCTCTGCAGCAGTTCCTTGTCCCTCTTGAAGTGGGGAGCCCAGAACTGGACCCAGTCCTCCAGCTGTGGCCTCAGTTGGGCAGATTAGAGGGGGAGAAGGAGAATGTCCCTGGAGCATGCTGGTCACACTTTTTAATGCACCCCAGGAGACCATTGGCTATAAGGGCACATTGCTTCTCATGGTGCTCCACCAGCACTCCCAGGTCCTTCTCTGTTGAACTGCTTTTCAGCAGGTCAACCCCTAACCTGTACTGGTGCATGGAGGTTATGATCTTCTGGTTTCTTAGCTATGCAGAGACTTAATCATCTACTCACAGACATTGAGTAACCCCCAAGAGCTGTGGATTTGCTTTTAAATCTTCTTTTCTGGCTTTACTCCCTCCAGCTTGTTTTGCCCCACTGTGGTGGTTGTATGGTTACCTTGGAATTCTTCAGGGTAAAAAACTTGTTTGGAATAACACAACTTTGTGCCTGTTCCTTCTTGTAATTGTTTCAAATATTAACCAAAGGAGCTGTGGAATGATAAAGGAAAACTCTTGTAGTAGTAGCTTGGGTAGACCACAGAGCATGTTCTATGTAGCTGCTGCTGGGCATGAAGCTTTGGGATGTTCTTGTGTATAGACCCAGGCCTATAGTCCAGTCCCAGGTCTCTCCACCTATGTCACATGCTCCCATCCCTAAATATCTTTGTAGCCCTTCACTGACCTTACTCCAGTGTTGTCTGTCTCTGTTGTGCTGGGGAAGTCCAGACCTGAACCCAGCTGTGTCTCACCAGTAGAAGGGAAGGTTCACCTCCCTTGACCTGCTGATAACACTCTGCTGAACACAGCCCAGGAGTCTGTTGACCTCCTCTGGAGAGATTCCAAACCTACCTGGAGGTGATCCTGGTTTAGCTAGGGGATTGGACTAGGTGATCTCCAGAGGTCCCTTCCAACCTCAACTGTGCTGAGATTCTGTGATGTTAAGCAGACTGTAAAAAATGGGTGAGACTTGTTGCAGATTATATTCTTTTCAGTACATTTGGCCTCCTATCATTCCACTTTCCTCTTCCCTTGGCTTCTTTCCCTCCCTCCAGACTTTTCCTCTGTCTTCTTCAAGGACTCATTCTACACTCTACTTAAACTGAGGTGATTTTTTTTTTCCCTCCTTAATTGATGGGAGCCCTGACAAGAGCTGATTAGGTGTTGGGGATGTATCCTTCCTTGCAAAGCTTGTGACCAATTTCCACCACTTCCTTCCTTCCTCAAGACTGGAGAGTGAGCTTTCTTCTACCAGCAGACAGTTGCCTCTTGGAGGTTTTATGTACAGTGGCCTCACATGGGAAGACTCTGTGGGCTTGTCCTCTCTCTCTATATTTTTTTTTTTCTCTCTGGCAGCTCATTCATTATAAAGTTTTAATGAATTTTAAATATCTTATGAAACGAGCACATAGTTAGGAACCATCTCTGCTCGTTTCAACACTGGGCACTGGGTTGGGTTTTTTCTGTGCCTTGGGTGGATTGAAAGCAAGCAGAGGAGAAAGGCATGTCCCCACCCCCTTAACCTTGCAGGTCACCTGGAACAGGAGGAGATGGCGAGCAATGCAACCTGAAAATGTTTAGCTGCTGCCATGTCTAATGAGGAAATATCTGTCTCCATCCTCACGTTGTAATGTTTCAAACGTATGACTTGAAAAGGAGCTGTTTGGGGAGGGGGAGGGGGCTGGGTGGAGAGGGAGCTGCTCTGCTGTGTTATCCAGAATGAGAAACACAGGCTACTTGTTCAGTCAATTCAGTTTAGGTCAAGTGTAGTTATGAAAACCAGATGATTGCTGGTGATCAAGCTGTACTTTGACAAATATCCCATTGTTTGAGCGTGCAGGGATTTCTTCAGAGCGTTACCCGGTGAGGGACTTGGCCATTGCCTTCCTCCAGCTTGGAGCCTGTCAGCCAGTATGGGACTGGGTGCTCCAGACCCAAGGGCTTGGCTCTGGAGGAGGAGGAGGAGAAGGAGGGATTGAACAGAAAGAAAAGCTCAGTGCAAAATGGGTGAATTTTCCACTCTAGCTGTTAAAATAAGAGCTCACTTGGGGCTTTCAGAAATACCTGAAGTGATGCTTCCTTGTGGATCTGTTGTATTTTGTGCTGCAGAGTAGAGGTTTTTTGGGGGGATGCTGATATTTGAGAGAAGCTTTATAATATTAGTGTGTTTAGAATTGTAGGATGACAGAATTATTTGGGTTGGAAGGTACCTTCCAAGGTCATCTACTCCAATCCCCTGCAGTCAATGGGGACATCTGCAAGTGGAGCAGGTTGCTCAAAGTCCCAAGCAGCCTGACCTGGAATGGTTCCAGGGATGGAACATCTACACTACAGTGTGTGAGCAGGTGGATCAGGTGCTCGTGACATACATGCAGAGATGGCTAGGAAGTCTAAAAGCAGAAATGAGGTTTGCATGGCAGGATAAGGTCTTTTATGTGTCAGTCCTTGGAGCAGTTACAGGAAATATTCCATTAGGCGCCAGGGAAGACCAAAGGACTAGATTTGTGTATGGTCCTGGTCATTGGCATCACTCTCAGAAACATACACTGTTTCTTGATGTATTTTGTCATCTGAAAACAAAATCAAAGCTATTAGGAATATAGAGAAACTGTTTGTGTTTGACTTCTCAGTGTCACTGGTCTTTTGGCTATGAACGTGTGTTGGATCTTCTGTTGCACTGCTGCCACTCCAAGATAAACTTTTGACTATTAATCACGGGGGAAGATTAACCTTTGGGAGCAAAGCTGAATTTGTGCATGTTGCTTTCTGCTCCTTTGGAGCAGCATGAGCTTTGAGGAGCTGTGAAAGCTCGAGCTGTCATCTCAGAGAAGTTTAATGTCCTTCTCGCCTTTTATAGCTCCGTGTGCTCCGCGCTTCACTTCATTTGTCAGGCGACTCCAGCTTTGGACAACTTCTTCTTTCTATCTATTAAAAAGTAACATTTTCTAAGACCAGAAGAGGCTCCCAAGGGAAATATTTGAGTCTTTCTTTATGCTCCTTCTGGATGAACATCTCTCTTTTTAATATTAAGAATTGATTTGATAAGTACAAAGCCACTATCGTAAAAGATTGGCCATGTGTTCAGCATTTGTCCAAGCAAACCAACACTAACAGGATGGAGTGATGTTAAATCACATATTGGACTGGGATCTTGTGCTTGATATAGTTTAAGGAGAAGCTCTGGTACCTGTGCCTGGCTAAGGAGAGTAACAGAACAGAAGAGACTAGGGTGGAGACTGAAAACCTTGCACTCCCTTGCCCTTGTTAAATGAACCCAGCAGCCCTAAACTGATGACTGAGCAGTAGCAAATACACTGTATTTTCCCTACCTCTATTAAATAAAAAAGAAAACACATTTCTGGTTAACATTTAAACCTATTAAAAGGTGATTGAAGTGGAATTTGCATCTGGGATTACTTGGGAGGTTTACTATGTCTACTTGCCACCTTAAGAGAGCTCTCTTCACCCAGAAAATCCTGATGTTTCACCAGAATCCCCTTCTTTTGCTTGTGCAGATCTATACCTGCTTGCAGACACTTCCCTTGCAGCTGAGATGCCTGCACCTGCACCATGAAGGAGCTCAACCTGGGTTGTGGGTGACCTGATTGAGCAAATGGAAAGTAAGAGCACAACTCTGTAGGGATGGAATTAATGTAGTCAACTGATAAGTATATTTTAGGACTTTAGATAAAAGGGACATTGGATCCAGGTGGGCTCTGGTCAGCAGAGTCCTCCTGTTGTAGCATGCTGCTTGCACCTCTAAGGGTGAGGAGCATTTCCATCTGACCCATCAGCAATGTTTTGGTGTGCCAAAGTTTTGCATTTCCTTGGGAGAGCTTCTGTCCTAGTTCTTGGCCAACAAACTGCATTGCCTCAGGAAACAACAGAGTCACAAAGTCTGATGCTATGTTAGAAATCTCAAGTTTCTTTGATCAGGAACCGGAAGAGAGGTTGGTCTGCATCTCTCCGCCCTCCCTCATGGCTCTTGGCTTTTCTGCTTTCAAAGCAAGCGATGAAGATTGACTCATAGAATGGTTTGGGTTGGAAGGAACCTTAAAGATCATTTAGCTCCAACCCCCCACTAGACCAGGTAGCTTAAAGCCCCATCCAACCTGGCCTTGAATGCTTCCAGGGAACATAGATGTGAAAATGCCCTTCCTCCTGGAAGATCATCCATAGCTTGTGCAGAGGTTAAATTCTTAACAGGTGAATATACTTGAAAGATTAGATGTTGTGCCCTTCTCTCCTTGCAAAGCTCCCTGAAACCCTGTGATGCTATGAGAAATGTGAGATGAGTTGCTGAAGGCAAGTTCTCAACATGATGGTTGAGATTGAAATCAGAGGTATTGCTTGTGAGTTTGCTTTTGAATTTATTTGCAGGGAAGATAATCCATCTGTTTGGTACAGGGATATTTGCTCTCTCTGTCGTCTTTGGTGGACTTGCTGCATGGTTTGAGCATGGAGCATCAGCTCTTCATCTGATCCTTCTTCTCTGCTTGTGTTTGGGAAGGAAGGAGGTTTTGGGTGGATCTGATTCCTTCCAAAGCTGCGTTTTGCAGTCTGACAGACCTCTGTAAGGGCTCTGCTGGCTGCAGGAGTAAACTTGATTGGTGGGAGATGGAGATTCCTTGTGCAGATAGAGACAAGTTGTTGATGTCTTTTTTTTGTCTGTAATTTGATGGTTTTTGTGTGCTTCCCTCCAGCCCAGTGAGTGCTTTGAAGATAAGAGCACCTGAGGCCCAGTTCTCTGTGGTTAGCCACCATGTAGGGGAGGCTTTGGCTATGCTGCCATGATAGCCCTCAGATTTGGGGCTTGGTTGCAGGGTTTTGGTGCCTTTTGGCTTGTCTGAGCCATGCAGGACAATGAGTGACTTATTCCAGCTTAGTGGATTTTTCTAAGAGAGAATATGAAATTGTAAGCACTGTTTTCATCATAGAATGGTTTGGGTTGGAAGGGACCCTAAAGGTCACCTGGTGCCAACACCCCTACCATGGGCAGGGACATCTGCAGCTAGATCAGGTTGCCCAAAGCCCCTTCCAACAGACTTTGAATGCTTCTAGGGGTGAGGTATCCACAACCTCTGAGAAAACCTGTTCCAGTGCCTCACCACCCTCATGGTGAAGGATTTTTTCCTCCTCTCTAGTCTAAATCTCTCCCCTTTCAGTTTCAAACTATCACCCCTTGTCCTGCCACAACAGGCCCTGTTAAAAGGTTTGTCCCCATCTTTCTTCTAGGTCCTTTAAGTACTGAAAGCAAGTGATGAAAATGAAATCATAGTATCACTGAATGGTTTGGGTTCATAACAGGCCCTGCTAAAAACTGAGGATGCTCCTTAGCACAGGTACCTATCATGGGTGTGGAGCGGTGCCGAAGCATTGAGGTTTCTCAAAACACCATGCTTTGTCTCATCCCTACCCCACTCATCCTCACAATCCATCATCACCCCCCTCCAGGGGAGGAGTAGAACTAGATGACCTTTAAGGGTCCCTTCCAACCCAAACCAGTTTATGACTCTCCTATTAGCACGATGGCCCTGGTAAGCCAGTTTTGTCGTGGCATGTCCTCAGCACTGTGGCCCAAGTGTGACCCATGGAGCTGCTTCCCATCCCCAGGGCCAGCAGCTGCCCACACATCTCTCCCACCAAATCTGGTGGGGAAAGATTAGAGAACTGCAGGGCTGGGATGTTGGAAGAGGGTAAAGAGGCTGATTAACAAGCCTAGCTTTTGTAATCCCCCCCACAGCAGAGTGTTAATTTATTAAATACCTTAACAAAGGGCCTTTATGAGTGGCCTTAGCTTGGCTGGCTCCTTTCAGAGCATTACTCACTACATCTAAGAAAGCTTTAATTGACTACTGCTTTTTGTAGCCTCTGACCTGGGATGACAAATGGTTTCCATCCTGAAAGAGCCTGGCAGCTCCCAGGGGTGCCACGTGGCTCAGCTGAATCTAACCGATGAGAAGTCTGGAGATGAGCATCACTTTGCTCAGTCTGGACCATAGAATCATGGAATGGTTTGGGTTGCAAAGGATCCTTCAAAGATCACCTAGTCCAACACCCCTTGCACTCAGCAGGGACATCTGCAGCTATAGCAGGTTGCTCAGAGCCCCAACAATTTCTTCCTTCTATCTAGTCTAAACCTCCCTGTTTTAGTTTCAAACCATCACCTCTCGTCCTGTCACAAAAGGTCCTGCTAAAAAGTCTTCCCCTATCTTCTTATAGGTCTCTTTAAGCACTGCAAGGCTGCAAGTTCTCCCTGGAGCATTCTCTTCTCCGGGCTGAACAACCCCACTCACTGGAGACCATCACTAATAACAAACTGTTAGGGTTTGGAAGGGACCTCTGAGGATGTCCTGTTGCAACAGCTCCTCCTAAAAGTAAAGTCTCCCCAGAGCCTTCTCTTCTCCAGGTTGAACAACCCCAATCACCAGAGCCTGTTGTTAATCAAGGATTCTCCTTAGCTCAGGTACCCATCATGGGCTTGGGACTATGCTGAAGCAGTGAGCTTCCCCTAATCCCCACATTTGGTCTCATCCCTACCCCACTCACCTTCAGAAGTCATCCTTACAGCCCTGATGGATGTTCTACCAGACTCTGACATTAGAGGGCATCTCTTCCTCACGCTTCCTTAGGGGGTTTATTGATTTTATTTTTATCTTTTGGGGGGTTGGTGGTGTGTTTTGTTTTAGTGCAGCTTAAATCTACAGGGCTGCCTCTAAAGAAAAAAAAGAAGCAAATAGAGCAGTTGACCTGCTGTGCAAATTAGCCATATGGTGAAGTGTAATATCCCGCTGACCCTCATTACCGTGCCCTAGGAAAAGCTCTCCCCTTTTCACGGGCGAGCATATTAAAGTGGCCTTTTCAGCATTTTCTTCCATATAAAACTGTCTTCACTCCTGTGGCCAAGCAGTTAAAAAGGGAACTCCAGCTGCAGCCAGGAGGCTGAAAAATGAAAGGCTTTGCCCTTGCCTCAATGGAAAATAGATATTGCTTCCTATCGCTAGAGCTGGGGAACAATGGTGCACCGCCGGCACTGG